>CM044955.1:50558525-50569031 GCA_024516035.1 Bactericera cockerelli
GCTGCCCAAGCCCCCCGCCACCAGGCCCGGCCCCCCTATGTACCCCCCGCACAGCAGGGCGCCC
Organism: Bactericera cockerelli; assembly: GCA_024516035.1. Classification (NCBI taxonomy): domain Eukaryota; kingdom Metazoa; phylum Arthropoda; class Insecta; order Hemiptera; family Triozidae; genus Bactericera; species Bactericera cockerelli. Next base: position 50,558,590 of record CM044955.1, read on the forward strand.
AAGGCCAGCCCCTGGCCCTCCCACCTGCAGAGGCACTACTCGGACGAGAGCCTGACAGGTGAGTTCCGGCCCCGTGCAGGCTGGGTGAGGAACGTGAGCGTGGTCTTGTAGCTTGCCAGTGAAAGATAATAATAATAATAATATCGCCTTCTTTATACTGCCCGATTAAGACAATTAAAGTCCCATTACTCCAGCAGTGAGCCCAAGACATATTATTATGTGGTAAAAATCCTAAAATGGGAGGATAACTTGTCATGTCCCGGCTGGGTTTCGAACCCACGACCTCTGGAACCTCTGGATTGAGAGAATGCCGCCTTTACCACTGATTATCTTTGGTGTCTCAACATCAACAACAAAAATCAAGTATCACCCTTGGCAAGGCTTTACTTCTACATATATAGAGCCGACAAAATTGTATTTTTTTAAATTCAGTTCCTAATATTTACTCTGGAGTACCATGTACCTATTCGAAGAATACGAATAATAATTATTATTTATCTATGTCATTTGTCTTGTTAACCCTGGTATAGCTCCACTTCTATTTAGAGCCAACAAGATTGATCATTAAAATTCAGTTCCAAAAATTTATAAAGTATTATTGTAATGGGCAAATTAATTTGTGTCTTCATTTTGCATATTGTTTTAAATGGAAAAAAAAATCGAGATCTTAATTTGAACCATTAATATGAATTTTTTAATAAAATAAGATGAGATATGATTTGATTTATTTGTAATATTTTACTTCCGAGAAATTTCTAATATTAGAAATCGGAAGTATTGTGTTCGTTTTTGTAAAAAAAAAATATATTTTTGCTCCGATTTTTTTTTCCTGATTTTTTTTTTTTTTTAAATATACATATCTAACCATTTCCCCCCCTCTCTCTCTCTCTCCCCAGCGGGCTACGCCTCGTTCCAGGCGGCCCCTCTGCTCCCCCCCACCCCCGCCCAGTACCGCGTCCACTCCTCCGCGGATGAGATCTCCTCCCTCAACCACTCCCCCTCCCTCTCCTCCTCGGACGAGTCCTACAGCAAGACCACAGATGCCTCCCCCTCCCCCTCCCCTCCACCCCCCGGGGGGCACCCCCCGCACCCCCACGACGACGCGAGCAAGTGGCTCTTCCCCTCCGACATACAGGTGAGCTCTCCTCCCCTCCGACATACAGGTGAGCCCCCCTCCCCTCCGACATACAGGTGAGCTCTCTTCCCCTCCGACATACAGGTGAGCTCTCTTCCCCTCCGACATACAGGTGAGCCCCCCTCCCCTCCGACATACAGGTGAGCTCTCCTCCCCTCCGACATACAGGTGAGCCCCCCTCCCCTCCGACATACAGGTGAGCTGTCTTCCCCTCCGACATACAGGTGAGCCCCCCTCCCCTCCGACATACAGGTGAGCTCTCTTCCCCTCCGACATACAGGTGAGCCCCCCTCCCCTCCGACATACTGGTGAGCTCTCTTCCCCTCCGACATACAGGTGAGCTCTCTTCCCCTCCGACATACAGGTGAGCTCTCTTCCCCTCCGACATACAGGTGAGCTCTCTTCCCCTCCGACATACAGGTGAGCTTCAACCAAGACATTAGATCGATGCAACAGTAAAGCCAGTCACACACGTACGTACATACATGCAAGAATAGCCGTGACTATCATGCATGCATGAGCGTGTGTGCCAGAAAAAGGCAGAGAGGGTTAGTCAATCGGAACAATCGGAATCGGAAAATCAGAAAATAATATTTTGGAAAAGAAGCATTTTCGTCAAAATCACTAGGTATCTATTTTTTTTTTTTAATAACAATAATAATAATATGTTTTATTGTACATTACATAGTTACATATAAGATTGGCTGTATGGAATGGCCTTGCCTACCAATGCCAAAAAAAAAATATAATTATAAGATATAGCACATAATTATAAGATATCAGTTATAGCACATAATTATAAGATATCAGTTGTGTATTGTCAGTTGGTGATAGTGGTGTATTTTATTTTCTCAAAATTAATATTTTTAAATATATTTAGTAATTTTGAAAAGTTTAGTGAAAAAAATTCTCGTAATTTTCTCTCTATATTTTTACATACATTAAAATTTTAATTTGTTATTTGAAATTACTTTATTGAAAATTAATTATTACAAAATAACTAGTTCTCGATAAGAGAAGCAATATCGACAGGAGACTGCATCAAGAAGCTGCACAACGCTTACTCCTAAATTCTTCATATTTTTTCTGCCATAAAATATATACATATTCCCATTATTTACTTCTGTTGTCAACATGAACTGCTCAAAATGCCAAGATGTTCTCTTATTGGAGGATGCTCTAACTTGCGTGAATTGTACCAAGGAATTCCACTTCTCATGTGTCGGTGTGAAGGAGGAGAACTTCAGAAAAATGGGAACTCGCAAAGACACATGGAAATGTGTCGATTGTAAAAATCTCACCACCAAGAAGAGTGAGACTTTCACAGTCCCACTCAAGGATGATAACAATATCGCGACAGAGTTCCAGAAGATGTCACTAGAAATTAAGAACAGTGTGGAAAGCATCAGAAGAGAGCTCAAGGAAAATACAAATAAGATGGAACAGAAAATGAATGAAATGCTGGCAAAGATGGATGAAGTACAAAACAATTATGAAATACTGATGTCAAAACAGGATGAATTAACCGAGGAGAACGAAAAACTCAAAAACACCATATCCGAAATGAAGGAATGCTATGACCACAAGATAGATGCTCTAGAAAACAGATCAAGAATATGCAACATCGAAATAAGAAATGTGCCGGAGACAAAGAAAGAGGACGTGGTCAACATTGTGCAAGAGATCGGGAAGGCGATAGGAATAGAAAACATCAAAGAGGGGGACATCCAAGTGGCTCACAGAGTGGATTTGATGAACAAAGCAAGAGGAAAGCGTCCCATAATAGCGCACTTGGCCTCACGTTTTCTTAAGAACAAATGGTTGCAAAGCTACAAGGCCTTCAGGAAGACAAATAGCAGTGGACTTACAACAAAACACATCAACAGCAATCTGACCGAAGATACAGTTTACATCAACGAACATCTCACTGTGAAAATGAAAGTTTTGCTCCAGAAAGCAAAGGATTTCGCCAAGAGTAAAGACATAAAATACGTCTGGACCAAAGACGCCTTCATTCTGATGAAGAAAAGCGATGATGATAAGCTCGTGAAAAAAATAAGTTCGGAGAAAGAACTTGATGATTATATGAAAAATTTCTCAGCATAAATAAGAGAATATTTTTTTTTCAGAAGTCTAAGCTTCTCGAAAAATTAAAACACTTTCACGGGAAAGCAAAAACCTTGTTCATTTCATATTTTATCATACCAAATTCTCATCAATATTATGTACCTACTCTAATATGTATTCTGTTCCAAAGTTCTATGTACAATAGTATCTCTATCTTATCCCAGTACCTAGGCTTCATATCTACCGTCTCTAATGAATCAAATCTATATGTACTTCTACCTGCTGCTTTGTACAACACAAAACTGTCATGTTATTTCCAAGCGTATTATGTTAATTATGTAATCATGTTGCATTATCTCTGTAAGACTAAGATTTCAATGATACCTGTACGTCTAATATTAACTATAGCCTATGCTAATGATACCTACTTATTTTATAATATTTTACTCAATAATACCTTTTCCTCTGACGTGCAGTGGGTATTACCCTCTCCCTCCCCCTCCTCACTCCCACAGGTATTCAATTTTTATTACCTTCTCTTCATACCTCCGCAAATATTAGCAATAAGAAACTCACCATTAATGAAAGTCTATGATCTATCTATTATTTTATTCCCATTAAGTTATAAAAATGGGCAGTAACAAAGATTTGTTATTTCATATCAACTTTGAGGAGGATAAAACCAAAGAAGGAACCTTAGATGATTTAAATGAGTACCTGTTGGAGTCGGAGGGATTCAAGTTGTTTCACTGAATGTCTGTAGTATTAATAAAAAAATAGATGAACTAAAAATAATATTCTCCAGTCTTAAAACAAATTTTGACTGTATAGTGCTTAGTGAATGCCATATTGGTAAAAGAGACATTCATGTGGAGCAATTTAGCTTGGAGGGTTATAACATCTACTATACAAAAAATAACCTACGCAAAACAGACGGTGTAATAGTTTACATAAAAGATAATCTTGAACAGAGCGTAGAGGAAATTATCTTGCAAGACTGTAACGCACTTAAAATAAGAATTAAAAAATGTAACAAGTGCTTCACAGGGTTAGCTTTTTACAGGTCTCCTAGCGGTCACTTACCTATTTTTTTGCAAGAACTAGGAAATATCTTAAATACAGATATTGAAAAATAACGCGATAAACTTTCTAACTGGTGACATGAATATTAATTTAATGAACCGTACCAATAACACAACAAATGAGTATCTAAATTTGTTGGCAATGAAAGGATTAATGTCTCTGATCAATAAAGTTACAAGGAAATCATCCCAAAGTTGCTTAGATCATATATTTGTAGGTCCCAACGTAGACGAAAATTACTCAGCCATGGTGGTCCATACAGCAACATCGGACCATTACTCAACAGTTCTCTGCATTAAACTTAGAGAAAATAAAAATGATAGGATCCCGTCTTATGTAACACCCATACAGAAAATTAATTTAGAAAAATTTACTGCAGGCATTATTGAAGAAAAATGGGAAGATATTTTAACATGTCAGTGTGCCAATGTAGCAGCAAATTTACTAACAGACAAAATTAAAAAAATAATCGAAAAAAATACTAAAATTATTCTTATAAAATCGGAAAATAAAATAAAACCGTGGATAACAGCAGGTCTAATTTGCTCTATTAAAAAAAGAGATAAACTGCACGCCCTCTTAAAAACCCAACCTTTTAATAAACTGTTGCAAGATAAATACAAAAAATACAGAAATAAATTAACCACCTTAATAGAAAAAGCTAAGAACGATTTTTTGAAAGAGGAAATACAAAAAGCTAATATACAGGGAGATAAAAAAAAAGTATGGAATATACTGGGTGATGTCATGCAACGTAAAAATAAAAAAAATAGTGGCCCAAACAGGATTTGTATTGAAGGCCAGATGATTGATTCAAAATTAGAGACACAGAAAGTGGCCAACTGTTTTAATGATTTCTTTTTAGTGAAAAAAGAAACGTTCAATAATAGTGCAAACAATTCCACGCCCAACTTTTACCAGATGAATTCGAACTTTTCTCCTGAAAGTAACTTTTACCTGAACACTATAAAACCGTTAGAAATAGAAAACATTATAAGTAATTTCAAAGGAGGATCAGCTCCCGGTATAGATGGCATTAGCGTCGATCTAATTAAAAAAATTAAACAATATGTCTCCCTACCCTTATCGCATGTATACAACTTGTGTATCAAACAGGGTGTCTTCCCGGATCTGTACAAAGATTCCCTTATTAGTCCAATTCATAAAAAAGGGAGTCCTACCGTTGTCACTAATTATCGTCCAATTTCCCTTCTCGCAACTTTTTCAAAAATTTTAGAACGCTGTATAAAAAAGCGCTTAGTAAACTTTCTTGACGAAAATAATATTCTAAGTAAATACCAATTTGGCTTCCGTAAAAATAAAAGTACCAATGATGCTATTCTTGAAGTTGTAGATGAAATTTACCCAGTGTTAGATAAGGGACAAAAATGTGCAACAGTTCTAATGGACTTATCGCGGGCTTTCGAAACCGTTGACCACGAAAAGCTTATTCATATTCTATCAAAAACAGGAATCGCAGGGACCCCACTTAAATTATTTGAAAGCTACCTCCAGAATAGGACACAGCGAGTAAAATTACTAGGGTATACCGATACACAAATAAATAATGATCAAGATCACAATTCAAAAAATACTAATCAAAGTAAAAGTTATAACAGGCCAAAGTTAGAACCTAAAATAAGCGGAGTGCTCCAAAATAACCCCTTCTCAGTACCCCAAGGTACTGTCCTGTCCCCTATCCTTTATAATATATATGTTTGTGAGATATACAGATTAGCTTTGAAAGGAAAATTAGTATCATTTGCTGATGACACTGCATTACTGGTCAAAGGAAACTCCTGGGATGAAGTTTTTCAAACAATTCAAGAAGACATGCTAATTGTTAAAAAATGGTTCTCTGAGCACAATTTATTCCTGAATGTCGAAAAAAACGAAAATACTCCCATTTTGTTTGAATAAAACCACCCTTCCCATAGATACTAGTCTTAAAATTCACGAGTCTCCAAACTGCCCTGTTACGTGTTCATGTAGTTCTTTTCAAATTGTTCATAGTGCAAAATACTTGGGACTGGAAATTGACAGTCATCTAAGGTGGGAAAACCACATAACTTGTTTAATTAAACGCTTAAGGAGGCTCATCTACCCTTTCCTCTCACTACGAAAATTCTTAGGTCTACCTACTCTTAAAGAAGTTTATTACGCGCTCGTACAATCCGCACTAGAGTACGGCATTTGCGCATATGGCAGGGCAGATGAAACTATTATAATAAAACTGAAAACCGTACAAAATTTACTTTTAAAATTAATTTACAAAAAAGAAAGACGGTTTCCAACTAAAGACCTTTACCATAATTTAAAAATATTAGATTTTAAAAAATTGTATACAAAAAATATCTGCTCTCACATTCACACTTATAAAAATGAAATAATCATATATAAAGAAGTCCCATACTCTCTAAGAAAAAAAGACATAATTGAAAGACCTAAGTGTAATACATCTAAGGGGCAAAATACCATCAAGTTCAAGGGGGTCGGAATTTATGACAAAATTCCTCAAGAAATCAGAACAGAAAAAAAAGTCAAACTATTTAAGTTAAAGCTCAAGGATTGGTTATGCAAAAATGACTTTCCAGACTAATAATAAAATTATAACATTTCCTTTTTTCTTTATAACGCTAAATCAAATGTAAAGTGATCAATTTTATTATAACCCTCAGAAAATACATAAAGAGCGATCTTTATCAATACCTATCTATTTAATTTCAAGATTATTATCATATTATTATTTTTTTTCTTCTGACATATGATGTGATTTCAAGACAAAATCACATAGGTACATCGAAAATAAGTAATAAGAAAAAAATAAATATAGAACAATATTATTATACTTATGAGAATTTGAGTTCTATCATATTTAGTAAATCTCAAAGAAATGGTTACTCTATATTAAATTGTTAGTTTTAATATTACTTTTATTTTTTCAATTGTAATTATTATTTTACACCTTTCTAGACTGATTAACACAACCCTTACTCACAAAACAAGAGATTCTAATCTCTTAGTGTGAGTAGAAGGCAATTCCATTATTGGCTACATTATAGGCACATAATAATAAATAGGTCCTAATCTTCATTCATATTTGTTCAATCCTTTATTGTATATTATTTTCATAAGTTAGAACTTGGAACCCATACTGTCTATATTCCTATGTGTCTACTTGTATGCTGTCTATGTATTATTTAAAAATAAAGATGCCAAATATTTACAAATTACAAAAAAAAATTACAAAATAGGAAATATTAAAGTGAAACTGTATGTCTTACACACACTTGTCACACTAAGAGACCCAATATAGTGGGGGTCTCTTGTTTTTGTGTCATGTGTGTTGTGAGTTGTGATAGGTACATATTTCAATGACAGGTAAGTTTTATGTTATACATAATAATCAAAACACATCTACGTATGATATTTAATTTATTCTTTATTGACGGGTCAAGCCCAATGTACATTGATTACATAGAACAATATAAAATTAATACAAATAACAAATAATGTTTAATGAACGAGTTGAAATTTGAATGAACGCGTTGTAATGCGTTGTATCAGCCCTAGAATTCTGGTCACGTCATATAGATGCACCCTGTATTTATTTTATTTTTATTTATTTAATACATGACAAGTAAATGGTTCAAATATATATAACAATGACAGTTTACATAATTCATAATATTTTTAACTGAACTTATGCTAGTTTCTTTTGGCTGTCGTCATCGGAAGAGAGTGCCGTTGGCATTAGCACCGCCCTTGATCAAGTTTTGTTTTGTTAGTTTTAATTTCTATGTATATATATTCTATGTTATTTGTAAATAAAACTTGATCAAACATGTTTAATAATAATCTCACACTAAGGGCCACACCTACGTAGTATGGTCCTTGTGTCGTGGGATGCAGCCTTGTTCTAGTTTCTGTTTTAATTATAATTACTATCTTTTACATTTCTATTTCTTTTCTACTCGTACTAACTATCACATATCACCGACCTCAGTAGCTTGATCGATAAGGCGGCGGACTTGTACCCTGGAGGTCGGTGTTTCAAGTCCCGGTTTCAGCGTAGATTTAATAAAGCGAGTCAGAGTAGTTTTGACATCACGAAAGTGATTAACACAAATATGATAACTTTTTTTTATAACTAACTTACTATCACATATCCCCCCCAGGTGAACCCCTGCTCCTCCCCCGAGACCAGCCCCAAGGCCTCGCATGACTACATCCCCCAGGAGTGCTACCTGGACCCCCTGCCCTCCTCCCGCAGCTTCAGCCCCATCAAGTCTGCCGGCAACTCCGGCTCCCGGAGCTCCGGCAAGGGAAGTGCCGGCCGCAACAGTGCCGGCAAGAGTGAGTGACGGTTCTTGCTTGATATCTATTTATTTTTTAGGTCCTAGCTATATTCTAGGTCATACGAAACGGAGCTTCGGTAAGGGAACTGCTGGACGCAACAGTGCCGGCAAGAGTGAGTAACAGTTCTTGCTTGATATCTATTTTTTTAGGTCCTAGCTAGGGAAGTGCCGGACGCAACAGTGCCGGCAAGAGTGAGTGACGGTTCTTGCTTACTATCTATTTATTTTTTAGGTCCTAGGTACTAGCTATATTCTAGGTCATACGAAACGGAGCTTCGGCAAGGGAAGTGCTGGACGCAACAGTGCCGGCAAGAGTGAGTGACAGTTCTTGCTTGATATCTATTTATTTTATAGGTCCTAGGTCCTAGCTATATTCTAGGTCATACGAAACGGAGCTCCGGTAAGGGAAGTGCTGGACGCAACAGTGCCGGCAAGAGTGAGTTACAGTTCTTGCTTCATATCTATTTCAACAGCTAGGACCTAGATTCTAGGTCATACGAAACGGGGGTTAAGTTCGGGGGTTTTAGCCTTTATTTGCTGGGAACTCACAAACCAGCTACCCACATTAATTTCACCCAACCAACGTTAGCATTACTTCCTCAGTTAGTAGTCATTGGTCTTATCTCTCATGACTAATTTCTGCCTATAAGATATATCGTAGTCTCTTCATGCTTTATGGTACTTTTCGGCTTCAACTGAAAGTCAATAGAAATACTTCCTATTCTTATACAATTTTAGCAACATAATAATGTCAATTAATAAAGATTCCCTCTAATAATTCCCCTCACTCTCCTCCACAGAAGACTCCCCCTATCGTAATCGCACCGGCACGGGATCGATCCCACGCAACAAAGAGAAAATGTCACCCATCCAACATGTGGCCATGGTCGCCGTCGCTGCACCTCTAGAGACCGCCCTGGAGCATCGGGTGGAGTCCAAGGCAGGTGCCCGCGTGAAGCGGACTCCGAGCATGGACCAGCGGCGGGTCGCTGCTCCGGTAGCGACCAGTAGCGACAAGCGGGAGAAGCGGGCCTCGAACAGTTCCAACGAGAAGGAGGACTCGGCGAGTAATAGTAATAGCACCCGCTCCTCCAGGAAGGACAGCTGCAGCCAGACAGAGCTGAAGCTGCCCCTGGAACCCCCCAGCAAGATCCCGGTGCCCATCCCTACGCCCCTCCCTGCGCCCATCTCCAACAACTCCACCTCCAGCGAGAACTTCGAGCGTCAGATCCGCAAGCTTCTGGATGACCAGGCCCTCATGCGCAACAACCCGGGGCCCCAGGGGTATGTATTAGCCAGCGTGCAGGCCCTGGCCCATCAGCAGGAGAAGGAACTCGCCTCGGCCAATACCCCCCTAGCCGCCCCCCTGATCTCAGGTAATGTAGAGCCTCCCTCGCTAGCATCTTGTAGCCTGCGCCCCTGGGTGTCTTCTATCGACTTTGTATCGCTGTATCTTCTTTATCTCTTGTTGTTGTTTCGGCTATATTTTACTTGAACTTTTTATCGATTGCTTTTGCGGCTATCTTTACATCTATATTATGTAGTTTCCGCCCCTGGTTGTCTTCTATCGACTTTCTATATTGTTGTTATCTATTGACTTTATACAAATACACCCTTCTTCTTTATCTATCGCTGTCTCGGCTATTTTTTAATGGACGTACCCTTTTCAATTTGGGTTTAACGTCGCTTTCAACTGTAATGGATTTATTATCATATTGCTGTTTATCCATTATAATAACTTTATCTTTTTCTGTATCTCAATGTATTGCTGATTCTGCTGTTCTTTTAATGCATTTTTT
>CM044955.1:50569131-50606871 GCA_024516035.1 Bactericera cockerelli
TTGAAATGGGGATGTCAACATAATGTTGGGGTTACATTTTCAACATTAAATGGGATGGGGTGTTCATTTTTTCAAATTAAATTTTAAAGTTATTTATTTCAACTTTAATTTAGGGTAATTTTCAAACATTAATTTAAATTATGTATTTCAAAAAAAAAAATTGGAGTTCGGGTTTCATTATGTTCAACATTGGTTCTAATGTACATATTAAATTTTAATTGTTATTTTCAATTTTAAATTTTACCAAGGTCCGGTCAATATTCGGGAAAGAGGCCGGGGAAAGAGGGAGATTGCACTTCTCATTTCGTAAAGAAGTCACCCCTTACCACACCCAGCCGTATTCACGTGTTCACTCATCAACCCCTAAAAAACCATGATTATTATTTTTAAAGGGGATTGCACAATACATAATTTTAAAAACCCAAAGGGAATTTTATATTAAAAAGCACTACATAATTTTAAGAACTAAAGGGATATTTTATTAAAAAGGGAGGGCACAATACAGGAAATTAAAACCCAAATATATTATTATTAAGGATTTCAAAATACATTAATATTAGAAACTTAAGGATATAATTTTTAAGATTCACAATACATGAATATTAGAAATCGAGCCCATTTTTTCCTCTCTTTTTATCCAAGTTTCTTTTTAATAGGTTAATAGGGAAAATCCCTTTTAAGATAAATTTTCCCCTAATCTCCATACCAATATTTATATCCACTTTCGCTTAACCTTTTTTGCCAAAAAACTGTTCATAATCTTGTGATTACACAAATAATTTACCCCATCATCATGGCACCAAATATACCTTCTCGTTCCTCATAATTAACAACGCCCAAAAAATGAGGAAACTTAAAATCAATCATATTCAAATTCAAACCCCGAGTCTCCTATTTTCCCAACCCCCTCGGTGAATTAATTAAACGGGTTAAAAATTTTCCAGCAAAGGGAAGATGCAACCCCGCTTCCCGTTTTAACTTAATCCCCAAAAAACATTTAAAAATAAAAAAAAAATAGTTCTATCTCAATAAATTTACTGGGGATAAAATAACTTTGAGAAATTTACAAATAGTTTTTTTTAAATATTCACAATGCCCCACTTTATTAAGCATTTAATGAAAATAATAACACTCTTTTGAAGGTAACCCCGGCGGGGTTAAAGTCAAAACATTTTCTACCTCCTAACCCTCAGTGTCTTATTATTATTGGTCACAAACTCAAATAAATGACAAAAAAATGCATGCACTGGGTCGGATTCGAGGAAAATTAGTAGCTCATCAGGGCCTTATTCATAAAAAAAACACCAAAACTGAGAAAAAATATCAGCGGTCCGGAGTTCAATAATAACACTCTTTAGGGGAAGGTAACCAACAGGTGAGGTTAAAGCTCAAAGCATTTTCTACCCCTAACTCTCAGAATTTTATTATGATGTGGCACAAACAATGGGTGGGATTCGAACCTATGGATCCCAACACTACCTGGATTACCAGAGTAGCGCGTTAACCACTTGACTGAAGAAATAAAAAAAGTTAAACAAACTGAATAAACAAACTAGAAGCTTTTATCATTAGCTTGGGAAAAGAACCTTTGTAAAAATCCAATATTGTTAATAAATAAATAAAATGAAAAAAAAAGTTAGAAAACAAAAAGGAACCCACCCTCAGCATCCGTGAGCCCTGCATCGTGCACTAGGGACAAGTTCTCCAGGGCCGGGTCGTCAGTGGTGTAGCCCGTGCTCTGGTTATCCACCAGTAGCGGCTCCGAGGGGTCCTCGTCGCTCCACTCCGACTGGGAGGAGGTCTCGATGCCTCCTATGTCCACCCCTGCCAGGGCGGAGGTCTTCTCCAGGATGCGACGGACCTCAGCCTCCTGCGGGATCAAAGCATAGGGTACGTCATCGTGAAAGATGGTAGCCAGACAGTGGAGGAATGACTCAGCATTCTGCCACTGTCTTTACAAGGAGGCTAATAATTGACAAGGGCTCCCAGAACCAAGCCAATGCTGGTCTACTCCTGTTTATAGTCTCCCAGCCAGTCCCCATTATGAAAACAAAAATGTCTCGAGGATGATTTTGCGTAAATTACCGGTCACAAGTACCTTGTCTTTTGCGTAAATTAAGAACAGGATAGTTAGAATAATATTGGCGTTAACAACAACTCATTTCTAATAAAAAATGTTGAGAAATGAGTTGTTGCAACGGCATTAGCTAACTCTGTGCTGATCTCTCGCCGAGATTTTAACCGGAACTCATCAGCATAAAGTTCCTGAATAAAAAGAACTACTGTTCTTTTATCTTTTAACTAGTGTTCTTTTCATCCATTTAAATTTGATAATGAGTGTTTTTTTTTCATACAAGAAAAAAAAACACTCATTATCATTTAATTTTTAACATTTAAAAATATCTGTTTTTTTTTCTCATATACTTTAACGAACATGGTTGGTTTCTTCTGGTTGAGCTCTTTCACCCAACCGAATATTTCCTCCTCTCACTCTCATCTATTCTATCATAACACTTCTACTTTACTCGAGACGTCTTAATTTGTTAGAAACCATTACTCCTCCCTCTACTTAACCTAGTTAATTCTACTTTAACCTAAATTATTTACTTAAACCCCAGTTATTCTCCCACCTTATCTGAGTCCATTTTTACCCCATTTCCCCTCCACTCACCTGTTCTCCCCTCCTGCATCCCTTTTTTGAATTTTTTCTCCCCTTTCTTTTTCCATCCGCTCTCCTCATTAATCTTACTCTACTCTACTTACACTTTTCCCTCACCTGTCTTCCACCTCCCCTGCTATCCCTTCTCCTCCCCCTCGAATTTCTGTTCTCCACTTCTCCTATCCATCTCCCTCTCCCCTAGTCTACACTACTTACCTACTCTACTCTACTTACTCTTCATAGTCATCCCTGTCTCTCCACCTCCTGCTATTCCCTTTCCCTCCTCCTCGAATCTTTGTTTTCCACTTCTCCCCATCCATTCCCTCTCCTCTAGTTACACTACTCTACCTACTCTACTCTTCTAGTCACTCACTGTCTCTCCACCTCCGCTGCTATCTCCTTCTCCCCCTCCCCGAATCTTCTGTTCTCCAGCTTCTCCTCATCCATCTCCTCTCCTCTAGTCTACACTACTCTACTCTACTCTACTCTACTCTACCTAGTCACTCACCTGTCTCTCCACCTCCGCTGCTATCTCCTTCTCCTCCTCCTCGAATCTTCTGTTCTCCAGCTTCTCCTCATCCATCTCCTCTCCTCTAGTCTACACTACTCTACTCTACACTACTCTACTCTACACTAGTCACTCACCTGTCTCTCCACCTCCGCTGCTATCTCCTTCTCCTCCTCCTCGAATCTTCTGTTCTCCAGCTTCTCCTCATCCATCTCCCTCTCCTCTAGTCTACACTACTCTACACTACTCTACACTACTCTACTTACACTAGTCACTCACCTGTCTCTCCACCTCCGCTGCTATCTCCTTCTCCTCCTCCTCGAATCTTCTGTTCTCCAGCTTCTCCTCATCCATCTCCCTCTCCTCTAGTCTACACTACTCTACATACTCTACTCTACTCTACTCTACACTAGTCACTCACCTGTCTCTCCACCTCCGCTGCTATCTCCTTCTCCTCCTCCTCGAATCTTCTGTTCTCCAGCTTCTCCTCATCCATCTCCTCTCCTCTAGTCTACACTACTCTACCTACTCTACTCTACACTAGTCACTCACCTGTCTCTCCACCTCCACTGCTATCTCCTTCTCCTCCTCCTCGAATCTTCTGTTCTCCAGCTTCTCCTCATCCATCTCCCTCTCCTCTAGTCTACACTACTTACCTACTCTACACTACTCTATCTACACTAGTCACTCACCTGTCTCTCCACCTCCGCTGCTATCTCCTTCTCCTCCTCCTCGAATCTTCTGTTCTCCAGCTTCTCCTCATCCATCTCCCTCTCCTCTAGTCTACACTACTCTACACTACTCACTCTCTACTCTACTCTACACTAGTCACTCACCTGTCTCTCCACCTCCACTGCTATCTCCTTCTCCTCCTCCTCGAATCTTCTGTTCTCCAGCTTCTCCTCATCCATCTCCCTCTCCTCTAGTCTACACTACTCTACACTACTCTAACTACTCTACTCTACACTAGTCACTCACCTGTCTCTCCACCTCCCTGCTATCTCCTTCTCCTCCTCCTCGAATCTTCTGTTCTCCAGCTTCTCCTCATCCATCTCCTCTCCTCTAGTCTACACTACTCTACTCTACTCTACTCTATCTACACTAGTCACTCACCTGTCTCTCCACCTCCCTGCTATCTCCTTCTCCTCCTCCTCGAATCTTCTGTTCTCCAGCTTCTCCTCATCCATCTCCCTCTCCTCTAGTCTACACTACTCTCCTACTCTACTCTACTCTCTCTACACTAGTCACTCACCTGTCTCTCCACCTCCCTGCTATCTCCTTCTCCTCCTCCTCGAATCTTCTGTTCTCCAGCTTCTCCTCATCCATCTCCTCTCCTCTAGTCTACTATCTACTACTCTACCTACTACTCTACACTAGTCACTCACCTGTCTCTCCACCTCCCTGCTATCTCCTTCTCCTCCTCCTCGAATCTTCTGTTCTCCAGCTTCTCCTCATCCATCTCCCTCTCCTCTAGTCTACACTACTCTACACTCTCTCTACTCTACTCTACACTAGTCACTCCCACCTGTCTCTCCACCTCCCTGCTATCTCCTTCTCCTCCTCCTGAATCTTCTGTTTCTCCAGCTTCTCCTCTCCATCCTCTCCTCTCCTCTAGTCTCCTACTCTCCTATCTCTACCTACTCTACATCTACACTATCACTCACCTGTCTCTCCACCTCCCTGCTATCTCCTTCTCCTCCTCCTCGAATCTTCTGTTCTCCAGCTTCTCCTCATCCATCTCCTCTCCTCTAGTCTACACTATCTACTCTACCACTCTACTCTACACTAGTCACTCACCTGTCTCTCACCTCCGCTCTATCTCTTCTCCTCCTCCTCGAACTTCTGTTCTCCAGCTTCTCCTCATCCATCTCCTCTCCTCTATCTACACTACTCTACTTACTTACCACTAATGTCACTCACTGTCTCTCCACCCCCTGCTATCTCCTTCCTCCTCCTCGATCTTCTGTTCTCCAGCTTCTCCTATCCATCTCCTCTCCTCTATTACATACTCACTACTATTACACTAGTCCTCACTGTCTCTCACTCCGATCTCCTTCTCCTTCTGAATTTTTTTCTTTCTATCCTCTCTTTTAGTCTAAATACTCTATTACTTATTACATATCACCACCTGTCTCCACTCCTGTTTTCTTCTCTCGATCTTTGTTAGTTCTCCCACCATCTCCTTCTCATTCTCTCTATATAACCATCTACACTATCACTCACCTGTCTCCCACTCCCTGCACTCTTTCCTCTCTCGAATCTTTGTTCCCAGCTTTCACACTTCTACTCTACTTATACTCTTCTATATTCATAGTCACTACTGTCTCTCCACCTCCCGCTATTCTTCTCCTCCTCCTCGATCTTCTGTTCTCCAGCTCTCCTCACCATCTCCTCTCCTCTAGTTACATACTCACTACTCTACTCTACTCTACTCTACACTAGTCACCACCTGTCCTCCACTCCCTCTATCCCTTCTCTCCTCCTCGAATCTTCTGTTCTCCACTTCTCCTCATCCATCTCCTCCAATCTACACTACTATACATACACTAGTCACTCCCTGTCTCTCACCTCCTGCTATCTCCTTCTCCTCCTCCTCGAATCTTCTGTTCTCCAGCTTCCTCATCATCTCCCTCCTTAGTCTACACTACCTACTCTACTACTACACTAGTCATCACCTGTCCTCCACCTCCCTGCTATCTCTTCTCCTCCTCCTGAATCTTCTGTTCTCCAGCTTCTCCCATCATCTCCCTCCTCTGTCTACACACTAAACTTACTCTACTTACACTATCACTCACCTTCCTCCACCTCGTGCTATCTCTTCCTCCTCCTCGATCTTCTTTCTCCAGCTTCTCCTCATCCATCTCCTTCCTCTATCTACACACTAATACACTACTACACTAGTCACTACTGTCTCCACTCCTGCTATCTCCTTCTCCTCCTGAATCTTCTGTTTCCAGCTTCTCCTCATCCATCTCCCTCCTTATACCTCTCTACACACCTACTTACTTACTCTACACTAGTCACCACTGTCTCTCCACTCCCTGCTATCTCCTCTCCTCCTCTCGAATCTTCTGTCTCCGCTTCTCCTCACCATCTCCTCTCCTCTCTCACTCTTCACACTCTACTCTACCGTCACTCACCTGCCTCACTCCTCTATTCTTCTCCCTCCTGATCTTCTGTTTCGTTTCTCATCCATCTGTTCTAGTCTACTAACACACACTCTAACTGACTACTGTTTTTTTTTTCTCTCTCATTTTGTTTCGTTTCACATCTCCCTCATCTACACTACTTACACTACTACTACTCTACCTACACTAGTCACTCACCTGTCTTCCACCTCCGCTGCTATCTCCTTCTCCTCCTCCTCGAATCTTCTGTTCCAGCTTCTCCTCATCCATCTCCTCTCCTCTAGTCTACACTACTCTACACTACCTACTCTACTCTACTCTACACTAGTCACTCACCTGTCTCTCCACCTCCGCTGCTATCTCCTTTCCTCCTCCTCGAATCTTCTGTTCTCCAGCTTCTCCTCATCCATCTCCCTCTCCTCTAGTCTACACTACTCTACACTACTCTACTCTACTCTACTCTACACTAGTCACTCACCTGTCTCTCCACCTCCACTGCTATCTCCTTCTCCTCCTCCTCGAATCTTCTGTTCTCCAGCTTCTCCTCATCCATCTCCCTCTCCTCTAGTCTACACTACTCTAACTACTCTACTCTACTCTACACACTAGTCACTCACCTGTCTCTCCACCTCCGCTGCTATCTCCTTCTCCTCCTCCTCGAATCTTCTGTTCTCCAGCTTCTCCTCATCCATCTCCCTCTCCTCTAGTCTACACTACTCTACACTACTCTACTCTACTCTACTCTACACTTGTCACTCACCTGTCTCTCCACCTCCGCTGCTATCTCCTTCTCCTCCTCCTCGAATCTTCTGTTCTCCAGCTTCTCCTCATCCATCTCCCTCTCCTCTAGTCTACACTACTCTACTACACTACTCTACTCTACTCTACTCTACACTAGTCACTCACCTGTCTCTCCACCTCCACTGCTATCTCCTTCTCCTCCTCCTCGAATCTTCTGTTCTCCAGCTTCTCCTCATCCATCTCCCTCTCCTCTAGTCTACACTACTCTACACTACTCTACTCTACTCTACTCTACACTAGTCACTCACCTGTCTCTCCACCTCCGCTGCTATCTCCTTCTCCTCCTCCTCGAATCTTCTGTTCTCCAGCTTCTCCTCATCCATCTCCCTCTCCTCTAGTCTACACTACTCTACACTACTCTACTCTACTCTACTCTACACTAGTCACTCACCTGTCTCTCCACCTCCGCTGCTATCTCCTTCTCCTCCTCCTCGAATCTTCTGTTCTCCAGCTTCTCCTCATCCATCTCCCTCTCCTCTAGTCTACACTACTCTACACTACACCTACTCTACTTACACTAGTCACTCACCTGTCTCTCCACCTCCACTGCTATCTCCTTCTCCTCCTCCTCGAATCTTCTGTTCTCCAGCTTCTCCTCATCCATCTCCCTCTCCTTAGTCTACACTACTTACCTACTCTACTCTACACTAGTCACTCACCTGTCTCTCCACCTCCGCTGCTATCTCCTTCTCCTCCTCCTCGAATCTTCTGTTCTCCAGCTTCTCCTCATCCATCTCCCTCTCCTCTAGTCTACACTACTCTACACTACTCTACACTACTCTACTCTACTCTACTCTACACTAGTCACTCACCTGTCTCTCCACCTCCGCTGCTATCTCCTTCTCCTCCTCCTCGAATCTTCTGTTCTCCAGCTTCTCTCATCCACCTCTCGCTCTCTCTACTCTAATATCTACACTACCTACTCTACTCTACTCTACACTAGTCACTCACCTGTCTCTCCACCTCCGCTGCTATCTCCTTCTCCTCCTCCTCGAATCTTCTGTTCTCCAGCTTCTCCTCATCCATCTCCCTCTCCTCTACTCTACACTACTCTACACTACTCTACTCTACTCTACTCTACACTAGTCACTCACCTGTCTCTCCACCTCCGCTGCTATCTCCTTCTCCTCCTCCTCGAATCTTCTGTTCTCCAGCTTCTCCTCATCCATCTCGCTCTCCTCCCCCTCCTCCTTGTCACACCTCTGAGCTGCGAGACCGCCCGCCATCACGCTGCTGCTGGGGAGAGAAAGATAATCCGTCATTAGGTGATGAGATCTAACCAAACAGAGGGTCATTGAAATTAGAAAAAGCGTAAAAAACTTGTATTTTTTTTTTTTTTTTTTTTTTTTTTTTTTAAATCAGATCAATGGGGAAAGAAAGATAATCAGTCATTAGTTGATGAAAAAAAACCACACAGAGGGTCATTGAAATTAGAAAAGGCGTAAAATACTTGTTTTTTTTTTTTTTAATCGGATCAAATTTTGTTTTTATTGTTTTACAAAAACAAACACAACACTTTCGATGTATAACATTTATTTTCGGAAGTAGCTCTCTGCCAATTATGGATATAAAAAATTCAGACAATTCTAATGAAATTTCTCTACATTCTCAATTCAACAAAAAGTCGCAGCAGCACGTTTCCATGTGTGAATAGTACAATGTGTTCAAGCAGCATTACAAGAAGTAGGTAAATAATGCCTTCCATAATTAACTACTTCTATTCATGTCTATAAATTCACTAATGTCATATATTATCATCCCGGTAGCTCAGTGGTAAAGGCGGCACTCCGTGAATCCAGAGGCCGTGGGTTCGAAACCCAGCCGGGACATGACAAGTTAACCTCCCATTTGGGATTACCACATAATAATACGTCTTGGGCTTACTGCTGGAATAATGGGACTTGATAGTTCTAATCGGACAGTATAAATAAGGAAATACTATTATTATTATTATTGTTTCGATACAATAGGAACTCGGAATCTAAATGTTCAACGGTAAAAGAGTTGAGATGAAAGTTTCTTTCTCAACAAACAAAAAAAATCTCCCGTGACGCTGGCTTTTCCCGGCCCCACTCAGGCTGGGTGAGGTCAATGTGAGTAGCAGGTTTGTGAGTTTCCTGCGAATGGAGGGTAAAACCCCCGTCGTGATATGACCATGGCAGTTGAAAGCGACGTTAAACCCCACTAAAAAAAAAAAAAAAAAAAATCTATAAAAACACGATCTAATGTATTATGAATCAGACAAAGTTAAACCAATTTTCAAAGGGTATTGAGAATTTACCTCTGTTCTTTTCATCACAATCATAATTTTACATCTACAAAAAAGAAAATATAATGTACTGCACGAGCTTCATAACCTCCTTATAAGGAAAACTATTTGAGGCATGCAAAATTTACCTGAGAATTCAGCATTTCATTCGCATTGCTTCCCACATGCTTTGTACTTACCTTTGGAAAGTAGAAAGATATAAAGAATTCCAAGATATGATAGAGACAGAAATACAAGAAGTGCTTTCATTAGACTGTCAGCTGATGTCCTAGGCTCCTAGAGGCTAACAAAGATAGAGCGGAAAAGGGACCCAAAAGCTTACATGCAGAGCCGTTTTATTTCAAAGATTCCAAAATGCATAAAACATAAGTCGCAGACCTGTTTGAACCAAAATCAATCAATATACCAGATTCTACTATCCTCAGTTATATAATTTTCACGACGGGGGTTTTATCCACCATTCAAAACAAATACTCAAATTAACCTCACCCAGCCCGAGTTGGCCGGGAATAGCCAGCAGAACGTGTATTGTCACGATGACCAAAGATGAATTCGAATCTAGAACGGTCACCAATCCATGTCCTCACCACACTGGACGTTGATTAGATTTAGTGATAGCAAGAGAACTGTTGTGTTCAACGTGCCATCTCCACTGTCTAACACTATCTTAACTTCCTTATCACAACACGACACTACCACCCCGGGTGAAGTGGTTCAGATCTAGGCCTCTAGTTTTAAAACCCAACCAACCCAGATGTTTTTAATGATTCATTTGAGGTGTTTACCAGGGCCACAGCGACTTCCACTTCAGTAGATCTTATACTATCCTTCCTCTTCAATAAAAACAGGTCTCAATTAATGTGGCCCGCTAAAACGCAGCTCAGAGCTTAGTACGATATTTTTGCAAGGCTGAAATTAGTCTTCAAAAAATACGCCGATTTAGTACCAAGCAGGGCCATAGCAGCTCTAGTAGCACTCTGGTATTGTTAGGTAATGATGATCTAAGGCTGTATGCTAATGCTTCATAATTCTAATTTAACTGAAGGAAGCGTTCGAAAAAATAGTCGCCTGCTTCATCACCTAAGCTGATTTCGAGTTACGTAAACAAAACGAAAGTTAACCAAACAGAGTCAAACTAAAGGGATTTCTGCGGGGGATGATCAGAACAAACTGTTATATATGTAGTTTATGATATTTACGTTTAATCTATGTGATATGTTCTCATTGAGAAAATTTATCCACAAAGATTATCAGAAGAATGTATTAAATTAAGTATACACAAAACGAGAGATCAAACTTCTAATGGATGAAATTATTTCTCATAAACTATGTTAACACGAAAAAAATTCATTCATAATATATACAATATACATATACATTATACATACATAAGTAGGAACACAAGAAATCCGAAGAAACCCAGGAAATAATACAAACTGCCGAAGATCAACTCCTTAAATTTAAACTCCGAAGACAACAATTAGCAAAAATACGTAATGAAGTAGAATAGGATACACCATTAAAAAATGCATTAAAAGAACAGCAGAATCAGCAATACATTGAGATACAGAAAAAGATAAAGTTATTATAATGGATAAACAGCAATATGATAATAAATCCATTACAGTTGAAAGCGACGTTAAACCCAAATTGAAAAGGGTACGTCCATTAAAAAATAGCCGAGACAGCGATAGATAAAGAAGAAGGGTGTATTTGTATAAAGTCAATAGATAACAACAATATAGAAAGTCGATAGAAGACAACCAGGGGCGGAAACTACATAATATAGATATAAAGATAGCCGCAAAAGCAATCGATAAAAAGTTCAAGTAAAATATAGCAGAAACAACAAGAGATAAAGAAGATACAGCGATACAAAGTCGATAGAAGACACCCAGGGGCGCAGGCTACAAGATGCTAGCGAGGGAGGCTCTACATTACCTGAGCTCAGGGGCTGCGGCTAGGGGGGTATTGGCCGAGGCGAGTTCCTTCTCCTGCTGATGGGCCAGGGCCTGCACGCTGGCTAATACATACCCCTGGGGCCCCGGGTTGTTGCGCATCAGGGCCTGGTCATCCAGAAGCTTGCGGATCTGACGCTCGAAGTTCTCGCTGGAGGTGGAGTTGTTGGAGATGGGCACCGGGATCTTGCTGGGGGGTTCCAGGGGCAGCTTCAGCTCTGTCTGGCTGCAGCTGTCCTTCCTGGAGGAGCGGGTGCTGTTGCTGTTGCTCGCCGAGTCCTCCTTCTCGTTGGAACTGTTCGAGGCCCGCTTCTCCCGCTTGTCGCTACTGGCCGCTACCGCCGCAGCGACCCGCCGCTGGTCCATGCTCGGTGTCCGCTTCACGCGGGCACCTGCCTTGGGCTCCACCCGATGCTCCAGGGCGGTCTCTAGAGGTGCAGCGACGGCGACCATGGCCACATGCTGGATGGGTGACATTTTCTCTTTGTTGCGTGGGATCGATCCCGTGCCGGTGCGATTCCGGTAGGGGGAGTCTTCTGCGGAGGAGAGTGAGGGGAATTATTAGACAGAATCTTTATTCAATTGACATTAATATGTTGCTAAATTTGTATAAGAATAGGAAGTATTTCTATTGACTCTCAGTTAAAGTCGAAAAGTACCATAAAGCATGAAGAGACTACGATATATCTTATAGGCAGAAATTAGTCTTGAGAGATAGGACCAATGACTACTAACTGAGGAAGTAATGCCAACATTGGGTGAAGTAATGCCAAGACTGGGTGAAATTAATGTGGGTAGATGGTTTGTGAGTTCCCCCCGTTTCGTATGACCTAGAGATAAGCCTTGCAGTTCAACGAGGCAATGCTGCAAGGGTTTTGGGTTGTCACCCAAATGATGATGTCCTGAATAATGTTTTTTTATGTTTAATAAAAATATTTCCATGTTAAAATAGATATCAAGCAAGAACTGTCACTCACTCTTGCCGGCACTGTTGCGGCCGGCACTTCCCTTGCCGGAGCTGCGGGAGCCGGAGTTGCCGGCAGACTTGATGGGGCTGAAGCTGCGGGAGGAGGGCAGGGGGTCCAGGTAGCACTCCTGGGGGATGTAGTCATGCGAGGCCTTGGGGCTGGTCTCGGGGGAGGAGCAGGGGTTCACCTGGGGGAGATATGTGATAGTAAGTTAGTTATAAAAAAAAAGTTATCATATTTGTGTTAATCACTTTCGTGATGTCAAAACTACTCTAACTCGCTTTATTAAATCTACGCTGAAACCGGGACTTGAAACACCGACCTCCAGGGTACAAGTCCGCCGCCTTATCGATCAAGCTACTGAGGTCGGTGATATGTGATAGTTAGTACGAGTAGAAAAGAAATAGAAATGTAAAAGATAGTAATTATAATTAAAACAGAAACTAGAACAAGGCTGCATCCCACGACACAAGGACCATACTACGTAGGTGTGGCCCTTAGTGTGAGATTATTATTAAACATGTTTGATCAAGTTTTATTTACAAATAACATAGAATATATATACATAGAAATTAAAACTAACAAAACAAAACTTGATCAAGGGCGGTGCTAATGCCAACGGCACTCTCTTCCGATGACGACAGCCAAAAGAAACTAGCATAAGTTCAGTTAAAAATATTATGAATTATGTAAACTGTCATTGTTATATATATTTGAACCATTTACTTGTCATGTATTAAATAAATAAAAATAAAATAAATACAGGGTGCATCTATATGACGTGACCAGAATTCTAGGGCTGATACAACGCATTACAACGCGTTCATTCAAATTTCAACTCGTTCATTAAACATTATTTGTTATTTGTATTAATTTTATATTGTTCTATGTAATCAATGTACATTGTGCTTGACCCGTCAATAAAGAATAAATTAAATATCATACGTAGATGTGTTTTGATTATTATGTATAACATAAAACTTACCTGTCATTGAAATATGTACCTATCACAACTCACAACACACATGACACAAAAACAAGAGACCCCCACTATATTGGGTCTCTTAGTGTGACAAGTATGTGTAAGACATACAGTTTCACTTTAATATTTCCTATGTGCTATATCTTATATGTATATTTTTTTTTGGCATTGGTAGGCAAGGCCATTCCATACAGCCAATCTTATATGTAACTATGTAATGTACAATAAAACATATTATTATTATTGTTTATTAATAAAAAAATAAAAAAAATAAAATAGATACCTAGTGATTTTGACGAAAATGCTTCTTTTCCAAAATATTATTTTCTGATTTTCCGATTCCGATTGTTCGATTGACTAACCCTCTCTGCCTTTTTCTGGCACACACGTCATGCATGCATGATAGTCACGGTATTCTGATGTATGTACGTAGTGTGTGACGGCTTTACGTTGCATGGACTATATGTCTGGTGAAGCTCACCTGTATGTCGGAGGGGAGGGGGCTCACCTGTATGTCGGAGGGGAAGAGAGCTCACCTGTATGTCGGAGGGGAAGAGAGCTCACCTGTATGGGGGGAGGGTCCGTGTCGGAGGGGAAGAGAGCTCACCTGTATGTCGGAGGGGAAGAGAGCTCACCTGTATGTCGGAGGGGAAGAGAGCTCACCTGTATGTCGGAGGGGAAGAGAGCTCACCTGTATGTCGGAGGGGAAGAGAGTCACTGTATGCGGAGGGGAGAGAGCTCACCTGTATGTCGGAGGGGAAGAGAGCTCACCTGTATGTCGGAGGGGAAGAGAGCTCACCTGTATGTCGGAGGGGAGAGAGCTCACCTGTATGTCGGAGGGGAAGAGAGCTCACCTGTATGTCGGAGGGGAAGAGAGCTCACCTGTATGTCGGAGGGAAGAGAGCTCACCTGTATGTCGGAGGGGAAGAGAGCTCACCTGTATGTCGGAGGGGAAGAGAGCTCACCTGTATGTCGGAGGGGAAGAGAGCTCACCTGTATGTCGGAGGGGAAGAGCCACTTGCTCGCGTCGTCGTGGGGGTGCGGGGTGTGCCCCCCGGGTGGTGGAGGGGAGGGGGAGGCATCTGTGGTCTTGCTGTAGGACTCGTCCGAGGAGGAGAGGGAGGGGGAGTGGTTGAGGGAGGAGATCTCATCCGCGGAGGAGTGGACGCGGTACTGGGCGGGGGTGGGGGGG
The DNA here is from genome assembly GCA_024516035.1 of Bactericera cockerelli. NCBI lineage: Eukaryota > Metazoa > Arthropoda > Insecta > Hemiptera > Triozidae > Bactericera > Bactericera cockerelli. The sequence goes on from CM044955.1 coordinate 50,583,597, forward strand.
AGCAGAGGGGCCGCCTGGAACGAGGCGTAGCCCGCTGGGGAGAGAGAGGGGAAATGTTTAAATTAAGAAGAAAAAAAATTTACAAATAAATCAAATTATATTTCATCTTATTTTATTAACAAATTCATATTAATGGTTCAAATTAAGATCTTGATTTTTTTTCTAAATTTAAAACAATATTTTGAAGACATAAATTAATTTGCCCATAATAATCAATCTTGTCGGCTCTAAATAGAAGTAGAGCTATACCAGGGTAAACAACACAAAGAACATCGATAAAAATAATAAGTATTATTTTTATTCTTTCAATAGGTACATAGTACTTCCAAGTAAATATTAGGAACTGAATTTAAAAAATATACAATTGTGTCGGCTCTATGTATGTAGAAGTAGAGCCTTGCCAAGGGTGACACTTGATTTTTGCTGTAGATGCTGGGACACCAAAGATAATCAGTGGTAAAGGCGGCATTCTCTCAATCCAGAGGTCGTGGGTTCGAAACCCAGCCGGGACATGACAAGTTATCCTCCCATTTTGCGATTTTTACCACATAATAATATGTCTTGGGCTTACTGCTGGAGTAATGGGACTTTAATTGTCTTAACCGGGCAGTATAAAGAAGGCAATATTATTATTATTATTATTATTATCTTACACTGGCAAGCTACAAGACCACCCTAAGTCCACCCTCACGTCCCTCACCCAGCCTGCGTGGGGCCGGAGCTCACCTGTCAGGCTCTCGTCCGAGTAGTGCCTCTGCAGGTGGGAGGGCCAGGGGCTGACCTTGGGCGCCCTGCTGCTGTGCGGGGGGTACACAGGGCCGGCCCTGGTGGCGGGGGGCTTGGGCAGCGGCTTCAGGTAGGGGGGGTTCTGAGGGTGGGGTGGGGGGAGCCGGCGACTCAGGGGCGCCGGGCGGGGGGCGGCCGACTGCTGGAGGGGGGTGGGGGTGAAGAGGTGGGCGGCCTTGCTGGCGGTGTTGATGTAGTTGTGGCCGGGACCCCGCGGCCAGGGGGGGGTGTACCTGAGGGAGGGATGGGTGTACCAATATAATAGGGTTGGGTGGAAGAGATTGCCTAAGGCAATAACCCCGCCGTTTAGTTAGGACATATATGATGTATATATATTTTTTTTTTTTTTTTTTTTTTTTTTTTCTGCTATTATATTGTATTTTAATTTGTAATTATTTGTATTGTATATAATATGTCCTATCAATAAAGTGTAAATAAATAAATAAATAAAATAAAAAAATAAGGAGGAGGTGGCGGTCGAATTAATATGATGGAATTTGTGGAGACTCCTGATGGAGATTCTTATGAAATTGTTCCGGCTGCGTACAAGTGACTATTGACCACACAAATTAAGTATAATAAGACTCTGAGAGTTAGGAAAGCCACAGGCTTTAACCTTGCCCCTTGGTTCACTACATATTCTATTGTGTTCTTTTTTTTCATGTCCTATTTTGTTGAATGTATCATGTAGTTGACCAATAAAGTGTAAAATAATAATAATAGGTGGTAGAAAATGCCTTGAGCATTAAACTCTCCTAGTGGAGGTCTTTCATTAATATTAATACCATAAATTTAGAGACCAAAATTTCAATGCGCTACCTACATTCAACTCTCTCTCTCACTCTCTCTCACACACATAGAGCTCCATTTTGAAAAAAATTAAAGATACATTCATAAATATTCTGAATTGTCTGAACATAGTACACAATTTGGGGACATGTTATCAGTTATTAGAAAGATCACAAACATTTGAATAAAGTTGTCAAGTGGGTAAAGCTGTGGGGTGGGACGTACCTCAGACTCTCTGGCTGGAACAGGGGCGTGTCTCCCTTGTGGGGGGGCAGGGGAGGGGGGTGCCCACCGGTGTCCTTGTGAGCCTTGGCTCCGCCGCCACTGGAGTTGCGGGGGAGGATGCGTACGCCGCCACTGGAAGAGCCACCTGGACACACAGACACACAAGTGATATACACACAGACACACCAGTAATATATGTTAGGTCATCTATGGATTGCAGAGTCACTACATTACATTATATGTCTGGGGGTTTTTCTTAAAAGAAATTCCTATGTGCTGCGTCCATTATTTAGAACTATTGCACCCCATTCAGCTCACTCTTCACTTTCAAAAATGTCTAATGCACTAAAAAGTTTAGCAGGTGTTATATAAGTTCACAGTGTTTGTTTCCAGCTTTTGTCCTGAGTATACAAGAGTTTGGATTCTTGTGAGTGACTTGATTAGGATGGGAAAGGGTGTTCCCTCACCACATTTATCGCACTCAATGGTGTCATTGTATACCCCAATGTTGTCAAGTGCAGATTCACTAACAGACAGCTTAATTTTGTGTAAACAATTATTTACAATAAAAACTTTATTTATCTATTAATTCCGCCCTGAATTTCTAAGCAATGCTGAGTGAGTGTGAGGGCTATGAGTGACTTACTGGCGGGCAGCAGGGGTTCGAACTCAGGACCGCGGTGGAGGTGGCTGCTGCGGGTGGGGGGAGGAGGGGGGACACTGCGCAGCTGCTTCTGGGGGGGTTTGTTCTCCGGGTGACTCTGCTGTAGCTGATGGAGGAGGGTCAGGGGGGTGGCGACACCGCCGTACATCAGCCCTGGGGGGAGGGAGGAGGGAATTGACATGAAGTAAAAAAAAAGCTATCCTATTTTGAAGATAGAAAACACTTGGCTTTACGGTGATATGTCAGTGCGCCTCCTCGTGGTTCACCCTGGACAACGCATTGAAATGCGGCTAAAGTACTGACAATTTTGGCGATCAGACAATCACTGCCATCAGATTTCCTGATCAAATTTATTACTCACTTTGAGATGTGTAATAAAGCCCCACGATAAATAAAAAAAACTTGGCTTTATTTTACTTAATTATTTATTTTCAGATGGCCATTTCGCCAGTTACGGCATCGTCAGTGAACTAAAGACTAATTTTAAAACTAATTTTAGAGGTAACTTACGATGGCCATCTGAAAATAAATAATTAAGTAAATCAAAAAAAGCCAAGTTTTTTCTATCTTCAAACTATTTCGATGTTTATTTGTTTTACCAAGAGTTGTATATAATTATAAGTCTTTCCTAAGAACTTATTATATATTTCACTATCATATTTGTGTTAATCAATTTCGTGATATCACAACTAATCAAACTCGCCTTACTAAATCTACTCTGCAACCGGGACTTGAACCACCGACCTCCAGGTTACAAGTCCGCGCCTTATCGATCAAGCTACTGAGGTCGAATTGACATTAAGTAATAATAATAACAATAATATCACCTTATTTACATTGCCCGATTAGGACTATTAAGTCCCATTATTCCAGCAGTAAGCCCAAGACGTATTATTATGTGGTAAAAATCCCAAATGGGAGGATAACTTATCATGTCCCGGCTGGGTTTCAAACCCGCGACCACTGGAATCTCGGATCTCACAGAGTGCCGCCTTTACCACTGAGCTACCGGGACGAGTATTAAAAACATAGAAGTATGAATTATTTCCGGTGAATTAAAAGCCTCTTAAAAAATTGAGCATAGCACAACATTCATTAATAAGAGCTTAAATCACCTTTTTAAAACCTTTACATTATAATTTTCTTTAAGCTCTGGTAAAGAGTTAAACGCTACCACTGGTCGTTCTTACTCATACAACTACTCATTTTCCTTCACGTGGACCCCGTGGGTTCATGTACTCAGTAGAAACTTTTCTACCCAACTGGGATTCGAACCCAGGTGCAAGCAAGCCAGTGCGCCACACCATTCGGCCACGGTGACTAGCCATTATTAATTCCGTGTTACATTCTATTATTTTTTCTATGTAAAATAAGTTATTCTATGCAAAACAACATTCTTCTTTTTCTTTCACTCTACCTTTTCCCAAACGCACTTGGGTTGGCAATGATTTAATTCACAAAGTCTTCTCCTCCACCTGTTTCTGTCTAGATCGCTTTCCCTCTTCCACCCCTTCTTTCTTAAAATCTTCCTCTACTTTATCTTTCCACCTAAGCTTGGGCCTCACTCTAGTGAAATATTCTTATTATTTCGCAAACTATATTGCTTTTTTCTTTAAAACATTATCAATATCGTCATCTCTCTTGTAGAGCCAGTAGTCAGCTATACTTTAATATTTGAAATTTTATACATTTTTATCTCCCTTGCCTTTATCCCATATTAGCTTATGTTGCTATTGGGGTAGGCATTGTTCAACCTCATGGTTGAGGTTAGAGCACGTTTATTACGGCTGGATGCCCTTCTATTTGGTTTTAACGTCCGGATCAGGACGGGGGTGTTACCCTCCATTGGCTGGGAATCGTACCAGCTACCCACATTAACCTCACCCAGCCTGGGTAGGGGCGGAAATGCTAGCCTCACGTGTTTGGAGGGTAACAGATTTTTTCTTCTCGAAAAGTCTGCTCCAACCTGGGATCGAAATCGGGATCTCTGGACTGCCGGCATTAGTCTCAACCGTCACGCCACGAAGGCTGGCCTAACGGTTGATGTTGTAAAAATTTTTGTAAAAGGTTGATCTTGAAAATTTGATGTAGTATTTTTTTAAATTCTGTAATTTTTTAATTTTATCTTATATCCTGTACCTATAGCACACATACAACAATGTATGTTTAAATGCAAAAAAAAAAAAAACAATAATAATATACAAGTATATTATTATAACAATACTAATATACTTTGATATTTTCTTCTTCATTACTCACCCACTCCCGCGCCCCCACGCAGGCTGGTGAGTTCCTCCACCCTCATGGTGCCCGGCTGTTTCCTGTCCGTGAGGAAGTAAGTCGTCATGTCGCCCTTGCCCTTCACTTTCACCTTGCCGCGGCACTGGAACTCGTACGGGTAGTTCTTGAGCACCTGGTACACCTCCTCTGTGACCTGGGCAGTGGCGGGGACAGGGAGGTATTTTGTAATGTAGAGAAACTATTGTTATACTATTACTAATAATAATAATAATGATGATACCTCAACCCTGGTCACAATAGATCTTACTAGGTCGCAGTGTTAATTGTATGGTGTTTCAGACGAAACCATGCAACCAGGCTTTATAATAATAATGATACCTCAAAACCAGACAAGATCTGTGAAATACATCAATAATAATAATAATAACACTTTTTATTGAAAGTGGTTACCTTTAGTGGTTACCAGGCGAGGTTACTGCTTAAAGCATTTTCTACCACCTAACCCTCAGAGTCTTATTATTACATAACATATATTATGTGGTAATATACTCAAATTAAAGAGGAAAAAAGCATGCCTCACATTAAAGAGGAAATAACCACACCCAGACTGGGTTTGACCGGAAATGTCAACCTGTGAATTATATGATTTTCTTTGTATATGAGCCAGGACTTGAGCAAATACTCTCTCTTTCTTTTGTGTCTAGGGGTGCTACAGTTCCGCAGCTCCTTAGCACCGGCCCCTCCTGGTGTGGAGCATGAAACCTTCCCAGACAAGGTGGCACCCAGAGGGACCCTGGCCTCAGGGCTTTACCAGACAAGGTGGCACCCAGAGGGACCCTGGCCTCAGGGCTTGCTTACCTGCGTGTGGTTGGGCAGACCTGTGGAGTCCATACGACTGGCCACATTCACAGTGTTGCCCCAGATGTCGTACTGAGGCTTGCGGGCCCCTATCACCCCCGCCACTACGGGGCCTATGTTGATACCTGGTGGACAAACATTGATTTGAAGAAATTGATTTTTAAGGAATATACCTAGGGATTGCAATCAACCGACAATTTGTTATAGAAAGTTCATATTAGAAATCCAAAGTATATGTAATGTTATATTTTATATAAAACTAGGATTCTTTAAATTTTCACTCACCGACTAGAGTTTCGCCTAGGCTTGATCACGATTACAAGCCTAGGAGCCTAGACGAAACTCTAGTCGGTGAGTGAAAATTAAAAGAATCCTAGTTTTATATAAAATATTACATTACATAAGAGGTTTTTTGTTGTAGTATGAAATGGGATTATATTCCATGTACTCTTGAAAAGAAAAGTGAAAAAATCATAGTATTGAACATGTCTCTTATTTTTTTACTAATATTTTTTTTTATTCATATGCGATCAATCAGCAATTCAATATGTCTGATTGAGGAATATAAAACCATTTAGATGGCAGATGTTTGGATTGACATATTTCACAATAGGTACTTTGTCAATCCTGCAAAATGAGACTCAATGCTCATTCATTGATGTTCCCTTAAATTACGATGAGCTGAAATTACCCTCATGACAAACACAAAATCGACTAGGGTGTTGATCTGTGATGTCTTATACTTGATAAAGATAGATTATTTTTTCAATACAACAACTTATTCTTATTTTATTTTTTGATTCGACATTGCTACTATATGGTCCATTAGAATTGAAAAATTCCATGGATAAATTGTATTCTTAATTACAATAACTTTATACTTCATTACAATAACTTAGTAATTCTTTACGGTAACTTTCTGTTTCAAAACGATAACTTATACTTCATTAAAATAACTTACTAATTCATTACGATAACTTTATGTTTCAAAACGATAACTGATACCTCATAAACGAACTTCCTGATTCATTACAATAACTTATACTTGATTGTTTCTTCAAAACGATAACTTATTGTTAACGGCAAGCGTTATTATTTCTAATAAAATATCTGTTTTCCATCTATGAATGAATAGGTAGGTACTTACTGTTTCATATTTATACTTTCCCAAAAAGTACTACTTCATGGGAACATATAAATATGAATCTGTAAACGATAAATTAATAATAATGATTGTTATTATTACGATAACTTATTATTATAAAACGATAACTCGTACTTGACTAGGACAACTTACCGACTCGCAGCATGAAGTTGTTGTACGAGTTCTCATTGATCACGATGAGCTTGTCCCTCATGGCGAACACAAACTCGACCAGGGTGCTCAGGTAGGTCCCCGGGGATGAGTCATCCTCGTCCAGGATGCGATAGTCTGGCATGAGACCCACCGCCGCCATGTACGTCGAACCCACGGTCTTGATCTTGTCGATCGCGCGGAACCTGTCTTCGCCCAGCAGCTGAAGGTAAGTTAGAAGTTATTATTATTATTGTACACTTTATTAGATAAAATGGACATTCACAAAGGATAAGTCTGGCAATACAAAGAGGGAATGCGGCGGCAGTTGTGGGCTGTGTGCCCCAGGGAGATGAGTTGGATAATGAATTGTAATGAATGAATAAAAATAGCAACACATTTCAAAAAATGTCACTTTTAATCTAGAGAGGAAATTGCTCAAGTATTCGGAGTACTTCGCCCTCTGGTTTGCAAATGGCAGAATTATATTATCTGTAAAATAAAAAATAAAAAAAATGGACATTATGTACATTATAAATAAATAATTATTTTAACAATGAAAAAAAAAAAATGGAAACAATATATACAATAAAAATGAAAAAGAATAGAAAAATATATGAAAACATATTTCCTAATAAAGGGCGGGGTTATTGCCTATGGCAATCTCTGCCACCCAACCCTTTTGTTATCATAGTTAAGTTATCATATTTCCGTTATTCACAATCGTGATATATCTACAGGGTGTCCCATTTTTTTATATAGAAAATTGCAGAATCAACTCCAGGAGCCATTCATTTTAAGACTAAAATAATCTTGGGTAACTTTTCGAAAAATAAAAAAAGGACCAACTAATAATTATGAATGACTAGGTGAGAATATTACATAATTTTGTAATATTAGATATTACGAAATCATTTGCCCAAGTAAGATATTCCTTCTTGTGATGACGCCACTAGTCGCTATCAATACATTATGTATATATCATTTTTCCTCACGAGGTATGAACAAAATCCGGACATCCAAAGTACAGAGCAAAAAAATGTCTGTCTGGGTAGCTCAGTGGTCAAGACGTCGCGTCGGTCTAGTGATCCAGAGGTCGCGAGTTCGAATCTCAGACGGGATATGAGAAATTGTCCTCCCATTTGGGTTTTTGAACACATTATAATACTTCTAATGCTTACTGCTGGAATAATGGGACTCATTGGTCCTAGTCGAGCAGTAGGTATAAATAAGATGATGTTATTATCACAATGCCGGGATTGAACCCGGGCCACCTTGCTTAGAACCAGGCGCGGCCGGTGCTAAGGAGCTGCGGAACTGCAGCACCCCCAGACACAAAAGAAAAAGAGAGGATTTTCTGAAGTCCTAGCTCGTACACAGTGAAAATTATCACACATTTCTAGATTAACTAATGTATAATTATTATGATTTGCATGGAAAACGAACTCAAAGTCCTCAGATAATGAAAAAGCGACTCAATAGATGCCATTTTAGTCCGGATTATGTGGCAGCACCCCCAAATCATTTTCTCACCGGCTGCGCCTGCTTAGAACCAAAAATAGAAATTTAAGAAGAGGAAAAAAAATATCGCATTTTCTCACCTCGTCAAAGTCGGCGATAATCTCATTGAGCAGGCGCAGACACTCGACGCCCTGGTTGTTCCCGTCCAGCTCCATGTAGAACTCGTGATAGTTGGTGATGCTCGCGAAGACCACGCCCACCTTGGAGTAGGATTGGTGATACAGGTCCTGGGACAGAGTGTTCTGATGAGGCGGGGCGGGGCCAAGCAAGCAGGGGAGAGAAACAGAAGCCAGGCGTTAAACTAAGAAGCGAGATGCAGGGTGCGCGCGCAAGTAGGACGCGTGAAGTGTGTAGATGAGGGGAAGCATTGTTTCTTTTAGAGTAGGTGAAACATAATGCTATGTGGTGTGCTAAGGGCTGCATATCAGATGGGCCAACAATAGACAAAAAAACCATCACTTGGGCAGGTATTTGATTTGAGGTAAAATGACCTGTTTTAATGAGATTTTGGCCCATCTGATGAACTCCGGTGCTAAGAAGTAAGGCGCATTTAGAGTACACGTACAAATGAGGAAGAGCCTTGTTTTTTTAATGCTTGGTGAAACACAATGCTGCTGTGCGTTAAGAATTAAGGCGCTGAGTATACGTACACATGAAGAGAAGCATTGTTTTTTTTATACTAGATAGAATTTAACAGACGGTGCTCTAAGAATTAAGGCGCATTATTGATAGGAAGCATGGTTTTTAATACTAGGTGAAACACAATGCTGCCCTCATTAACAAGAGCTTAGTCAAGAGCAAAAGATTGAACGCTCCCAATACTTTCTATACATTATAGATAGTAGAAAGTACAAAGGCAAACAAAGTTCTTTATTATATTTACTACTAGCGGGCTGTCGCCCGCTTTGCGGGCCGAGGCATGGCCGTGAAAGCAAAAAATCCTTTTTCGCCAATGGCAGGTGTTGTAGTGGGAATTTCGAAAAATCCCGTCTTATTGCACATCTAGACTATAAGACAAAGCTACCTACCAAATTTCAGCTTCCTAGGACTTACGGTTTGGGCTGTAGAGCGATGATCAGTGATCAGTGAGTGGTCAGTCAGTGACTTTGACATTTATATATTAAGATCTAGAGAGATTTTCATTCATAGTTCATGAAATGAGAAGAATAAACCATTTCCACTAAAGAAAGTTACATTACCAAGGAAGTTACACTAAATAAGCTCTTTAATTGAAGAAATATTTTATTAATCAGAGGGCAATTAATCATAAACACAAAATTTACTTCCAATGCCTGTTTCTTTTCTTTTCGTTTTTTTTTTTGCTTTATTCAGAGTGGCAGGATTCTCATGATGGAGCTTTTCCATCCAACCACTAATTAAGTGACATCCCAAATTAGCTGACGGAAAGGAAAGTACATAGTCGATTCAGCAATCCTATTTTTATAGTCCTTAATTTGAATTTGAATATTTTATTTATTTATTTGAAAAGGTATAATTAACATGTTGGTACACGATTACAAATTACACCTTATTGTACAAAGTCTTAAAAAGTACTTAAAGTACTATCTACCACTACTAATTATTCAGTGATAAATACTTCAAGATCTATTGTAAGATAATAAATATTGCAGAGACCTTAAGTGTAATTTTGTACTAAAAATACAGATATCCAATGCAGATCTAAATAAAATAGTGGACTTGGGCTAATAATGGTTACGAACTGTAAACAAAATCTAGCTAATCTATAATCTAGCAAATGATTACGTCGCAACACTAAGGGCGAAATTAATAGACGTTTTTGCAATATTTCTGTGGCTTTAAGTCACGGATTGCGTACTGTACGCAATCGGTATCTTACACATATTAAGATAGGGGAAACCGACGCTTAGCAATGACTTTGTGATATAGAATTTGTCTATTAATTTCGCCCTAAAACTATTTATACTCAACACTCTAAAGATACTAGAAACCATATCAAGTGTGCTAGATCACACTCAATAAAATTCTGTCAACAAAACAAACAAAACTAGTCGATATTGAGAGACGTATTTATGAACAAAATTTACGGCTCTTTAACAACGCGATAACGCTGTCGTTGAAGGCGAAGGTCCTATATGCTGGAGTGCGCAGTCACTAACAGCCTGATTAAGCACGGCCATTAGGCATTTGATTGTGTAGTTGATTGATTTAATCTGTTCATTAGTGACTGTGCACTTGAATTGAATTGAATACTTTTATTTATCAGTACAATAATGATATTATAAACAATACATCTCCTATGAGCTAAGTCAAACTTCTGAGGAAACTTGGACCATAGAATTTCAAAGTGACTGATTTTCGTAACTACTTTAACTTTCGTTTGTTTTGTTCACAAAATCGTATAAAGCTCTACGAAACAACAAACGCATGGTTCTCATTCGTAAACCCAATACTTCTAACATGAGTACCTACTGTTGAGGTTTTCTTTCAAGACGAAATTCAGTAGGCTACTTTATGCTTTGGTAATATAGTGGAGTTGATATTCCGATATCTGCACTTCGAATTCACTCTCATTCATTTTATTATTTTAATTAACTTATTAATCAAGAGTTCTTAGTTTTTTAATTGTTGCCACGTGTAACTTTTTTATGAGTAGGTAAAAAACATTTTTTTTTTCCTGGAACCCTGAAATATTTTTTTCCCGTAATGAATAAATATTTCATAATACTAATAATCATACTACGATCGAATGGCTGTGAAACTCAGTGGAAGGTAACCACCAGGCGAGGTTAATGCTGCTCAAAGCATTTTCTACCACCTAACCCTTTAATCGTACAACTTTTTCCGCGAATTGTTAGTGTCAGGCTTTGGTTTATCTTGCTCCTTTTCTACCGATTTCACGATACAAGCATAGCAGATTAATTAGATGTCATTGTTTAAATAAAAAAATTGAAAAAATTGTCGAAGTGTTGGGTTTACTTGAATGGCACCTGACGTAATAAATATTACTCTTGTGGAATCTACTATTTAGCCCCCTTCGCCCACTATAGGACCGGGGGAGGGGGGTCGTATCCAGGGGAGAGGAAGGTTTACCTTGGCCAGATTTAGGTTGTTATTGACAACGGTACAGCCACTATTGTTCTGAAATACAGCATGGATGATCGGGTAAATATGTTGCCAATGGTGTATAGGACACCGCAGAATAATAGTAGATTATACAACAAGCTGAGTTTTATTGGATCAACTGCATAGTCTATAGACTCTATAGGACACCACAGAACATTACTATATTTGTGTCATGTTATTTGGTAAAACATGTATGCAAACAAATAAGAAAATGTTAATTTTCTGATAAATTATGATTTGATACGTATTAATATTTTGATCAGTCTATTAGTATAAATTAATACTGAAGCCTTCAAACTAGAGATCATTTCATCAACTTTGAAAGCTTTTAACCTACAGCGGATAATGTGCTAATAATGAGTACAATACCTTAAAAAAAAAAAAAAAAAAAAAAAAAAACAAATGACATCAATTCAGATAACATTAAATTAATGATGTAAAAGTTGGCGAAATTCAGATATACGTAGTTTATTCTATTGAAAAAAAATGCTAGATAGAACCTTTTCTGTACTGAACTGCAAAAGGTTTGGAGTTCCGTTGGGCTAAATTAAAAAAAAGCAATTACTCGTGAGAAAAAAGTAAAAGCAAATGGTATGAATGAAAAGGTAGAAGAAAAAGCAATTGCTCTTTTTCGTATTCATAATCATTTCCTCTTGCTCGCAAGCATTTACTTTTTCTCACAAGCAATTGCTTTTTCTCTTGTTGCAGTTAGAGGAGCTAATAATAAAAGCAAGATGTCAGCTTTATGTATAACATTTACTTAACTTCCAAAGAAAGAAAAACTTTTGCTTTTAAGGAAAGGCAATTGCTCTCAAAACTTTATGAATAGCGACTGAAGCAATTCCTTCGAATTTCGTATGGAAAAGCTTTTGCTTCCTTTTATAAATACGGCCCGATGTTATATTTCCGATAGTTTGTTTTGCTTTTTTTTAATCCTTCTCATGTTATATCTTTCGCAGAATAGTGGAATATTTTGGATGCATATAGTACTTTGTGGCTTAGTACAGGAGAAATTCTATCGAACGATTTTTACTTATTAATAGACTATTAGTTTTCCACTTAAGTAATAACCAAATGCATCAGCACTTTACTCGTTCTCGTTCTTCAACCAACAGCATTTAGTTGTCAAAATGAAATGTCAACAATTTCATTACTTTACAACAAAGCTTACTGCCTACAGGATCAAATTTCAAAGTTATAACGAATAATTACTGCCAGCTCATGAACCAATCAATTCAATGTTAATATGAAGTTAATGGTAGTTACATCCCCAAATATAGAGATAGATGTTCACTTTGCCCTGAGGTCAGCTGGGAGCTACTTAGCGCCTACATACAAGCAGCCCAATTTCTACGCAAGTGACACAGAGCGGCCAGGCTACATACATACTTCAGTGTATGACGTAGTCGTAATGCAAAAAGCCTAGGATAGTAAAATTACAAATTTTCAAAATGGCATTCTACAGTTAGCCTAGGCTTATTAAAAAGGGCCTGCTGGTACTATGTAAAGAACCTAATTTTACAATAAAGTATACGACATGATGTTATAGGATAATTTAACGAGACCCTTTGTCACAATCGTTCTACAAGTTAGGTACAAGCAATTCTTGGTACTTGGTTCATCCCAAGGATACATCTTTCATTTTATCACTTGGCTTGAACTAAATTATCATTTTAAATTTATTAATTGGTAACGTGTAACATTAATAATTATTTACTAGTTGAATGATTGTGAAAAGGCGCCCAACAGATATGGAGATATAAATATATTATTAGAAATTTTCGTTTAAGAGTTTATACATCTTCAAAAGTCCCTTTTTTGCAAGTGTTAAGATTCACCCACATGCCCAGGTACAAACTTTTTGTTCTTGTCATGATGTGCTGTAAAATACACGTAATTTGAAAGTAAAAATTACAATGTGCTCAAGACCCCATTACCACATTAGTACCCAAACCAAGCTTAAGATATTTTTTCAGAATGAAGACATGCTTTTGTTTTTCCTTCAAAATAGAAATACTAGTAGTTCTGCGAACTGTAAACCTCATACAGATTCTATTATCGAATTATAAATGTCATTTCAATAATGGGGACATCGAGACTTTTCATTCAATACCCGACTTGATGGGTTTAATTAAATAATATCCACCGACCATTTTTTGGGGGCTCTACTTTGATTTTTTACCATAGTGCAACATCCTTAGCTTTCACCATCACAAAATTTCACAAATAAAATATTAATTTTTAACGACTTTGCAAAATTACAAGATTAAATAAAATTAAAAAAAAAATTTTTTTTTATTTTCACCAAAATGGCCGGCCCCGAGTGGCTGGATCAGACCAAAAACAATACATATTTCTAGGACCCCAATAAACATGTATACTAAATTTCGACAATTTTGAAGGATCTGGTTGGGAGTTTTTTTTTTTTTTTTTTTTTAAGTTTCCATTTATTTATTTTTTACACAAACATCTTCTACAAACAATGAGGGTATACCCACCTTCAAAAGATAAAAAATCTTGTGCTGAAGGTGGAAGTTATCGCGGTACAGACAGACAGACAGACAAACGAAAGCCAAATCGTCCAGTACCCAAGTTAAAACAGAACCTCACTTAGTGAGGCCTCTTCGCTGTCTCACTGCGTTCGGTTAATAATATTTAAGAGGAAATTAGGTACCCATCATGTAAATCATACGCTAGAAAAGAAATCATTTTTCTTATTTTTTAATGCAAGCGTTACCGCAACACTGCTAAGATGCTCCTTTCTCATCGCTCACTTACATTGTAAGCGATCTCTTCGTTCCGAATTTCAATTCTCTCGTTAGCCTTTTTAATTTGGATTTAACGTCGCTTTCATCTGCATGGTCATCATAATTTGTGCTTTATTGGTTGATAAGATACAAAATTATATTCCTAGAAAATTTACAATAAGTCATTGAAGTTAAGATGGGGTCGATATGGGGTACAAAAATAATAATTCAGTATTTAATGCGCAGGATATTATCACATTAAGGTAACCAGGGCCTTCTTTCAGAAAGCACTCTCACACCAGAATTAATGAACACTTTTACTATAGTATCTGATTTCAGTCATGTTACTTTATGTCTCCGCTTTAGCGTCATTTATCAATTCGGACCTAAATATCTCTCAAAATCCCCAATCTCCCTTTCAACCTCTTCAACCGTCAACTTTCATTCAAATTACGCTCGTTCTGAATGTGTCATTTGAAAGATTTTTTAAATCAATTTCGAGGGAACTTTATTTACAATTTTCACATAGGTACAATGAAAAGGTATAAATTATGTAATAGTAAACAAAGCATGATCAAGGGTTGTGATAATGCCATTGGCATTCTTTTCCGAAATTACAGTTGTAAAGGAGATTTGGGGATTAGATTTTTTTTTTATTTAGATTTATTTATTGGTGTACATCAAATTTACAATTTGTTTACACAAGTCAAATACAGATATAGAAATGGGGTAGAGGAAGGAAAAGATATAATAGAACTTAAGAAGTAACAAACTATGTAAGTAAATTGTAAGTTAGACCATATCACTCAAGCTGCAGCTCAAAAATTCTTCTAAGGAATAAAAAGCCTCCTTTTTAAGAAAATCAGTGATACATGTTTTAAATAACTTAAGTGGCATGTCCCTGATATGTGGGGGCAATTTGTTGATTATGAGGGTGAGAGTGCTTTCTGGACGGAGACCAGCAGCTAGTGGTCTGTGCTGCAGCTTAGTAACATATGCTCACCATGTTGTTCCTGAACTGGTTGTCCAGGAAGTGCATGGCCACGTGGGCCGGCAACAGGTTGAACAGGATCCTCTTGTTGCTGTGCTGCAGGGCGTCCATCTCCTTCTTCTCCTCGCACGCCTGCACCTGCCACAGGAAGTCGAGGCGGCCCGTCCACTCCACCTGACGTCCGTGGATGATGACCGCCACGAGGAACATGAGCACGTACACCACGGAAGTAATGTGCAGGGGAATCACAGACCTGGGCGAGAGAGAGTGAAGCAGGTGTTGGTGGAGGAGGCATGGTGATTTCGGAAAGGCCATTGTTTTATTATTATTATATTATTTCGCAAACATTTTTGCCTTTTATTTATCAAAAAAAAATCAGTTTTTCTCCACTCATCTCCTTATTGAGCTTGTCCTTGAAACGCCTTCTTTGGATGTCATGTCTTCCTAGAATTTTGACATGAAATTTTGATGCTTAAAATTTTAAAATTCTAGCAGGACTTTGTGCTGCCATACCGGCGCGTGCCTGACTAGTTCTATAATTGTTTTATCGATGTGAAATCCGAAAGTTGCGCTTTAACTCATGGCGCATTTACAAATCACCAATTATTTACTCTAGAAGGTGAGAAAGTCTGAAATTTACCGTAGCAGGTTTTTTTTTCCGTGTCTGGCTAAACACAGAGTTTCCAGTAACTGGCCACATGCAGGACCCTGAAATTTGCAAAGTAGAGCTCCTCGCTTCAACATAGTGCCTCTTGGTTAGGGCAGATGAGCAGGTGCTGGGAGTCCTGGATTGAACCATACAGGATGCTCTCATTGGGGGGTTTAAGACTCAACCCCCCCCCCCCCCCCCCATAAAAAGCAGATCATACTCATGAACTTTGCTATCGTAGCAGGTGATACTTACTGAACTTTGTTATCGCAGCAGGTGAGATACTTACTGAACTTTGTTATCGTAGCAGGTGATACTTACTGAACTTTGTTATCGTAGCAGGTGATACTTACTGAACTTTGTTATCGTAGCAGTTTAGATACTTACTGAACTTTGTTATCGTAGCAGGTGAGATACTTACTGAACTTTGTTATCGTAGCAGGTGAGATACTTACTGAACTTTGTTATCGTAGTAGGTTATTGCCTTAGGCAATAGAGATTGCCTTAGGCAATAGAGATTGCCTTAGGCAATAGAGATTGCCTAAGGCAATAACCCCGCCCTTTAGTTAGGACATATATTATGTATATATTTATTTATTTTTTCTTTATTTTTTTCTTCTATTATATTGTATATTGTATTTTCATTTGTAATTATTTGTATTGTATAATAAATGTCCTATTACCTAATAAAGCGTAAATAAATAAATGCTTACTGAACTTTGTTATCGTAGCAGGTGATACTCACTGAACTTTGTTATCGTAGCAGCTGATACTTACTGAACTTTGTTATCGTAGCAGGCGATACTTACTGAACTTTGTTATGGTAGCAGGACTAGCAGGTAATACTTACTGAATTTGTTATCGTAGCAGGGGATACTTACTGAACTTTGTTATTAACCTCACCCAGCCTGGGTCGGCCCGGAAATGCCAGCCTCACGTGTTTGGAGAGGACAGAATTTTCTTCGAAAAGTCTGCCCCAACCGGGAGTTGAACTCGGGAACTCTGGACTACGGGCAGTAGTCACAACCATTACGCCACGGAGGCTGGCTAGCTGGCGAGCAGGGGATACTTACTGAACTTTGTTATCGTAGCAGGTGAGAAACTTACTGAACTTTGTTATCGTAGCAGGTGAGATACTTACTGAACCTTGTTATCGTGGCAGGTGTGATACTTACTGAACTTTGTTATCGTAGCAGGTGATACTGAACTTTGTTATGATACTTACTGAACTTTGTTATCGTAGCAGGGGATACTTACTGAACTTTGTTATCGTAGCAGGGGATACTTACTGAACTTTGTTATGATACTTACTGAACTTTGTTATCGTAGCAGGTGAGATACTTACTGAACTTTGTTATGATACTTACTGAACTTTGCTATCGTAGCAGGTGAGATACTTACTGAACTTTGTTATCGTGGCAGGTGTGATACTTACTGAACTTTGTTATCGTAGCAGGTGATACTGAACTTTGTTATGATACTTACTGAACTTTGTTATCGTAGCAGGTGAGATACTTACTGAACTTTGTTATCGTAGCAGGTGAGATACTTACTGAACTTTGTTATGATACTTACTGAACTTTGTTATCGTAGCAGGGTGAGATACTTACTGAACTTTGTTATCGTAGCAGGTGAGATACTTACTGAACTTTGTTATCGTAGCAGGTGAGATACTTACTGAACTTTGTTATGATACTTACTGAACTTTGTTATCGTAGCAGGTGAGATACTTACTGAACTTTGTTATGATACTTACTGAACTTTGTTATCGTAGCAGGTGAGATACTTACTGAACTTTGTTATGATACTTACTGAACTTTGTTATCGTAGCAGGTGAGATACTTACTGAACTTTGTTATCGTAGCAGATGAGATACTTACTGAACTTTGTTATCGTAGCAGGTGAGATACTTACTGAACTTTGTTATCGTAGCAGGTGAGATACTTACTGAACTTTGTTATCGTAGCAGGTGAAGAGGGTGGGATGGGAGAGCTCGATGAGCAGGATGTACACGAGAGACATGAAGAGGAGCAGCCCGATCTTGACCACTATCTTGAGCCGGAGGAAGAGGGCCACGGCGAGGTAGCCGAGGCAGCAGGAGAGGACGATGTACTGGGGGAGGGGGCAGGCGCGGTGGTCGATGTTGGTGGACTTCCAGATGATGGTGAAGTTGGTGTCGGACGGCACCAGACAGGGGACGTCCTCCCGGCATGTGAACTGGAAACAGGGATTGTGTGTTACAAGTGGGCAACATAGTTGTAGTGTTTCTTTTATATGTATAGACCAGGGGTCAGCACTTAAATCCTGTTCGGGTCCGGATTAACAATGAGAAATATCTGCGCGGTCCGGATTAATAAAACCTATCAGTCCCTCCCCCACCAGAAAAATGACAAAATCACGTATGAGGCAAAATGTACAATTTTTTAATTTGTAAGGATAAAACAGATTTCCTTTTCGGGCCTCGAATTTTGTTCGCGGGCCGGACAAAAGAGCTTCGTGGTCTGGATTCGGACCGCGGACCGCTAATTGCCAACCGAGGAGACTATAGACCCTATAGAGGTTATAAACAGATACTTTTAAATAGAATATAAACAGAGAAGAGACTAGCCAAGCCAGGCTACCTTGGTTTAATGTTTTCTAATGGTTTAATGGCTCATAAAGAAAAAGGCCATGTTCCCACGATGGTTCTGATCTGGTTGCAGGGTTTTCAGTGAAACCCTCACAATTAACACTGCGACCTAATTAGATCTATTGTGAAAACGATGGTTGATCGCACAAAAAAAATATGTGGTTCAGGACAAACCATCTTTTCTCAACTCGAGTTGGCTGGGGACCATCACTCCCCCAGGTCTAGTTAAGAGCGCACAAAGCGTTTTTTTCACTATACAATTTGAATTATACAAACCGGGGTTAAGTGGCAGAGAATGCCTAAGGCTTAACTTCGCCCCGGATTACAAAACAATAATTGTAATTAAAAATTAATAATGTTCTTTATTTTTTGTACATATTTCTAAGTTTTTTTTTAAATTTATTCTTATTAATTTGTTGTTGTTGATTGTTTTGTAAAAAATAAAGTGTAAAAAAAAATAAAAAAATATATCATGTACGAATATAGTAGGTGCGTAAAATTGATTACTAAGCATGTAAGGAACATAGATTATCCTTGAAAATTCAGCAAGATTACACAAAAAATAAAGAAAACGTGAAAATTATTTAATCACTGTCAGGTTTGAACTCAGGGCAAATGCACAATATTCAGCGGCTTAAACTTGCAAGGATGAGCTAACGCAGCGCGGAAATTTAGGTAATATATAAATACGTAGCGGAAGACGCGCGAGACCTATAAAATATTTAATGGTGGATTATATTCTATTCGTTAAGTATTGAATTAAATTGCATGTCCATGTAAAATTTCACTTTCCTATCTCTATCCAATGAGGAAATATAACGTCTTCTTAAAAACATAGTAAATCGCACCTCAAGGGTACCCTTGAGGTCCAATCGAGCTCAAATTATTTTTCGTTGTCTGAATTGTCCGGACAACAAATCAAAATTTCAACTCTATAGCTACAAATGTTGGAGAGTTATGGCTTGTGACAGACACGGAAAAGGTCTCGTTAATAGGGTTTTTTCTTCATATGGACAAAACGCTAAAAAGCTTTAATACTAATATGAGTTACGAGAGATTAAAAACGCAAAAAATTGTACCTCAGATATTATATTTATTGATAAAATGCCTTGAAAAAAGAATCTTTCAGCATTGGAGCCTTGGTTTTTTGGACGGCTTGTGTTCTTAGCAATGTCTGGGGGGATTCTTTTGGCGAGGTACACCATGCGTTTCATTTTTCAAACTAGAGCTGTGTCATTGTAACCCATCTTTTTCTTTTCCTTGCAGAAGAGTGGCAGGCATTCCTAGTGTGGATCACTAGAGAGCAAGATCTAGGTATATCTCAACAGGAAGAGTGGGAGGGAGCACTAGAAGCCATGATGCACATGAGATTCTACATTGAATGTTGAGGTGTTAGAACATAAAGAGTTTTGGTAAAGGTATTTATTTGAACTCTTCCTTCTTTTATGATTTTCTCGTTTGCTATAAATTTTGATATTGTTGTGATTTTTTTTATTACTTTTTTATAATTTGTTTTCTTTTCTTTTCAATTTTGACAGTCAGCATCACGATAAAAAAATTTAATTAGCAGCACAATGAATTTTAGTATTTAGCACGTTGAATTTTGACAATCAGCAGAACGATGAATTTTGGTAATTAGCAGCAGCACGTTGAATTTTGATAATCAGCAGCACGTAGAATTTTGAGAAGCAGCAGCACGTTGAATTTTGAAAACCAGCAGCACGTAGAATTTTGAGAAGCAGCAGCACGTAGAATTTTGATAATTAGCAGCACGTTGAATTTTGATAATCAGCAGCACGTAGAATTTTGAGAAGCAGCAGCACGTAGAATTTTGAGAAGCAGCAGCACGTTGAATTTTGATAATCAGCAGCACGTAGAATTTTGAGAAGCAGCAGCACGTAGAATTTTGATAATCAGCAGCACGTAGAATTTTGAGAAGCAGCAGCACGTAGAATTTTGAATATCAGGAGCACGTAGAATTTTGATAATCAGCAGCACGTAAAATTTTGAGAAGCAGCAGCACGTAGAATTTTGATAATCAGCAGCACGTTGAATTTTGATAATCAGCAGCACGTAGAATTTTGAAAATCAGGAGCACGTAGAATTTTGATAATCAGCAGCACGTAGAATTTTGAGAAGCAGCAGCACGTAGAATTTTGAGAAGCAGCAGCACGTAGAATTTTGAATATCAGGAGCACGTAGAATTTTGATAATCAGCAGCACGTAAAATTTTGAGAAGCAGCAGCACGTAGAATTTTGATAATCAGCAGCACGTTGAATTTTGATAATCAGCAGCACGTAGAATTTTGAAAATCAGGAGCACGTAGAATTTTGATAATCAGCAGCACGTTGAATTTTGATAATCAGCAGCACGTAGAATTTTGAGAAGCAGCAGCACGTAGAATTTTGATAATCAGCAGCACGTTGAATTTTGATAATCAGCAGCACGTAGAATTTTGATAATCAGCAGCACGTAGAATTTTGATAATCAGCAGCACGTGGAATTTTGATAATCAGCAGCACGTTGAATTTTGATAATCAGCAGCACGTAGAATTTTGAAAAAGCAACATTGAATTTTGGCATCTGTTGCAATTCAAAATGTGAATTATTTATTCTGTTTTTAAGAGTAGGTATATCTACTTTTAATTTTGATGTGTTGTGTAGTTGTAATTGAAGAACTAAGTTTTTCCATTAAATTTTGTTTTATTCTAGAAGTGGCCTAAAAAAGTTGTGCATAAATTTGGCCACTATTCAAACTATTATCTACATGAAAAACAGGAATTGGTAGAAATGTTACCAATATAAATTATTTCCATACATTGTTTGTTGCAATGCGGAAGGTCCTGGGTTCGATCTCTCGAGCCGACAAAAAAATGAATTCTAAATTTGGTTACAGTTGTTAGTCAATTGGTTAACGCGCTGGTCTGGTAATCCAGGTAGCGTAGGGATCCGTTGGTTCGAATCCCACCCAGTGCACGATTTTTTCCTCATAAATTTGAATTTGTGACCACATAATAATAAGACTCTGAGGGTTAGATGGTAGAAAATGCTTTGAGCATTAACCTCGCCTGGTGGTTACATTCCACTAAAGAGTGTTATTATTATTATTTATAAGGTATAACTTCCAGTGCGCTCGTGTTGACCGAGCACCTAAATGGGAAGTATTGTGTCACTTTTCGCCCATCAGAGGGGAGTCATACTACGGGATGGACAAGCTACAACACAGACCACAAGCGTCTACAGAAGCTACTGTTTCATGGCCTACGAAATAGAAAAAGCTGTGAAACACTCATCTTTTTTTTATAGGAACTTTAATGTTGAAAATGGACTCTTTTTATCTTTTTGTTTTGTGCATTCTCTCCATCGACACTGCTCTATACAAAAAAAAAATGTATACAATAAAATTGAACTTAATGTCAACAACAAAAAACTTATTCCAGTAGATTCTGAGAATATAAATGCACTTTTCAATTCATAAAGATGAGTTTTTTTTCAATTACCGCGTTCATCGGAGCACACGTAATGCAGTTCAACTTTCTAATGGAAAATATCTTATATTTGTTTTCAATTTTATTCTATTTTTGGTTTTTTAAAATGAATTTTTTCCATATTCACGATAGTACTTCATAAATAATAAAATACTAGAACATGCTTTAAGTATTAACCTCGCCTCGTGGTTACCTTTCTATAAAGGACTTGAAAATGCTTGAAGTATTGGACCACTAGGCGAGTGGTTACCTTTCACTAAAGGAAGGAAGGAAGAAATGTATTTAATTTCATTTTACAGTTTTTTTTTATTAAAATCCCCTTGAAGTACAATATCTGTTGTACTTTTAGGGGGATGTAATTGTGCGTGATTTCTGTGTGTTTTTTTTCCAATCATTTTATTCTTCTTTCTTTTCTTTTCTCTATAGTGGTTGAGTGAAAGAGCTCACAGGTGAGAACCCTGCCACTTTCAAGAAAGAAAGAAAATCCCCATTTATTTGAGACTTTGGCTACATAGTGAAACGAAAACAATACTCTTCAGTCCTAATCGGGCAGAGTACAAGGTACATAAGTGTGTATTTATCTACATAATATATTACTCACCACATTGACCTGGGCCACAGTATGGACACACAGCTCTGTATGTATATTACTTACCACATTGACCTGGGCCACAGTGTAGACACACAGCTCTGTATATTACTCACCACATTGACCTGGGCCACAGTGTAGACTCACAGCTCTGTATGTATATTACTCACCACATTGACCTGGGCCACAGTGTAGACACACAGCTCTGTATATTACTCACCACATTGACCTGGGCCACAGTGTAGACACACAGCTCTGTATAGTACTCACCACATTGACCTGGGCCACAGTGTAGACACACAGCTCTGTATAGTACTCACCACATTGACCTGGGCCACAGTGTAGACACACAGCTCTGTATATTACTCACCACATTGACCTGGGCCACAGTGTAGACACACAGCTCTGTATATTACTCACCACATTGACCTGGGTCACAGTGTAGACACACAGCTCTGTGTATTACTCACCACATTGACCTGGGCCACAGTGTAGACACACAGCTCTGTATATTACTCACCACATTGACCTGGGCCACAGTGTAGACACACAGCTCTGTATAGTACTCACCACATTGACCTGGGCCACAGTGTAGACACACAGCTCTGTATAGTACTCACCACATTGACCTGGGCCACAGTGTAGACACACAGCTCTGTATAGTACTCACCACATTGACCTGGGCCACAGTGTAGACA
>CM044955.1:50606971-50819617 GCA_024516035.1 Bactericera cockerelli
AATAAAAATAAAAATGGATTGCAGAGTCACTAACAGACAGCTTAATTCGTGAACATGATGGGCCATTAGCCATGTGCTTGTGCATGAAATTGTCTGTCAAGTACATGATTAAATCTGTCCATTAGCTATACATATTATGTAATACAGCTTATGAGATTTACCAACTCATTCAAATTTATGGAATGGGTGCATTAAATTGAATTCGGACTTCGTCACAGTGAATTATTTATTTGTGCATTATTTTTGGGCGTTTATGATTGAAGTTATAAACGAAGCAGAGACTAAGCACGTGGATAAAATATATACAGATGCCCTAACAAGTAAAGGGCGGGGTTAGTGCCTGTGGCAATCTCTTTCACCCAACCCTTTTGTTTAGAGATTCACACTTGGACAGTCTAAGGGCTAAATTAGACAAATTCTATATCACAAGTCATTGCTAAGCGTCGTTATTCCCTATCATACACAGTTAACACAGTACGCAATCCGTGACTTAGCGCCACAGAGGTATTACTAAAACGTCTATTAATTCCGCCCTAAATTTCTAAACAAATAAATGTGTTTCTTTGTGTTATTATATCACAATTTTAGTGGGTAGCTCAGAATTATAGGACTTTTCCATATCTTTAATAGTCCAATATCTTTGCCTATAATTCCGCCACTGGTCGCTGCTAACATTAAAGCAGATACTCATTTTTCCTCACGAGGTATGAGTGGACCCCGAAATCCCAAGTACAGAGCAGAAAAAATCCTGTCCCGCTGGGGATCGAAATGGGGATTTCTAAACAATGCTGAGTGACTTACTGGCGGGCAGCAGGGGTTCGAACTCAGGACCGCGGTGGAGGTGGCTGCTGCGGGTGGGGGGAGGGGGGGGGACACTGCGCAGCTGCTTCTGGGGGGGTTTGTTCTCCGGGTGGCTCTGCTGTAGCTGATGGAGCAGGGTCAGGGGGGTGGCGACACCTCCGTACATCAGCCCTGGGGGCAGGGAGGAGGGAACTGACATGAAGTAAAAATACACCTGATATTGAAGAATGAAAAAAAAAAGAAAAAAAAAGAACAGCAGAAAAATAGAAGAAAAAATAACAACAAAGAAAGATGGAATAACTAAAAGATGTTTGATTTGTATACTGTGTTCTTTTGGCAACTCACATAGTGAGCAGTACATTAATAATTATATTAATTGTTTCCCCCCCTCCCATTTATGTTAATCAATTTCGTGATATCACAACTACTCAAACTCGCTTTACTAAATCTACTCTGAAACCGGGACTTGAACCACCGACTTCCAGGTTACAAGTCCGCGCCTTATCGATCAAGCTACTGAGGTCGAATTGACATTAAGTAATAATAATAATAACAATAATATCGCCTTATTTATACTGCCCGATTAGGACTATTAAGTCCCATTATTCCAGCAGTAAGCCCAAGACGTATTATTGTGTGGTAAAAATCCCATTGGGAGCATGACTTATCATGTCCCGGCTGGGTTTCAAACCCTCAACCTCTGGAATCTCTGATTTCACAGAGTGCCGCCTTTACCACTGAGCTACCGGGACGAGTATTAAAAACTTTGAAGTATGAATTATTTCTGGTGAATTAAAAACCTCTTAAAAATTGAGTATAGCACAGCATTAATTACATTTTATTAGCTTGTCAATTATTAGCCTCCTTGTAAAGACAGTGGTAGAAGTGCTGAGTCATTCCTCCACTGTCTCGCTACCTTCGTTCACGATGACGCCACCCTATGATGATGATATTTTCTTCTTCATTACTCACCCACTAATTAATTAGGTACTTTCCTCTGGTAACCACCCAACAGCCGAGTCTGCTTATGTCCATGTACATAAGTTATTTTAATTTACATCAGTAGTTCAAGATTAGAATAAAAATACCTATTAGTTTTAAGAACTAGAATCTAGTTACTAGATGGTTTTTTTTTTTTTTTTTTTTAGTACTTTCAAAAGATTATTTTTTATTCAACAAATTCTTACATCTTCATAAATAAAATTTAAATGTAAAAAATAACTTATTAATAAAAATAAAAATTAAGAACATGGCAAGTTTAAGTGGCCAATAATGCAAAGCATGTGTTAGGCCACTTTAATTAATGAATTTAGTCCCCAAGGACTCTGTTTAATAATAAAAAAAATTACTCACCGACTCCCGCGCCCCCACGCAGGCTGGTGAGTTCCTCCACCCTCATGGTGCCCGGCTGTTTCCTGTCCGTGAGGAAGTAAGTCGTCATGTCGCCCTTGCCCTTCACTTTCACCTTGCCCCGGCACTGGAACTCGTACGGGTAGTTCTTGAGCACCTGGTACACCTCCTCTGTGACCTGGGCAGTGGCGGGGAAAGGGAGGTGTTTTGCAATGTAGAGAAACTATTGTTATACTATTAATTTTTTTTTTTTTTTAATAACAGGATAACATATACAAAGGTATTTTTCCTGAGCTAAAGCTTCTATTATAATAATAATAATAATAAAATACTATAGAATAAGACTTAGATATAATGTTTTTAGTTTTAGCTTTTTAAATAATATAGCTTTAATTTTACCTTTTTTAGACATAAGACATAATAGGTTCAACTGTAGTTAGGGAAAATGTTTGTAAAAGTTAGTACTGGGTACGCCCGTTTAAATGTATAAATAAATAAAATAAAATAAATAAATATGAGAAATAAAATGGAATAATAATAATGATACCTCAAAACCAGACAAGATCGGTGAAATACATCAATAATAATAATAACACTTTTTATTGAAAGGTAACCACCAGGCGAGGTTAGTGCTTAAAGCATTTTCTACCACCTAACCCTCAGAGTCTTATTATTACACATGGTTATAAACTCAAATAAAAGAGGAAAAAAATCATGCCTCAAATTAAAGAGGAAATAACGACACCCAGCCTGGGTTTGACCGGAAATGTCAACTTTGGTGTTCATTACTTGATGAGTAGCTGAGTTTTTTGACAGAAAATTCTGCCCAAACAGAGGCGAGGATTGAACTCTAGATCTCTGGACCACAGGTAGTAGGCATAACTGTTACACCTCAGAGTTAAATATAATAATGTCATCAATGGTACTGATGATGATAATGTCTATGACATTTCTCTATTCTCTACATACATAATATGTAACTTTATTAGAAATTATTGTGTTGAGAATTTCAATCTTTTTACCGAGTTACAACTGGTTTTAATAATGAATGACTAAGCCCGGGCTCCCACTGAGTGCATCATTTTGTTACGCAACATTTTGTCCTGAATTTTAAAAGGGAAGTGTTGCAAAGCTTTGCGAATTCAATGGAGTTCGATCTCATTTGATCTTAAAGGAAGTGTAGAACTGTGGAGCATGAAACCTTCCCAGACAAGTTTGCACTGAGAGGGGTCCTGGTCTTAGGGGTTGCTTACCTGCGTGTGGTTGGGCAGACCGGTGGAGTCCATACGACTGGCCACATTCACAGTATTGCCCCAGATGTCGTACTGAGGCTTGCGGGCCCCTATCACCCCCGCCACTACGGGGCCTATGTTGATACCTGGTGGACAAACATGGAAATAAATCAAAAAAATTAAAATGTTAAAAAACACGTTTCCTAACAACCTTTTGTTTAAATTCGAAAAGGAGTTCCTTGAAAAATAGAAATTGGAGCAAAAAAAAATATTATTACTTTACTAAAACGATAGTACAATGTTTCCGATATCTACCTAATACATATTAGATTACTGGAAATAAATTGATTTCAAGAAACCTAAATATGGAGTCGAAGCGACTGGCTACTTCGAAGAGATTTTTTTTTATTGTTTAATGAAATGGGATTACATTCAATGTGTTCTTGTAAAGAAAAGGGAAAAAACCTCACTATTGAACATGTGTTATTTTTTTACTAAAAATTATAGATTATTAGTATAAAAAAATGTTGATTCATGTTTTCAATCAATGTGTGACTGAGAGATATAAAACCTTCTAGCTGGTAGATTTTTGGATGTACAAATATTTCACAGTAGGTACTCAACTCTATCAATCCTGCAAAATGAAACTCAAGGCTCATTCATTGATGTATTGTAAGAGTTCCGTTAGATCACCATGAGCTGGTCCATCATGACAAACACAAAATCGAAACGGGTGTTGATCTGTGATAACTTATACTTGATAAAGATAGATTATTTTTTCAATACAATAACTTATTTTTAATTACAATAACTTTACTTCATTGCAATAACTTAGTAATTCATTACAATAACTTATACTTGATTGTTGCATCAAAACGATAACTTACTGTTTCATATTTTATTATATGTTCCCATGAAGTACTTAAGTACTTCATGGGAACATATAATAAAGAGGTGCTATATTAAACTGTTAGCGTAATGGGACTTCCTGTCTCGAGCCGACAGTCTAAATAAAGCACTACTAAAGAGGTGCTATATTAAACTGCTAGCATAATGGGACTTCCTGTCTCGAGCCGACAGTCTAAATAAAGCACTACTATACTATGAATCTGTAAACGATAAATTATAATTACGATAACTTATTATTATAAAACGATAACTTGTACTTGACTAGGATAACTTACCGACGCGCAGCATGAAGTTGTTGTACGAGTTCTCATTGATCACGATGAGCTTGTCCCTCATGGCGAACACAAACTCGACCAAGGTGCTCAGGTAGGTCCCCGGAGATGAGTCATCCTCGTCCAGGATGCGATAGTCTGGCATGAGACCCACCGCCGCCATGTACGTCGAACCCACGGTCTTGATCTTGTCGATCGCGCGGAACCTGTCTTCGCCCAGCAGCTGTGGAGGTGAGTCAGAAGTTATTATTATTATTATTCAACACTTTATTAGATATAAATGGTTCGAATCCCACCCAGTGCACGAATTTTTCCTCATTAATTTGAGTTTGTGATCACATAATAATAAGACTCTGAGGGTTAGGTGCTAGAAAATGCTTTGAGCATTAACCTCGCCTGGTGGTTACCTTCCACTAAAGAGTATTATTATTATAACTGCTAGAATAATAGGACTCATTAGTCCTAGTCAAGCAGTAGGTATAAATAAGACGATAATATTACCACCCTGTCGGGGATTGAACCCGGGTCACCTTGCTTAGAACCAATAATAACTAGCCAGGCACGCGCCGGTATGGCAGCATATGAATTTAAAATTTTAAGCATCAAAATTTCAAGTCAAAATTCAAGGAAGACATGACATCCAAAGAAGGCGTTTCAAGGACAAGCTGAATAAGGAGATGAGTGAAGAAAAACTGATTTTTTTTTTGATAAAAGGCAAAAATGTTTGCGAAATAATAATGAGAAATAGCAATTTAAGAAAAGGAAAAAAAATTTCTCACCTCGTCAAAGTCGGCGATAATCTCATTGAGCAGGCGCAGACACTCGACGCCCTGGTTGTTCCCGTCCAGCTCCATGTAGAACTCGTGATAGTTGGTGATGCTCGCGAAGACCACGCCCACCTTGGAGTAGGATTGGTGATACAGGTCCTGGGACAGAGTGTTCTGATGAGGCGGGGCGGGGCCAAGCAAGCAGGGGAGAGAAACAGAAGCCAGGCGTTAAACTAAGAAGCGAGATGCAGGGTGCGCGCGCAAGTAGGACGCGTGAAGTGTGTATAGATGAGGGGAAGCATTGTTTCGCTTAGAGTAGGTGAAACATAATGCTATGTGGTGTGCTAAGGGCTGCATATCAGATCGGCCAACAATAGACAAAAAAACCATCACTTGGGCAGGTATTTGATTTGAGGTAAAATGACCTGTTTTAATGAGATTTTGGCCCATCTGATGAACTCCGGTGCTAAGAAGTAAGGCGCATTTAGAGTACACGTACAAATGAGGAAGAGCCTTGTTTTGTTTAATGCTCGGTCAAACACAATGCTGCTGTGCGTTAAGAATTAAGGCGCATTAAGAGTATACGTACACATGAAGAGAAGCATTGTTTTTTTTATACTAGATAGAATTTAACAGACGGTGCTCTAAGAATTAAGGCGCATTATTGAGAGGAAGCATGATTTTTAATACTAGGTGAAACACAATGCTGCCCTCATTAACAAGAGCTTAGTCAAGAGCAAAAGATTGAACGCTCCCAATACTTTCTATACATTATAGATAGTAGAAAGTACAAAGGCAAACAAAGTTCTTTATTATAGTTACTATCTAGAGAGCTTTTCATTCATAGTACATGAAATAAAAAGAAAAAAACTATTTCCACTAAAAAAAGTCACATTACCAAGGAAGTTTCACTAAATAAGCTATTTAATTGAAGAAATATTTTATTAATCAGAGGGCAATTAATCATAAACAAAAAATTTACTTCCAATGCCTGTTTCTTTTTTCGTTTCGATTCTCATGATGGAGCTCTTCCATCCAACCACTAATTAAGTGACATCCCAAATTAGCTGACGGAAAGGAAAGTACATAGTCGATTCAGCAATCCTATTTTTATAGTCCTTAATTTGAATTTGAATATTTTATTTATTTATTTGAAAAGATATAATTAACATGTTTGTACACTATTACAAATTACACCTTATTGTACAAAGTCTTAAAAAGTACTTAAAGTACTATCTACCACTACTAATTATTCAGTGATAAATACTTCAAGATCTATTGTAAGATAATAAATATTGCAGAGACCTTAAGTGTAATTTTGTACTAGAAATACAGATATCCAATGCAGATCTAAATAAAATAGTGGACTTGGGCTAATAATGGTTACCAACTGTAAACAAAATCTAGCTAATCTATGATCTAGCAAATGATTACGTCGCAACACTAAGGGCGGAATTAATAGACGTTTTTGCAATATTTCTGTGGCGTTAAGTCACGGATTGCGTACTGTACGCAATCGGTATCTTACACATATTAAGATAGGGGAAACCGACGCTTAGCAATGACTTTGTGATATAGAATTTGTCTATTAATTTCGCCCGAAAACTATTTATACTCAACACTCTAAAGATACTAGAAACCATATCAAGTGTGCTAGATCACACTCAATAAAATTCTGTCAACAAAACAAACAAAACTAGTCGATATTCAGAGACGTATTTATGAACAAAATTTACGGCTCTTTAACAACGCGATAAGGTCCTATATGCTGGAGTGCGCAGTCACTAACAGCCTGATTAAGCACGGCCATTAGGCATTTGATTGTGTAGTTGATTGATTTAATCTGTTCATTAGTGACTGTGCACTTGAATTGAATTGAATACTTTTATTTATCTGTACAATAATGATATTATAAACAATACATCTCCTATGAGCTAAGTCAAACTTCTGAGGAAACGTGGACCATAGAATTTCAAAGTGACTGATTTTCGTAACTACTTTAACTTTCGTTTGTTTTGTTCACAAAATCGTATAAAGCTCTACGAAACAACAAACGCATGGTTCTCATTCGTAAACCCAATACTTCTAACATGAGTACCTACTGTTGAGGTTTTTTTTCAAGACGAAATTCAGTAGGCTACTTTATGCTTTGGTAATATAGTGGAGTTGATATTCCGATATCTGCACTTCGAATTCACTCTCATTCATTTTATTATTTTAATTAACTTATTAATCAAGAGTTCCTATTTTTTTATTTGTTGCCACGTGTAACTTTTTTATGAGTAGGTAAAAAACATTTTTTTTTCCTGGAACCCTGAAATATTTTTTTTCCGTAATGAATAAATATTTCATAATACTAATAATCATACTACGATCGAATGGCTGTGAAACTCAGTGGAAGGTAACCACCAGGCGAGGTTAATGCTCAAAGCATTTTCTACCACCTAACCCTTTAATCGTACTACTTTTTCCGCGAATTGTTAGTGCCAGGCTTTGGTTTATCTTGCTCCTTTTCTACCGATTTCACGATACAAGCATAGCAGATTAATTAGATGTCATTGTTTAAAAAAAAAATTGAAAAAATTGTCGAAGTGTTGGGTTTACTTGAATGGCACCTGACGTAATAAATATTACTCTTGTGGAATCTACTATTTAGCCCCCTTCGCCCACTATAGGACCGGGGGAGGGGGGTCGTATCCAGGGGAGAGGAAGGTTTACCTTGGCCAGATTTAGGTTGTTATTGACAACGGTACAGCCACTATTGTTCTGAAATACAGCATGGATGATCGGGTAAATATGTTGCCAATGGTGTATAGGACACCGCAAAATAATAGTAGATTATACAACAAGCTGAGTTTTATTGGACCAACTGCATAGTCTATAGACTCTATAGGACACCACAGAACATTACTATATTTGTGTCATGTTATTTGGTAAAACATGTATGCAAACAAATGAGAAAATGTTAATTTTCTGATATATTATGATTTGATACGTATTAATATTTTGATCAGTCTATTAGTATAAATTAATACTGAAGCCTTCAAACTAGAGATCATTTCATCAACTTTGAAAGCTTTTAACCTACAGCGGATAATGTGCTAATAATGAGTACAATACCTTAAAAAAAAAAAAAAAAAAAAAAAATGACATCAATTCAGATAACATTAAACTAATGATGTAAAAGTTGGCGAAATTCAGATATAGTTTATTCTATTGAGAAAAATGCTAGATAGAACCTTTTCTGTACTGAACTGCAAAAGGTTTGGAGTCCCGTTGGGCTAAATTAAAAAAAAGCAATTACTCGTGAGAAAAAAGCAAAAGCAAATGGTATGAAGGAAAAGGTAGAAGAAAAAGCAATTGCTCTTTTTCGTATTCATAATCATTTCCTCTTGCTCGCAAGCATTTGCTTTTTCTCACAAGCAATTGCTTTTTCTCTTGTTGCAGTTAGAGGAGCTAATAATAAAAGTAAGAGGTCAGCTTTTTGTATAACATTTACTTAACTTCCAAAGAAAGAAAAACTTTTGCTTTTAAGGAAAGGCAATTGCTCTCAAAACTTTATGAATAGCGACTGAAGCAATTCCTTCGAATTTCGTATGGAAAAGCTTTTGCTTCCTTTTATAAATACGGCCCGATGTTATATTTCCGATGGTTTGTTTTGCTTTTTTTTAATCCTTCTCATGTTATATCTTTCGCAGAATAGTGGAATATTTTGGATGCAGATAGTACTTTGTGGCTTAGTACAGGAGAAATTCTATCGAACGATTTTTACTTATTAATAGACTATTAGTTTTCCACTTAAGTAATAACAAAATGCATCAGCACTTTACTCGTTCTCGTTCTTCAACCAACAGCATTTAGTTGTCAAAATAAAATGCCAACAATTTCATTACTTTACAACAAAGCTTACTGCCTACAGAATCAAATTTCAAAGTTATAACGAATAATTACTGCCAGCTCATGAACCAATCAATTCAATGGTAATATGAAGTTAATGGTTGTTACATCCCCAAATAAAGAGATAGATGTTGACTTTGCCCTGAGGTCAGCTGGGAGCTACTTAGCGCCAACATACAAGCAGCCCAATTTCTACGCAAGTGACAGAGCGGCCAGGCTACATACATACTTCAGTGTATGACGTAGTCGTAATGCAAAAAGCCTAGGATAGTAAAATTACAAATTTTCAAAATGGCATTCTACAGTTAGCCTAGGCTTATTAAAAAGGGCCTGCTGGTACTATGTAAAGAACCTAATTTTACAATAAAGTATACGACATGATGTTATAGGATAATTTAACGAGACCCTTTGTCACAATCGTTCTACAAGTTAGGTACAAGCAATTCTTGGTACTTGGTTCATCCCAAGGAGACATCTTTCATTTTATCACTTGGCTTGAACTAAATTATCATTTTAAATTTATTAATTGGTAACGTGTAACATTAATAATTATTTACTAGTTGAATGATTGTGAAAAGGCGCCCAACAGATATGGAGATATAAATATATTATTAGAAATTTTCGTTTAAGAGTTTATGCATCTTCAAAAGTCCCTTTTTTTGCAAGTGTTAAGATTCACCCACATGCCCAGGTACAAACTTTTTGTTCTTGTCATGATGTGCTGTAAAATACACGTAATTTGAAAGTAAAAAATACAATGTGCTCAAGACCCCATTACCACATTAGTACCCAAACCAAGCTTAAGATATTTTTTCAGAATGAAGACATGCTTTTGTTTTTCCTTAAAAATAGAAATACTAGTAGTTCTGCGAACTGTAAACCTCATACAGATTCTATTATCGAATTATAAATGTCATTTCAATAATGGGGACATCGAGACTTTTCATTCAATACCCAACTTGATGGGTTTAATGAAATAATATCCACCGACCATTTTTTTGGGGCTCTACTTTGATTTTTTACCATAGTGCAACATCCTTAGCTTTCACAATCACAAAATTTCACTACTTAAATCAAATATTAATTTTTAACGACTTTGCAAAATTACAAGATTAAATAAAATTAAAAAAAAAATATTTTTTTATTTTCACCAAAACTACCGGCCCCGAGTGGCTGGATCAGACCAAAAACAATACATATT
Source organism: Bactericera cockerelli (assembly GCA_024516035.1). Lineage (NCBI taxonomy): Eukaryota > Metazoa > Arthropoda > Insecta > Hemiptera > Triozidae > Bactericera > Bactericera cockerelli. The sequence continues at coordinate 50,617,401 of CM044955.1, forward strand.
TCTAGGACCCCAATAAACATGTATACTAAATTTCGACAATTTTGAACGATCTGTTTGGGAGTTTTTTTTTCCCATTTATTCCATTTATTTATTTTTTACACAAACATCTTCTACAAACAATGAGGGTATACCCACCTTCAAAAGATAAAAAATCTTGTGCTGAGGGTGGAAGTTATCGCGGTACAGACAGCCAGACAGACAGACAAACGAAAGCCAAATCGTCCAGTACCCAAGTTAAAACAGAACCTCACTTAGTGAGGCCGCTTCGCTGTCTCACTGCGTTCGGTTAATAATATTTAAGAGGAAATTAGGTACCCATCATATAAATCATACGCTAGAAAAGAAATCATTTTTCTTATTTTTTAACGCAAGCGTTACCGCAACACTGCTAAGATGCTCCTTCCTCATCGCTCACTTACATTGTAAGCGATCTTTTCGTTCCGAATTTCAATTCTCTCGTTAGCCCTTTTAATTTGGATTTAACGTCGCTTTCATCTGCATAATCATCATAATTTGTGCTTTTTTGGTTGATAAGATACAAAATTATATTCCTAGAAAATTTACAATAAGTAATTGAAGTTAGATTGGGTCGATATAGGCACTCTCACGCCCGAATTAATTTACTATAGAACCACATTTACTATAGTATCTGATATAAGTCATTTGATTGGCTGTTACCATGGTAATAACAGGTTACTATAATGTCTCCGCTTTAGCGTCATTCATTAATTCGGACCTACATATCTCTCAAAATCCCCAATCTCCCTTTCAACCTGTTCAACCGTCAAATTTCGTTCAAATTACGCTCGTTCTGATTGTGTCTTTTGAACGATTTTTAAATACAATTTCGATTAAACTTTATTTACAATTTTCACATAGGTACAATGAAAAGGTATAAGGAGACTCCTTTGCGATACTAGCGCCGAGGACGCCACGATGTAGGCTGGCGGGGCGTGGTTTCCACACTTCTTAATTCTACAAGCTATGGTATAACTATGTAATTGTAAACAAAGCATGATCAAGGTTTCTGATAATGCCATTGACGTTCTTTTCCGAAATTACAGTTGTAATGGAGATTTGGGGATTATGAGGGTGAGAGTGCTTTCTGGACGGAGACCAGCAGTTTTTTCAGTGAAACCCTTACAATTAACACTGCGACCTAATTACACTTGAGAGCAACAAAAGCGAATCAAACTTTTTCCTCCACCAAATCTGCGATATCTTCGAAATTACTATTTCTATCGAGTCGTAAGATATCTCAGAATGTTGTAAATTTTGTTTTCTACAATTTCACAATTTGATTGTTAAAAAAAACCTACCAAGAGCCGTCAAAATTAAATTTTACTACAGGATGTCAAAAAAGAAGAGAAACATGATTTTTTATTTTTAACAAAAGACGTTATAACCAGAGAAATCAACAAGATTCATTCATAACAATGGTGAATCAGTATTTTGTGTTGCCTCCCCGAACTTTAATCACAGCATTAATTCGATTTGGTATTGAGTGGATCAAAGTAACCACGATTTCTTGGGGCAACCTCTTCCATTCTTCGGTGAGGGCGATTTTGAGCTCTGCTACAGTCTGGGGAGCCGGTATTCTGCCTCGAACACTTCGTTTGAGTTGGTTCCACATATTTTCAATCGGATTGAGGTCGGCATTAAGAGAGGGTTAGTCCAAAGTGTCAATATTCTCCTCATCCAAGAACTCCCGTACACAGTTAGCCGCATGTGGGTGGGCATTGTCGTGCATGAGGAGGAACTGGTGGCCCATAATTTGAGCGAGAGGAACCACATGGGTCTGCAGGATCTTATCAATGTATCGCTGACTGTTCAGGTCACCTCCCGCACCGCATGTGATGAAAACCAATTCAGTCTTCCTTTCAGTTGAAATCCCACCCCACACCATACAGGAACCACCGCCGAAACTGACAGTTTCTGTGATGCATTACTCAGCATACCTTTCTCCCGCTCTTCGATAGACTCTTTTCCTTCTGTCATTACCAAACAAACACACCCGGCATTCATCAGTGAAGAGAACAGAGCGCCATTTCTCGGGTGTCCAATCCACGTGTTCTATGGTGAATCTTTGTCTCCTTTTCCTGTGCTCTCTGGAGAGTTTGGGTCCAGTTGAAGTTTCTCTTTGGTTAAACTCCAGCTTCTTGAAGTCCTGCACACCCATGTGGTTCTTCTCGATCAAATTATGGGCGACCAGTTCCTCCTCATGCACGACAATGCCCGCCCACATGTGGTAAACTGTGTTCGGGAGTTCTTGGGTGAGTAGAATATTGACACTTTGGACTAACCCTCTCGTAGTGCCGACCTCAATCCGATTGAAAATATGTGGGACCAACTCAAACGAAGTGTTCGAGGCAGAATACCGGCTCCCCAGACTGTAGCAGAGCTCAAGATCGCCCTCACCGAAGAATGGGAGAGGTTGCCCCAAGAAATTGTGGTTACTTTGATCCACTCAATACCAAATCGAATGAATGCTGTGATCGAAGCTCGTAGAGGCAACACAAAAAACTGATTCACCATTGTTATGAATGAATCTTGTTGATTTCTCAGGATATAACGTCTTTTGTTAAAAATAAAAAAATCATGTTTTTCTTCTTTTTTGACATCCTGTAGTAAGATTTAATTTTGACGGCTTCTGGTAAGTTTTTTTTAACAATCAAATTGAGAAATTGTAGAAAATAAAATTTACAACATTTTGAGATATCTTTCGACTCGATAGAAATAGTAATTTCGAAGATATCGCAGATTTGGTGGAGGAAAAAGTTTGATTCGCTTTTGTTGCTCTCAAGTGTAGATCTATTGTGACCAGTTGATTCTGTTCGATTTTAACGTCCTGATTTGAGATAGTCAGGACGAGGGTTTTACCCTCCATTCGCTGGGAATCGTACCAGCTACCCACATTAACCTCACCCAGCCCGGGTAGGGCCGGTAATGCCAGCCTCACGTATTTGGAAGGGACAGAATTTTCTTCGAAAAGTCTGCCCCAACCGGGAGTCGAACGCGAGACCTCTGGACCACGGGCAGTAGTCACAACCATTACGCCACGGAGGCTTTAGTAACCTATGCTCACCATGTTGTTCCTGAACTGGTTGTCCAGGAAGTGCATGGCCACGTGCGCCGGCAACAGGTTGAACAGGATCCGCTTGTTGCTGTGCTGCAGGGCGTCCATCTCCTTCTTCTCCTCGCAGGCCTGCACCTGCCACAGGAAGTCGAGGCGGCCCGTCCACTCCACCTGACGTCCGTGGATGATGACCGCCACGAGGAACATGAGCACGTACACCACGGAGGTAATGTGCAGGGGAATCACAGACCTGGGCGAGAGAGTGAAGCTAGTGTTAGTGGAGGAGGTAATGTGCAGGGGAATCACAGACCTGGGCGAGAGAGTGAAGCTAGTGTTAGTGGAGGAGGTAATGTGCAGGGGAATCACAGACCTGGGCGAGAGAGTGAAGCTAGTGTTAGTGGAGGAGGCATGGTGATTTCGGAAAGGCCATTGTTTTATTATTATTATATTATTTCGCAAACATTTTTGCCTTTTATTTATAAAAAAAAATCAGTTTTTCTCCACTCATCTTCTTATTGAGCTTGTCCTTGAAACGCCTTCTTTGGATGTCATGTCTTCCTAGAATTTTGACATGAAATTTTGATGCTTAAAATTTTAAAATTCTAGCAGGACTTTATGCTGCCATACCGGCGCATGCCTGACTAGTTCTATAATTGTTTTATCGATGTGAAATCCGAAAGTTGCGCTTTAACTGATTTGAGATAGTTTAACACATTAACCTCACCCAGGCTGGGTAGGGCCGGAAATGCCAGTCTCACGTGTTTGGAAGCTACAGAATTTTCTTCAAAAAGTCTCCCCCAACCGGGAGTTGAACTCGGGAACTCTGGACTACGGGTAGTAGTCACAACCATTACGCCACGGAGGCTGGCTAGCTGGCGAGCAGGGGATACTTACTGAACTTTGTTATCGTAGCAGGTGAGATACTTACTGAACTTTGTTATCGTAGCAGGTGAGATACTTACTGAACTTTGTTATCGTGGCAGGTGTGATACTTACTGAACTTTGTTATCGTAGCAGGTGATACTTACTGAAATTTGTTTTCGTAGCAGATGATCAGTATATCAGAAAAGTGAGAAGTTGTACTAGATGTACATGAACATCAGAACATACCTGGACAGCTGTTTCGAGCTTATTTGCTCTCATCAGCAGGTAATAGTTCTGATTATCCATGCCATCAACTAACCTCTCTATTTTAATCAGTATAAACAGAAAAGTGAGAAGTTGATACTCACTGAACTTTGTTATCGTAGCAGGTGGGATACTTACTGAACTTTGTTATCGTAGCAGGTGATACTTACTGAACTTTGTTATCGTAGCAGGTGAGATACTTACTGAACTTTGTTATAGGTGATACTTACTGAACTTTGTTTTTTTTTAAGCTTTATTAGGAGGACAAAGTACAGGTAACAGTACAAAATTAAGAAAAGAAAAGAAAAAAAAACAAACAAATGACAAAATAAATAAGTAAAAAAAAAAGAAAATAACAATAATGTCCTACCTAAAGGGCGGGGTTATTGCCTGTGGCAATCTCTTCCACCCAACCCTTGTTATAGGTGATACTTACTGAACTTTGTTATCGTAGCAGGTGATACTTACTGAACTTTGTTATCGTAGCAGGACTAGCAGGTGAGATACTTACTGAACTTTGTTATCGTAGCAGGTGAGATACTTACTGAACTTTGTTATCGTAGCAGGTGAGATACTTACTGAACTTTGTTATCGTAGCAGGACTAGCAGGTGAGATACTTACTGAACTTTGTTATCGTAGCAGGACTAGCAGGTGAGATACTTACTGAACTTTGTTATCGTAGCAGGTGAAGAGGGTGGGATGGGAGAGCTCGATGAGCAGGATGTACACGAGAGACATGAAGAGGAGCAGCCCGATCTTGACCACTATCTTGAGCCGGAGGAAGAGGGCCACGGCGAGGTAGCCGAGGCAGCAGGAGAGGACGATGTACTGGGGGAGGGGGCAGGCGCGGTGGTCGATGTTGGTGGACTTCCAGATGATGGTGAAGTTGGTGTCGGAGGGCACCAGACAGGGGACGTCCTCCCGGCATGTGAACTGGAAACAGGGATTGTGTGTTACAAGAGTGCAACATAGTTGTAGTGTTAGTATAGTAGTATAGTATATTTATCAGTTCACAAGACATTGAAAAATGTATAAAACATTGTCACCCTATCTAACTCGTTATCCTTGAAATTTCAGCAAGATTGGACAAATAATAAAGAAACCGTGAAAATTATTTAATCACTATGAGGTTTGAACTCAGGGCGAATGCTCAATATTCCAGCAGCCTAAACTTGCAAGGATAATGATGTAACGCAGCGCGGAAATTCAGCTAATATACGTACGTAGCGGAAGACGCGCGAGACCTATAAAATATTTAATGGTGGATTATTATCTATTCGTTAAGTATTTAATTAAATTGCATGTCCGTGTAAAATTTCACTTTCCTAACTCTATCCAATGAGGAAATATAACGTCTTCTTAAAAACATAGCCTTGAGGTCCGATCGAGCTCAACTTATTTTTTGAGCTGAATTGTCTGAATTGTCCGGACAACAAATCAAAATTTCAACTCTATAGCAACAAATGTTGAAGAGTTATAGCTTGTGACAGACACGGAAAAAGACTCGTTAATAGGGTTTTTTCTTCATATGGACAAAACGCTAAAAAGCTTTAATAAGTTGAATACTAATATGAGTTACGAGTGATTAAAAACGCAAAAAATTGTACCTCAGATGTTATATTTATTGATAAAATGCCTTGATAAAAGAATCTTCCAGCATTAAGGCCTTGGTTTTTAAGGACGGCTTGTGTTCTTAGCAATGTCTGGGGGGATTCTTTGGGCGAGGTACACCATCCGTTTCATTTTTCGAACTAGAGCTGTGTCATTGTAACCCAGCTTTTTCTTTTCCTTGGCGAAGAGTGGCAGGCATTCCTAGTGTGGATCATTAGAGAGCAAGATCTAGGTATATCTCAACAGGAAGAGTGGGAGGGAGCACTAGAAGCCATGATGCACATGAGATTCTACCTTGAATGTTCAGGTGTTAGAACATAAAGAGTTTTGGTAAAGGCATTTATTTGAACTCTTCATTCTTTTATGATTTTCTCGTTTGCTATGAATTTTGATATTGTTGTGATTTTTTTATTACTTTCTTATAATTAGAGTTTTTTTTCTTTTCTTTTCAATTTTGACAATCAGAAGCACGTTGAATTTTGGTAATCAGCAGCACGTTGAATTTTGATAATCAGCAGCACGTTGAATTTTGATAATCAGCAGCACGTTGAATTTTGAGAAGCAGCAGCACGTAGAATTTTGAGAAGCAGCAGCACGTAGAATTTTGAGAAGCAGCAGCACGTAGAATTTTGAGAAGCAGCAGCACGTAGAATTTTGAAAATCAGGAGCACGTAGAATTTTGATAATCAGCTGCACGTAGAATTTTGAAATCAGCAGCACGTAGAATTTTGAGAAGCAGCAGCACGTAGAATTTTGATAATCAGCAGCACGTTGAATTTTGATAATCAGGAGCACGTAGAATTTTGATAATCAGCAGCACGTAGAATTTTGAAATCAGCAGCACGTAGAATTTTGAGAAGCAGCAGCACGTAGAATTTTGAAAATCAGGAGCACGTAGAATTTTGATAATCAGCAGCACGTAGAATTTTGAGAAGCAGCAGCACGTAGAATTTTGAGAAGCAGCAGCACGTAGAATTTTGATAATCAGCAGCACGTTGAATTTTGATAATCAGGAGCACGTAGAATTTTGATAATCAGCAGCACGTACAATTTTGATAATCAGCAGCACGTAGAATTTTGAGAAGCAGCAACACGTAGAATTTTGAGAAGCAGCAGCACGTGGAATTTTGAGAAGCAGCAGCACGTAGAATTTTGATAATCAGCAGCACGTAGAATTTTGATAATCGGCAGCACGTTGAATTTTGATAATCAGCAGCACGTAGAATTTTGAAAATCAGGAGCACGTAGAATTTTGAAAAAGCAACATTGAATTTTGGCAACTGTTGTAATTCAAAATGTGAATTATTGATTCTGTTTTTAAGAGTATATCTAATTTTAATTTTGATGTGTTGTGTAGTTGTAATTGAAGAACTAAGTTTTTCCATTAAATTTTGTTTTATTCTAGAAGTGGCCTAAAAAAGTTGTGCATAAATTTGGCCACTATTCAAACTATTATCTACATGAAAAACAGGAATTGGTAGAAATGTTACCAATATACATTATTTCCATACATTGTTTGTTGCAATGCGGAAGGTCCCGGGTTCGATCTCTCGAGCCGACAAAAAAATGAATTCTAAATTTGGTTACATTTGTTAGTCAATTGGTTAACGTGCTGGTCTGGTAATCCAGGTAGCGTAGGGATCCGTTGGTTCGAATCCCACCCAGTGCACAATTTTTTCCTCATTAATTTGAATTTGTGACCACATAATAATAAGACTCTGAGGGTTAGGTGGTAGAAAATGCTTTGAGCATTAACCTCGCCTGGTGGTTACATTCCACTAAAGAGTGTTATTATTATTATTTGTAAGGTATAACTTCCAGTGCGCTCGTGTTGACCGAGCACCTAAATGGGAAGTATTGTGTCACTTTTCGCCCATCAGAGGGGAGTCATACTACGGGATGGACAAGCTACAACACAGACCACAAGCGTCTACAGAAGCTACTGTTTCATGGCTACGAAATAGAAAAAGCTGTGAAACACTCATCTTTTTTTTATAGAAACTTTAATGTTGAAAATGGACTCTTTTTACCTTTTTGTTTTGTGCATTCTCTCCATCGACACTGCTCTATACAAAAAAAAAATGTATACAATAAAATTGAACTTAATGTCAACAACAAAAAACTTATTCCGGTAGATTCTGAGAATATAAATGCACTTTTCAATTCATAAAGATGAGTTTTTTTTTCAATTACCGCGTTCATCGGAGCACACGTAATGCAGTTCAACTTTCTAATGGAAAATATCTTATATTTGTTTTCCATTTTATTCTATTTTTGGTTTTTTAAAATGAATTTTTTCCATATTCACGATAATACTTCATAAATAATAAGATACTAGAACATGCTTTAAGTATTAACCTCGCCTCGTGGTTACCTTTCTATAAAGGACTTGAAAATGCTTTAAGTATTGGACCACTAGGCGAGTGGTTACCTTTCACTAAAGGAAGGAAGGAATGTATTTAATTTCATTTTACAGTTTTTTTTTTCATTAAAATCCCCTTGAAGTACAATATCTGTTGTACTTTTAGGGGGATGTAATTATGCGTGATTTCTGTGTGTTTTTTTTCCAATCGTTTTATTCTTCTTTCTTTTCTTTTCTCTACAGGGTGTAACAGACTAAATGTAAAATCTCTTAAGGGGTGGTAGTATAGATCATTTCCAACCATTAATGTTCTATAACACTTTTCATTTAACTCAGTGGTTCTCGAGATATTATTTTTTTGAATTATTTTTACAAGTCCCCTGCCGCTCGACAAAGAATGGCATCTAACTCCGTAAATACATTAGATGAAGCAATAGATTTAACTTTTTCCATAAGATAACAATATTTCAATATTATTTAGACTAGATTTATTCTTAAAAAGTGCACACGTACTGAAAAAAATCGGCAGCAGCGGAAAATTTATCGCGAACATGAAATCCACCTGAAACTTCAGCCGCCATTTTCTCAAAATACTGCCCAAATGAAGTATTGGTTTTATTTGTGTAAAAACTTGCTTGAAGTCTTATCTATCAGAAAATATGACACACTTGATATAAAACTTTCATTTTTTATTGAAACCAAAGAAAAAAAAAAAAAGTCAGTCAGTACTACTAACTGTACCTACTAGGCTACCATCCTACTTTTACCTAGGGAACTAATTTTTTTCTTCAATTTGACAAATTATGGTTGTCATTTACTTTCCAACGGCCCAAAAAGTTAGCCTCAGTCGATTCATTGATAAGGCTGCGGACTCTTAACTTGGAGGTCACTGGTTCGAGTCTCAAGTATGGCAAATATTTAGTAAGACGAGTTTGAGCTATTGTGACACCACGATCGTGATTAATTGACCTTAATATTTTAGTATGTATGTCTAGTTTTATTTGTGGTGAAGCACAAGGCCTCTTCACATTTTTTGTGGGTAGCGCAGCATTACTAAGAGCCTCCTTTACTTTTCGAATTATTCTATTACATTAATTTCTTTTTACTCTGGTAATGCCGCCACTGGTCGTTACTCATACAAGTAACTACTCAATTTTCCTCACGAGGTATGAGTGGACCCCGAACATCCAAGTACAGAGCAGAAAAACTCCTGTCCCGCTGGGCATCGAACGCAGGTCACCATGCGTGCAACGCCTAGCACGCTAACTCACTCTGCCACGGTGACTACTAATTGACCTTAATATTTTAGTATTCCATGTGTTTTATTAAAATTCAGTACCTACTAACATAATAATTTGTACCTCTATGTACCAACTTTTGAATGTTCAGTATTTACCGTACCACCTTTACCTGTGGGTGTTAACTATGTAGGTACATTGTTATGTTTCATTTCATTCAAACCATTTTATCATTGAGACCCTTTCCTCTTATGAACAAATGAACAATAACGATTAATATTGATTTCTGAAGCACCACAGCTAAAAGTATCATACATGGATACGTACATACTAATTTGCCACACTTGAGACTCGAACCAGTGACCTTCAAGTTAAGAGTCTACTGAGGCAAACTTTTGGGCCGTTGGAAAATAAATGGCAACCATAATTTGTCAAATTGAAGAAAAAAATTAGTTCCCTAGGTAAAAGTAGGATGGTAGCCTAGTAGGTACAGTTAGTAGTACTGACTGACTTTTTTTTATTTCTCTTGGTTTCAATAAAAAATGGAAGTTTTATATCAAGTGTGTCATATTTTCTGATAGATAAGACTTTAAGCAAGTTTTTACACAAATAAAACCAATACTTCATTTGGGCAGTATTTTGAGAAAATGGCGGCTGAAGTTTCAGGTGGATTTCATGTTCGCGATAAATTTTCCGCTGCTGCCGATTTTTTTCAGTACGTGTGATTTTTTTTAAGAATAAATCTAGTCTAAATAATAGTGCAATATTGTTATCTTGTGGAAAAAGTTAAATCTATTGCTTCATCTACTGTATTTACGGAGTTAGATGCCATTCTTTGTTAAGCGGCAGGGGACTTGTAAAAATAATTCAAAAAAATAATATCTCGAGAACCACTGAGTTAAATCAAACGTGTTATAGAACATTAATGGTTGGAAATGATCTATACTACCACCCCTTAAGAGATTTTACATTTAGTCTGTTACACCCTGTATAGTGGTTGAGTGAAAGAGCTCACAGGTGAGAACCCTGCCACTTTCAAGAAAGAAAGAAAATCCCCATTTATTTGAGACTTTGGCTACATAGTGAAACGAAAACAATACTCTTCAGTCCTAATCGGGCAGGGTACAAGGTACATAAGTGTATTTATCTACATAATATATTACTTACCACATTGACCTGGGCCACAGTGTATACCAGCACGATAGTGAATACCGTGATAGCCAGCCTCAGGACACAGCTCTGGGAGATGTCCCACAGGATCCACTTGAGTCTCACGGCTAGTAGAAGCATAAGCACCACCTGGAATCACAGGAGTTACAAATTAGTCAATCATTGATCCACACAAACAACAAGACATTAATAAAGTTTTAAAAAAGATATCATATTTGTTAAGTCACAATAGTGACACAGTCGAAACTGGATATAAGAGAACGATTTCCAAGTCAAGTTTACCTCACTATACAGGAAAATAGCCTCTTAAAGAGAAACCTGGATATAAGTGAAAAAGGTCTTGGGAGTTCTAATTTAATCAGGGTCTCATATTGTGATTACCACACAATTAAAGATTAAAAAAATAGCCAGCGTCGATGCACTTTTTTTGCACGATGCACGAAAAAACAAGCGTTGGTTGCATGTCCGAAGTTGAGCAACGTTCAGCGAGGTGAAGTCTTCGAGATGCTAGCACTCCGGCCCAACTCAGGCTGTGTAAGGTTAATGTGGGTAGCAGGTTTGTGAATTCCCTGGGAATGGAGGGTAACACCCCCATCGCGATATGACCATGCAGATGAAAGCGACGTTAAAAAACCAAATTAAGTCCCGGTAGCTCAGTGGTAAAGGCACTGTGAATCCAGAGATTCCAGAGGTCGTGGGTTCGAACCCCAGCCGGGATATGACAAGTTATCCTCCCAATTGGGATTTTTACCACATAGTAATACGTCTTGGGCTTACTGCTGGAATAATGGGACTTAATAGTCCTAATCGGGCAGTATAAATAAGGTGATATTATTATTATTATATTATTATTAATATAAATTAAAGAAAAGATGACAATTTTTTATCGTAATATCATCATTGTGATTAGATAGTCATTAACGAGAAAGAAAAAGATGACAGAAGGACCCCATAAAAATGAGAGGTTGTAACAAACATACCTGAAGTAATGTACAAAACGGTTCCGGGTATGTTTGTGGTGATGGAGAGGAGGGTTTTAGTGGGTATGGCGCACTGTTTCCAGCGCTGGAACTTCGTCTTGAACAAAAGAAGATTTTACCTCCTCTCACAAGAAAAAAAAAAAAAAAAAAAATGTGATTAGATGACGAGCACTGGCAGGACTTGACTCACCGCTATCCAGACGAAGGCTGTGAGGAAGAGGATGAGCAGGATGATGGTGCGGGGCAGGATGACGGCTTGCAGGACTCCTATGAAGACCAGCAGGAGGAGGGAGCAGGCCAGACAGCTGGTGAAGGTGTAGTCCGGCTCGTTAGAGTACTGGGGACGGAAATTAAATAAATATATGTGTTTCGTTGTGTTATGATTTTGTGTTAATCACTTTTGTAATATCACTAATTGCTATTAAAAAAAAAAAAAAATTGTCTATCTACTACCTACATAAAACACAACAAATTTTGGAAATCAAAATACTTGGTAAAGTTTTTTTTTAATAGTAATTCCATTCCTTATAAGGTCCTAACAGAGTGTTGGAATGAAAGTTTGCACATTTTGATTACTTTTTTGAAAGTAAGCCTATAAAAGTAGTGCTCAAAATATGTTATCATATTTGTGTTAATCAATTGCGTGATATCACAATTATCAGAATACCGTGCAAGTAACATCGAAAGTTCAGCTCCCAAAATTTTCTAAATTAAATCTAGATCTTCTAAGTAAATTGATATCTCTTATTTTGGGTATTACTTCAACTAAAATGTGATCTTTTACAAAAGTTTTAATCCCCATCAAGTCCCATGTCTCAATCCACGTCTACCGGTTATCGAGGAAATGTTAGAAATAGAGATCCAAGATATGCAAGACAAAGATTCCGATACTCTTCGTCTTCAGATGAGATGGAAATTGATTCCAACATTCCAATCGCTAACAAAGACATTTCAAGTTCTCAAAACAAAGTTTCGAATGACAACATGGTATATTGTCCTTTTTGTCAGGAACAGAATCCGAAGTCCTTCTTATCGATGACGGGTCTCAAAATACATATAGGAAGGATACATAAGAATGCTGAACGCATAGTTCCTACCGAAACTACGGTCAATTCTGAGACCAACTTCTCTCAAACAGTTTCCTCTTTAAAACAATCAGTTCGTATTTTGAAACATGTACCAAAGAGTGCTCGAAACCTTGCAGCAAGTAAATTGTCAGCTGTAATAAATAATTGTGTGTCAAAGAACAATCGAGAATCTTGGGAAAAACTTTTTCTTTTTTCTTATAATGCTCTGCAAGTTCCAACCATTGAGAAGTCCAAGTCGCTTACATCCCTTGTCAAACAAAATTTGACTAAAGAAATTGCACACTATGTCAAGAGTGACAAGAAGAAAAATAAAAAGCCTGCACCACTGGCAAAAAGGGTTGAGTCAAAAGTAGCAGAATTTGATATTCGCGGTGCTATAAGAATTTTAAACTCTAATGATAGTATTGCTCCTGTGAATCATAATACACTAGCTGCACTTATTGATAAGCATCCGCCCCCTTCTAGAGAGTTAATATTCCCAAATTCTTCTGAAGATGATCTTGAAATACTCCAAGTTAATACTGAAGATGTTGGAAAAGCAATCTTTTCCTTCCCTAATGGCTCTTCGGCTGGTATAGATGGTATTTCTCCACAAATCTTGAAGGACTTGATATCAAGATCGGCCAAGGAAGGTGGTGTTCAGTTATTACAGTCAATCACTCAAATGTGTAATCTAATGTTACGAGGTGAAATTGTTGAGACTGTTTGCCCATTCTTCTACGGCGCTTCCTTGTTGGCTCTTCAGAAAAAAGATGGTGGCATCAGGCCAATAGCAATCGGATGCGTGTATCGTCGCTTAGCAGCCAAAATAGGTTGTTCATACATTCGTGATGAAATTTGTTCATATCTCCAGCCTCATCAACTGGGTTTTGGAACACAACAAGGAGGAGAAGCCATAGTACATGCTGTTAGGTCTTTTGTCAATACTAATAAAGACGAAAATAATGTTATACTGAAAATCGATTTCCAGAATGCATTCAATACTGTCGAAAGAGATAGCATTTTACAAGAAGCAAAAGCTAAAGTTCCATCACTGTTTTCCTACCTGCAGCAATGCTATACAAAAATCCTTCACATTTACTGTTCGGTGAAGATATTATTTCATCAATGGTAGGAGCTCAACAAGGTGATCCGGCTGGGCCTCTCCTCTTTAGTTTGGTTTTACAACCCATTATTTACAAATTGAAAGCCAGCCTGAATCTTTGGTACTTGGACGACGGAGTTTTAGGAGGAAGTCCTGATATTATTCTTCAAGATTTAGATCAGTTGGCAAAAGAAGCAAACCGAATCGGTTTAAAGATAAATCCTCAAAAGTGCGAGCTCTATTTTTGTCATGGAAATGTTAATGATGAAACTATCCAATCCTTTCAACAATTGTTACCAGGTGTTCGTATTATAGGAAACGATGAGTTCATCATACTTGGAAGTCCTGTTTGTGAAGAAGCATTTGAATCACATTTCAACGAACGCTTTGAGAAATTGACTGTAATGTTTGAGAAAATGGAAAGCCTCAGTACTCATGTTGCATATTTTTTAATGAAGAACTGTACAACTATACCTAAACTGACATACTCTACTCGAACGACTCCAATGTGGATGTGCCCAGACAGTTTGCAGAAGATTGACTCTTACATGAAACGAATAATGGAAAAGATCTTCAACACACAGTTATCAACTATTCAATGGACACAAGCTTCATTGCCAATTCGTTCTGGAGGTTTAGGTTTGAGAAGAATATCAGATGTCAGTCTTCCAGCTTTTATTTCTTCGGCAAATGGAGTAATGTCCTTGGTTTCTATGATTTTAAAAACACCAAAAGAAAATGTATCCATTTGTTATCTGGATGAAGCAATGAATACTTGGAATGGCAAATACACCAAGATTCCCATTGATATTGCAGTTCAAAAGGAATGGGACAAGATTGTGGTGAACCATATCTTGGATGAAGAAATAAGATTGATAGATGACAATGATATTGCCCGCTTCAAGGCCCTGCAATGTAAAGAAGCAGGCGCGTGGTTGGAAGCAGTTCCCGCAAAACAAATTGGAACTCTGATTGAGAACAGGTCATTCCGCATTTGCATATGCTTGAGGTTAGGAAGTAACATTTGTAGGCCTCACCCATGCATTTGTGGAATGTCAACTGTGGACAGCAGAGGTATCCATCCATTGAACTGTCAAAAAAGTACAGGGAGATTCAGTAGACATAGCTCAATCAACAATGTTTTAAAAAGAGCTCTTGCTTCAGTAGATATACCATGCCAACTTGAACCGACAGGTCTAACATCCAACACTTCGGTTAGACCAGATGGCATATCTATTGTACCTTGGTCAAACGGAAAAAATGTTTTATGGGATGTTACTTGCACGGATACTTTGGCTCCCTCTAACATAAAAAGATCAATTGAATCTAGAGGAGCAGCTGCTGAATGTGCTTCGAAAAACAAGAAAAGAAAATATGCAGAACTGTGTGATCAGTATACATTTGTAGGGTTTGCGGTAGAGACAATGGGTGTTTTCTGTGAAGATGCGAGGCGTTTTGTTCAAGAAATAGGAGCAATGTTGGTAGATAAATCTGGAATGAAGATGGCTGGGCAGTATCTATATCAGAGAATCAGCATTGAGATACAGAAGGGCAACGCCGCAAGCATTGTTGGCGCATGTCCAGTCCCAGAAGATCTTAATGAAATATTTTATTTGAAATAGTTTAAAATGTTCGAATTCCAAATATATAATTATCATTATCAGAATTATAGGATCTTTTCCTTGCATATCCCAAAATCTAATTTTTGTCTATAATTCCTCTACTGGTTGCTGCTCACATTAAAGCAGCTACTCATTTTTTCTCACGAGGTACGAGTGGACCCTGGACATCCAAGTACACGGCAGAAAAAAGTCCTTCCCTGCTAGGAACGAACCCAGGTCATCGTGCGTGCAATACCTAGTGCGCTACCCACTTGACCACGGTGACTACTAAAACACTTTCAATATTATTATCTATACGTATAAAAATAAAGTTACTAAAACCTATCTTACATTAACCCTTAAACTCATTATTTGGTCTTGTACGTGTGAGTGCTTGACACAAATACTATACGTTCTTAGAAGCTTTAGCTTAGGAAAAATACCTTTCTATATTTTATCTTGTTATTAAAAAAAAATAAAAAAAAATAAAAATAAAAAAAAATAATCTCTCTGCCCATAGAGTGCGCTTTGATAATCTCGAAGAGTTAATTGTTAACCCTTCGCTGCACACGCAAGATCTTAACCCTCACCTGGTCCTCCTTGTGCGACTGCTTGAACACGAGCGTGAACAGGTTGACGTGCGTGCTCTTCTCTCTGTCCACAGAGCGCGCCTCAATCGCCTGGGAGAGATACTTGTTGACGCGGTTGCTGGGGGTGTGGTAGACGCTGGAGTGCCGCTTCTTGAAGGGACGCTTGAACTTGTCGGTTACTTTGGCCTGGTGAGAAAGGGAGAGGTTGTATTATTATTATTCAACAATTTCGATCGATCTTTATTTACAATTTTTTAAATACAGGTGCAATCAAAAGGTATAATTAATTATTAAAGATAAACAAAGTTTGATCAAGGGTGGTGATAATGCCTTTGGCATTCTCTGGAGAGAGTATTAGCTGGAGAGTTTAAAACTTTTTTCGGGACAGGTAAATTCAGAAAGACTAGAGTTACGTCAGAAATGACGTTTTGTACTTAGAAGGGTCGGGGTGCAATAGTTCTAAATAATGGACGAAGCACATAGATATTTCTGTAAGAAAAGACTCATAAGATAATGTAAGGGGGGAGCGTTTTTATTTAAAAATAATTATAACCAAATTTCAACATATAGCCATAAGCTTGGGATTTTTTTTTTCTCATTAAATCACAAGTATACCTGGAAATGTCGAGGCTACATGATGAACACGATAGTTTTAGTTTATACTTTCACAAGTGGGAAAAATCTTGTTTAATGGAAGTTTCCAAGTATTCTCTAGCTTCCTGCGATGATAAATGGTACTGTCGATTTCAGAAAAGTTAAAAGCCGTTTAGTCTACACTCTACAACATAATAGTAAATAAAGTGAGAGTAATGTTGCACGAAAAAGTAACAAAAAAGCCACAAACTAAAAATAATAAAGACCTAAAATGCCCATAACACAAATGTAACACAAAGGCTTTCCATCTAGTGTGACCGATATTTCATACGGGACAGGCCATCATAAAATCAAAATGTGTGAAAAGCTAGAAAAAAAATATAATAAAAGAGACATTAACTTTGGCATAAAAAAAGGACTGGTCAAAGGAAAATAAAATGTTCGCTTTATCGTGGGGCTAGGTATAGAGTGCTATATCGAGGGGTTCTCTATATTGTGACTAGTGGCGGACAGATGCTTTGCTAGTGTTTGTTCGGAAGGGTTATAACTTGGTTCTGAGAAATGGTTTTTTTTTTCTCGTTCATACCAGATATCGTAAAATTGCACTTAATGATGTATTTCAAGTCCAGTGAATTTGCAAATTTTGAACTACCTTGAATATTTTAAATAAATATGTAGGTCAGTGTGTTCTTCCGGATTTGTGTTTTTTGATAGTACATAGATACTATGGATATAAATATAAATTAAATATACCCGCTCGTAGATGATATTTCATATACATATGTTGTATAGAAGGTGAATGAAAAAATTGACGTCGACCTCTACAAAATCTCATCTTAAGTTTCAATAATGAAATTTTGTGCCACAATAATTGTTTTTTTCATATTTTTATGTAATAATAAATTTATCGACCTTTTATGACTTTCCTTTGGATTAGAACATTCATTATTGAACAACCTTTTTGGCTTAGCTCATCATACTGTTAATGAAGTGGTCATAAAAGTGAATTGTAAAATTGCCACTATTATTTACGGTAGGTATTGGATAATGTATTATTTTCTAATGTTAGATTTAGGATATTTAAAAATAATTGAAAAATAGAGGAATGCTAGTACACAAAACATTGTTTTCCTATTCTTCCTTCTAGCGAGGAATGCTAGTACAAAAAAAAAACATTGCTCATAAAACATTGTTTCCTATTTTTTCTTCTAGCTAAAACTTGAGCCAGTGTGCCACGCTGTTTTTAGAACTTTTTCAGAACAATGTTTTACTTGCATTCCTCTCTATTTTTCAATCATTTATTAATATCCCAAATTTTACATTAGAAAAAAATATTATCATAAACCGTAATAGAAGTAACAACTTTACACTACGGTAGTAAATTTTGGTAGCAAGTGTGTTTATTAAGAAAATGCGAGGATCAGTTTAGGATGAAGTGTCGTATGTGCATGGAATCAGGTACATTGACGTGTGGACTCACCTTACTATTAATGTTTTGTATGTGCATGGAATCACTCACCTTACTATTATTGTTTCGTATGTGCATGGAATCAGGTAACATTGACGTATGGACCTCACCTTACTATTATTGTTTCGTATGTGCATGGAATCACTCACCTTACTATTATTGTTTCGTATGTGCAATATGTGCATGGAATCACTCACCTTACTATTATTGTTTCGTATGTGCATGGAATCAGGTACATTGACAAAGACGCGGCTGTTGGCCCCGCCCCCTCCGCTGTTCGGTTCTGCATGCAGCGCCCTCTGAAGGTCCAGAACCTGCGGATTCAAGTGAAAACATTTTTTTTTTAGTATCGGAAAAGAACGAATTTAAAAAAAAAATCAGTCTTGAGATATTCTGGCATGCACATATTTTTTGAATCTATTACAAATTTAAAACGTTAGGAAAAATAAAAGAACTTCATGCGTTCTGATTACAATTATTTAATTCAAATAACTCTTTAAAAAAATAAAGCAACAGTAAGGTATATCTGGATTCGTCGCTAACTCACAGGACTCTTCTGTGGGACGCCCAGAAGGATTTCATTTTGGGGAAGTATCACCTTTCACAGTCTAATTCGCCTGGACTATTTCACTGTCTAATTCGCCTGGACTATTGTGATATTTTCCGAGGAAGAACCCTAGTGTGAATTAGCTATTATTTTTATTTTTGCTTTCTTCTTGGTGTCGACAACATTATGTTTCATTTCTACCATCTGGCGGAGGTTTATCTAGAATCTAGATCATAGAAGCTACAAAACAGAATATTACTACAAGCGTCTGTAACAGCCAGCTGTTTTTTCATTACTTCATAGTAAAAAAAGCTATAAAACAGCATAACAGTGTATAACAGTTATGACACTCATCTTTTCTCTAATGAAACTTTTTAATTAATATCAAATGAAGATTTCATTATTTCAGAACAGAGTATCTGATTTTCTACATAGTTGAATCTATACACTCGGCGCTTGAATTATTTGATACTCGGAGAAAAAAATGGAAATTCTAGACTTACCTCATTATAAGAGATGTTGATGATGTAGCTCCCGCAAACTTTTCAATATCAAATTCCGACTTCTCAACATCATATCATTCGATATGGGGTCTCACCCTCCATCCGCTGGGAACTTACATATGCATCAGCCACCCATTTAAACCTCACCCAGCCAGGAAAAACCAGCATTTGAACTTGAATAGTCACCTATCGAAGCGGTCTCTTGCTACACCGTTGCTTAACTTCAGTGATCTTACGAGAACTGGTGCACTGGTGTATTCAACGTGCCATCTGGTGCACTGGTGTATTCAACGTGCCATCGACACTGGTGACCACATAATATTAACACTCAGGGTCAGGTGGTAGAATTTTTTTTAAAAGCATTAACCTCTTCTAGTGGTTACCTTCCACTTCTTCTTCTTCTTCTTCTTCTTTTGCTCTGTCTTATCCCGCTTGAGCAGGGTCGACGTTGTTCAACCTCATGGTTGAGGTTGGTTGGCTTTGGCACATTATTTACGGCTGGATACCCTTCCTAACGCCCTAATAGTGGTTACCTTCCACTAAAGGGTGTATTTTTTTTGTTACCTAGGCATCTGAGCAGGACGTTTAATACAGTTTTTTCACTACAGTGATATAAGAAACTGTACCTCTCACGGTGATGGAAAAAAAAAAACAATCCACACAAAACGAACCACTGTGGAACACAGTCTACTTATCGTGCACTTCACAAGATCTACCATCCATAGTACAACTAGCGATGTGCTAATTTGCCAAATCTAGGAATCTGCATGCTACTTACCGCGTCCTGAAATCAAATGGCAAAACAAAACCACAGGCAAATAAGTGAGAGAGCGACGGGCAAGACGATGTTTTGAACAGAAAACCTAAAATTTGATGAAAAAGAAAAGAAAAAAAAAAGAGTAGGAAAAATTTCAATACCTTCTGTACCTTACCGGTATTGGAAAAAATAATAGCAACCTTACATAACAGTCAAATGAAACACGTGTTCTAAGCACAAAATACTGAAAATAGAGCATGCTGTTCTTTTTTTCTTTCATAGACAAGGTTCCCGTTTTTCCCCTTTTGTAAATTTGAACCAGGAGGTTCTTTTCTTTTTTAATGAGAGTAGGGATTTTCATCCATGTACTCAGCTCAGGTATATTAGATCGTTTCACTGAGAAGATAAAAAGACGGGAATATAAAAATAGCCAAGGCAGGAATAGGAAACATTGTCCCCCTTTTATTCTCAGAAATATTATTTTTTGCGGGAATCAAACCCGAAACCTAAAAGTTTAATGGCATTAGCATATTAACCCTCTTAATAAAACAGGCTAAAAAATGCCAAATAGTATTCCCATTAAACAAAATAAATTATCTATGCTAGTATGAATGTAAATGGACTCCTTCGACTAGGGTTCAATAGTCCAAGAAGAAGACAAACATATTATAATATTCCTTTTATTTTGAATTTCATGTAATTTGAAAACAACTGCGTAAGAGATCACTGAAGTTAAGCAACGTCAAGCTAGGAGAAATTTTGGATTCCCTGCCTTGGCGCCGTGCCACGAATCCATTCGTTGTCAAACATGTTTCTGCTGTTACTTTAGCTCCACTAAGGCTGGATGAGATTAATTTCAGTAGCTGGGTCAGCTATGAATCAAGGAACCTTTTTAAAACCCAAAAGCAAGCAATAACGATAAAAATTGATTGTGAGCAGCTTCTGGACTACTCAGTGCGGTATATCTACAAAATCTACTAACGTATTCAATTTATTGTTCATAACAGACTAAGCAGGTAGAGTACGTACCTACGTCACCGAGTTCTCTCCCGACCCAAATTTGGGTCAGGTAGGTACCACGAGTTTCTCTCCCGCTCATGGTTTTATCAACACCAAATTTTCTCCCGTCGCTTGCATTTTTACCTGAGTTTATACCTACATAGTTTAGGCCTAGCATAAATTTTATAATAGAAAGGAACACATAATAGGTATCATTGAATTAGACCTGAGGCATGGCCTTCTTTGTATTTTTCCTAACCCTATGATAAACCCAAGGCATGGCCTTCTATGTATTTTACCTAACCCTACTATATTCCTGAGGCATGGCCTTCTACTTATTTTACCTAACCCTACTATACACTCAAGGCATTGAATTTCATTAGTTGAGATTTTAAAGATTTCCTTATAAAAAGCTGATTCTTATATAAAAATGATAATTTTCTAGTTTTCATTCTCTTAAATACCTAAGTAATGTAAAAAAGCATGGTCTTATTTCCGGGAGAGAATTCGTTGTAAACCCTTCAAATAGCGGGAGAGAACTCGTGGTGACCCCTGCAACAAGCCGGAGAGAACTCGGATAAGAAAAGGTCAACGGGAGAGAACTCGTTACCTCCCAATTTTTAACACAAGAATAAAAACTACACAACTAGGTGCCATAAAAAAATACTATCCTTATTTAAGACAAAGAGTTTAGTACCTTAGTAATTAATGGTAAGTACTTAAATCTTTGTGAACGATGCATGTCAGTAGTATTATTCAAAACACGCATCTGTTAAGTAACACAATCACTAGAGTAAACATTTGACATAAATATTGATAGCATTTTATATTAAAAATCAAATAAAAGAAAACCAGTTGCTGAAAAGATGTTAATTTTATTCTGAACGCAACATTAAAATCTTATTAAAAAATAAAAAAAAGTCATTCGTAAAACTCACAAGACAAAAATTCAACGACACAAGGACGTTGAAATCAAATGGAAGGGACTTACCTTGCGGGACTGAGGCTTATGTTCTTGCACGGCGGCCATGTTGGAAAAAGGAACCTCCATGGAGTACTTGATCGAGTGCAGTAGCTGGACAACGACATTAGACACATTTTTGAATGATAATTTACGTTTCTGTGCCGCGCCGAGAGCGTTCCTAACTTGTAAGGTATTGAACAGCAAGGGCTGGAAAAGGGTAAAACCACAGGGTGGTCGTTTTGCGTCCATCGATCGAAATTTTAAAATTGGATTCAAGAGTAAGAAAATACGAATAAAGTAGAAAGGGGAGTAAGAGCAAAAAATCTAGATTCTAAAGGAAAAAGGTAAAAGTTTCAAGTATAATCGGGGCAAAATATAAGGTAAATCTAAAGAAATCATTCGACAAGGAGTAAAAGGAACTACTTTGGTTACCTGGAAAATATTTGTAAAGAGAGCAGCGAGAATGCAAGGAAAGCTTAGAAATGCAGCTTTGTCAGACAGTGGCAAAGTTTTTGTACTTTATTTTCGTGGCAGAAAAGTAATAAGCGAAAAGGTATTTTGCGAACGTGTCGACTGAGACGTTTAGTAACTTAAGTTCAAGGTGACGCTTCTTCGGTTACGAAGGCACTAACTTAAGAGATACAGTTTTATTGCAAAATGGTGCTGCCCACATATTTGAAGGTTGCTAACACAGCATATCAATCAATACATAAGAGTACATCTTTTTTTTTAATCATATATTTTCTTTTCTTTTTTCTTAATGGGTTTTCCGTAAGAACCATGTAGTCCATGTACGTACAATGACAAATGTGACCGATCTAAGTAGTTGGAACGAAAAGGCAGTCGATTCGTAACCTGGAAGTCGGTGGTTCGAGTCCCAGACATTGGGAATAGTGAAAAAGTTTGCATATTTGTATTATTCACAATTACTCATACTTGGTTAAGTTGGTTTACTATTCGAGTAATTGTACCAACACAAATATGACAACTTCAATGATTAAATAAGTGTTACCTGTATGTCTATGGACTATATTGTACCTACTAAAGACAGTGGCGTAGAAAAATATTAGTTGGGAATCTAAGGATACCCTCCCTTAAAATCAATAGTTAATTTTGCTTTGTAAAGTACAGCATGAATGCCAAGGGGTACGTTTTACATATAAATTCAATACTGCAAATCCCACCAACAGGTAACAAAATGATACCTGTGGGGCGAACTGAAAAAAAAGTTACGAATCGAAGAACTATTGTCCTGTGTAGATTTTCGAAGACTGGAATTGACCTCGAGTATGTATGGTATAGTTGGGTGACTTTGGTGACAGGTTAGGGATTAGCATCAGATTTGACAAGCAGAGGAGGAGAGAAAAAGAGAGAGAAGACGCGAAAAGATATAACGTCAAGGAGAGGGAGAGAGACGGAAGAAAGAAACAGGATAGAGGATAGAAGGTCAAGGAGAGGGATAAAGATAGGAGAAAGAACACAAAGAGAGAGAGAGAAAGAGGGAAGAATATGAAACGTCAAGGAAAGGAGAGGGAGAGAGACAGAAGAAGGGAAAAGGATAGAGAGGAACAGGAGAAGAGATAGAAGGTCAAGGAAAGGAGGGGAAGAGAGATAGGAGAAAGAACACAGAGAGAGAGAGAGAGCGAGAGGGGGGGAGAGAGAGAGAGAAGGAAGGAGATGGAAAGTCAAGGAGAGGAGGGGAATAGAGATATGAGGAAGAACACAGAGAGAGAGAGAGAGAGAGAGAGAGAGAGAGAGAAAGAGAGAGAGAGACAGAGAGAGAGAGAGAAAAGAAAGGTTGAGATAGGAGGAGAGAACCTTTCTCCAAAGGTCAAAGGCTTAAGCTTGACAGTCAATCTTCTCATTTGAATTTAGTATTTGTTTCGAATCCGCCATTCCATCTAACTTCCTAACTTCTGACACCCTAATCCCGAACATGTATCGGAAGAGCACAGATGCAGCATCCATCCTAAAATAGAATACAATTGAACTGTGTAAAAATTAGTTCCTATTAGTACAATTACAGTTACATCTCGGGGTTTTTTTTTCATAAACATTTTCTCAATATACTGTTCTCATTCTATGACCTATAGAAAGGAAAGTAAATTAAGGAAGTATTGTGGTTTTTAAACATAATACAGGTCCTTCCGATTTTTAGTATTAGAATCTCATCGGAAGTAAAATCCATGTTTGTGATGTTCACATCGAAGCCTACTTCTCTCACATGCTGAAATTACCCTTTTCAGGTTTCAACCATCTAAAGCTTTATCCAGAAATCTCCCCTTCTTTATCCCTCTCACACACACTCTCTGTCTCTTTCTTTCTCTCTCTTCTCCCTCGTTTGTATGCCCTCTCGCCTTTTTTTTTTTTGGCTTTCTTTAAAGTGGCAGGGTTCTCACATGTGAGCTCTTCCACTCAACTTTTTTTTTACCACAGTACGGCCCCTATAGCTTCCACGATCACAAATATATTTTCTTAACGACTCTATAAATTTTCAAGAGCCTAGCTTTGTTAAATAAAAATAGAAAAATCGTTTTGAATTTTCATCAAAACGGCCCCCATTTGGCCCCGAGTGGCCTAATCTATAGGTACAATTCTACCCAAAAACTATAGGTACAATTCTAGGACCCCAATGAACATGTATACTAAATTTCAACAATTTTGAAGTATCTGGTCGAGAGTTATCGCGGAATGGACAGACAAACAGACAAACGTCCAGTACCCAACTTAAAACAGAACGTGTTCTTTAAATAATTAACAATAATACACAGAGGATCAGAGATGATCAGACTCCCAGGTATTCCTCCTTATCACTCTACTTCAACCTGCCCTCTTCTCTCTTTCCCCCTCTTATCCTGCTTTATTTGCACCCACATTAGCCTCACCCAGCCTCTGTTGCCACTCTTTCTTACTTCTCACCCACGCAACATCTCTCCTCCACACGCTCAAACAATCGAATACCACTTCAAAATATTTTCTTACCTAATATCTATATTTCGCTTTTTTCTCATGTTTCTAGATTAACCCACACCTCCATCGCAACACCTTCAGATATGCAACCTCTATTTCTACTCACCTGCAAAATTCTTGACCCCCATTTGGAAATAAAACCTTCATCCCCATTTCATTTCTCAACCATGAAAAATCTTCCCACACAGTTGAATACGAAGTACGTCACTTAACAAAAGAAAATTCTAAAAATAAATCTATTAAAAAAAAAGCAGGAAAACCAAGAGTATGGAACGACAATTGAATAAAAAGAGAAATAAGTCAATTAGGTTATTTGCAGATTAGTTTTCTTTTGTTTCTAATATAAAAGGTCGGGGCATCTCGAGATGTTATAAAACAAAAAGAAAATCCAGATGTTCTAACAAATAAAATAGTTGAAAGTTCTCTAGGATTTAGTTACACTATTATTACATAAACCTTAAACTGAAACCTTCCCACTTTGCTAAGGTTTTTCGTCTTGAATAATTTTAATTGTGAAACTCAAACCTGTGAGCCTTCAGTTGAGGCTTCGCATTTTGCTAAGGAAAGTAAAGAACTTTAGTGCGAAATTTAAGATTCTCGGATGTATCGGCCCACTACCTCCCACAGTAATTCAGTGTGCTTATCAGTCAATGAGAGTTGATTTTGAACTTCTTTTTTTTAATTTGAGTTAAACGTCGCTTTCAACTGAATGGTCATATCACGACGTGGGGTTACTCTCCATTCACAGAAAACTCACAAACCTGCTACCCACATTAACCTCACCCAGTCTGGGTTGGACCGGAATGCCAGCATCACGAATACTTCACCTCGCTGAACGTTGCTTAACTTCAGTGATCCTACGAGAACCGGTGCATTCAACTGGCTTTTGAGCTTTTAATTTTCTATTTTTCGATAGAATTTTTTCTTACTAAACTTATAAACCTATCTAGATGCCTCATAAAATTGTAAGCACATAGATTCATCATTTCTAGCTTCTTTATTTTGCCAATCACACATAGAAAATTTAATGAAATTGGAGCAATTTTTTTTTACAAAAACGAACACAATACTTCCGATTTCTACTATTGGAAATTTCTCGGAATTAAAATCTGAAATTGGTAAACCTTTCATACAAAAATCTTTCTTTTCGTCATTGAGAGACAAGTCCAGTGCGTTAGTTTATCGCCTGGCCTTTGTAAAGAGCATGTGTACAAAATCCTTTGAAACTTTCAATCCGATCAGCGTCAATACAAGCCCCTGAACTTTAGACGACAAGTAGAACCCATGAAAAGATTTCGTCTCTAAGCCTTCACGAGTAATCGACATGCTAAGAAACCCCTTCCCCCCGGCTATGTTTGACTTTCTTCCTGTACATTGCGCCTTTACTGAGGGAAGGGAGAGTGTTCATGTCGAGTAGAAGTATTAAAGAAGTGAATTCTAGACCCGTAGAACGAAAATGTCTTTCGTATAGAAAAATATCAATAGATTTTCATTTTTCTGTTTCCACCAAACCTGATTATGACTCCATTTGTCGATTTCTAGATTTTCAAGTTAAAATTGTACATAAAAATCTGAATCCGACTTTGCACTGCCTATTTCATTTCACAAGGAAAAGTAGATGAAATCCGGTGAATATCTACAGATCTTTTACAGAAAAAGAGATATTTTATAACTTTCCAGGGCAAATACATTTTTTACTATCTACTGATAATCCTATTGTAAAGAAAGTTTTATTTTACATTTACTTTTTACTGCTAATAATAAAAAAAATATTTCTACATTCTACTTGCATTTACTTCCCTTATTAAACAGATTTAATCAAGTTTTATTTACAAAATATACTTAATATATACAATTTACAAGAAACAAAGTTGAAATTATTAAACAAAACTTGATCAAGGGCGGTGCTAATGCCTACGGCATTTTCTTCCCTTGCTCATCTACTGTTTGCATTGACTTTTTATGCATTCACTTTCTATCTTTCATTAAATCTCTACTATTTTTTTTAAATTAAATTTCTATTTTCATTAGATCTTTTGTTGTTGCACTTTTTCCTCTCTCTCTTTCATCTTTTTCTTCCGTCTCAATAATCACAATTCTGTATGTACCTGCCTAGACCTAGGTATATACCTATAGAACTGTCTGCCAAAGTATACTGGATGTTCAACAAAAAACTGAAACTTCAGAAATTGTAAAATTATTTCATAAAAAAAGAAAAGATTTTTTTTTTCTTTTGACCTTTTTCATCTCTAGAGTTTATGGCTTGTTCTTGATTTTCCTAACATCCTGAATTCCTGACCTACTATCATTCCTTTAGCTTCACATACCTACCTACTTTTCGTTCATAAAAGTGGGTGGGTTTGTCGATCCCACTTAAAAGAGAACACGATCCTTGAGACAGTTATAAGAAGTACACAGAGGCGTGACCATGCCCATTTGATTTTCTTCTTCTTACAAGAGAGTTATTAACAACTATGACACTCAGTAAGGCCATGCAATAACATTTTAAAGATACTTACGATGCTAAGTACGGGAAAACGTCTAGTATAATCTATATATATAAAATCCATTTACATTCATTCATAATCAACGCAGAGCCTAAACGGCTGGGCCGATTGACTTGAAATTTGGCAGGAAGCTTCTCCTTATGATGTAGGGGCGTACTAAGAACGGATTTTTTGAAGGAAACAGGGGTTCTCAACTTATGGCCAAAAATTAACATTTATTGATAATCAACGCAGAGCCTAAACGGCTGGGCCGATTGACTTGAAAATTTGCAGGAAGCTTCTCCTTATGATGGAGGGGCGTACTAAGAAAGGATTTTTTTTTAAGGAAACAGGGGTTCTCAACTTATGGCCAAAAATTAACATTTATTGATAATCAACGCAGAGCCTTAACGGCTGGGTCGATTGACTTGAAAATTTGCAGGAAGCTTTTCCTTATGATGTAGGGGCGTATTAAGAACGGATTCTTTGAAGGAAACAGGGGTTCTCAACTTATGGCCGAAATTAGTCATTTTTAGCGTGTTGTCAGATTCTCAAAAAGGGTTGAGCTGAATGACTTGAAATTTGGCAGACAACTTCTTTCAGTGATGAAAAAGCTTACTATGAAAGGATTTTTCGAAGATAACAGGGGTCCTCAACTTATGGACAAAGGTAGACATTTTTAGCGTCTTGCAAGATTCTCAAAATGGTTGAGCCGAATGACTTGAAATTTGGCAGACAGCTTTTTTTTGTGATGTAGGGGAATAATAAGAAACAAATTTTAAAAGAAAATAGGGTTTCTCAACTTATGGTCAAAATTAGATTTCATCAGAGGTTCCCCATAAATGTGTCCGTCGAAATTCTTTTTATGATGTAGGGGTGTACTAACAAAATAATCTGTTCTTATAAATGCGAGCTCATGTCACTCATTAATGTAGGTATTACCGTTTCTCCGTACTGGTAAGCTAAAATTGGATAGGTAACTATAACTAAGTTCCTTCTGATCTATGTATCCAATATAGCGGTATAATCTTTTTCTCATATCATCTATATAATTATATTCGTAAGAAATATGAAAATAAAGTGCCTCAGTATAAACAGTATAAACAGAAACATAAAAGCCTACCTATTTACTTTATTATTACGTCAGTGTACTTAGCATCAAATAATGTTTAGGCACAATTTGAGAACTTCTGCTTCGAAATTCGTTGAAAAGCATCGAGACAAAGTAGGTATCTATGCACAAGACTAGAGGAGAGGGGAAAGTTCAAAAACACTTTCTGACATAGGCTCTGTAATACACTGCGTAGCTTTTCATTTTGATTCTCTAGCCAGTTAACACCTTGATACGAGATAAAAGTCATCTGGACTATGAAAGGATTTTTCAAAGATAACAGGGGTCCTCAACTTATGGACAAAAGTAGACATTTTTAGCGTCTTGCAAGATTCTCAAAACGGTTGAGCCGAATGACTTGAAATTTGGCAGACAGCTTTTTTGTGATGTAGGGGAATAATAAAAAACAAATTTTAAAAGTAAAATAGGGGTTCTCAACTTATGGTCAAGCTGGATGGCGAATACTATGTTTTTCGATTCATGAAAGATACTCTCCTGTCATACATTTGGCCGTCCACTTTGAAAATGGACAAAGGGTAGTTTTTACAACCGAAAATGTCCAACAGAGAATTGACAACCCGCCCAAAACAACATTAATGGCGTTTTTCCAACTATGCAACCAGGATGAATTTGC
The DNA here is from genome assembly GCA_024516035.1 of Bactericera cockerelli. Classification (NCBI taxonomy): domain Eukaryota; kingdom Metazoa; phylum Arthropoda; class Insecta; order Hemiptera; family Triozidae; genus Bactericera; species Bactericera cockerelli. Next base: position 50,646,363 of record CM044955.1, read on the forward strand.
AAAGACTCTTTTTTATAATGAAGTGCCAGCATTTTATGTGTGGAAAAACAACATGTTCCAAAGAAGGAAAAAAGGATCAATTGTTCCAGGACATCCGGGTGTAAAAAAAGACCACGTTCTTGGTAGAGTTTATACCGTACATCCGAATGACTCAGAATGTTTCTACCTACGATTACTTCTACATAAAGTGCAAGGACCTACTTCATTCAGAAGCCTCAAAATGGTAGGCGGCATTGAATACCCATGCTGCATGCTTTGCCATGGGTTTGTTACTTGATGATGCGCAAGCAATGTGAACATTATTACCAACAGAACTTATTTGGCAGAAATTTCATACAACACGTTTCAAATGAGGTCTTTCGTCTCTGAAAAAGTGCCATTACTCAATAGTGAACAGAGATACGTGTATGAAACTGTACTTCAGAGCGTCACTTCATCTCTTGATTCTGTAGGTAATAATTTGTTCTTCCTAGATGCTCCAGGTGGAACTGGAAAAACATTCTTAATAAACCTTTTGTTAGCTACAGTACGCAAAGATGGAAATATTGCCATTGCTGTTGCATCGTCCGGTATTGCCGCCACACTGATAGAAGGAGGCCGCACTGTTCATTCTGCTTTGAAATTGCCGCTCAATTTAAATTCAGTAGATACACCAAGCTGTATTATTGGAAAGCAAAGTGATATGGTCCTCAGGGATTTCAAGTTGATCGTATATGATGAATGTTACAATGACTCATAAAACTGGCTTAGAGACACTGGACCGTACTCTACAAGACATTCGTGGTGTTAAAAATCTTATGGGTGGTAAAACTGTGCTACTGTCTAGAGATTTTAGACAAACTTTACCCGTTGTTCCACGTGGAACAAGAGCTGACGAAGTCAAGGCATGTTTAAAATCATCCATTTTGTGGCCACAGATAACTGTTCTTTCTTGAAAGTTGAATATGCGTGTACACCTTCACGCTGATCAAAATGCAGAAGATTTTTCGAAGCTTTTGCTTCGGATAGGTGATGGACAGTTACCTGAACAAAATGAAAAAAATGTAATTCCTACAGAACACTGTCAGTTATTAGTCGATTACAACACCTTCCTAAACACTATCTACCCCAATCTAGATGACCCAAGTGTTGTTGTCCATGTTTGGCTGAAGATAAGGGCCATACTAACAACAAAGAATAATAATGCTCTGGAAATTAATAATGACTTATTAAAAAGAATGCCTTCTGAACTATCAACTTACGAATCCGTAGACACTGTTGTGGAAGAGGAAGAAGCCATCCATTACCCAACCGAATTTCTTAATACACTAAATCCTCCTGGCTTGCCACCCCATCGGCTATGCCTTAAGGTTGGAGCACCAATAATATTACTAAGAAATCTGAGACCCCCGAAATAGTGTATCGGCACGCGGCTTCAAATTACATCCTAAAAAAAAAACATTATCGAGCCAGTTATATTTACAGAGGCTGGTGCAGGTGAAACGGTATATGTACACAGGATTTTTTTGTCGACGCGGGGGTTTGAACCCGGGACCTTCCGCATGGCAAGCGAGTGCTTAACCACTGAGCTATTTGTGTGCTCATTTAATCTATTCATTTGCAACTATGCACTTAGGTTCTTTTTTTAGTGGAAGGCAGGAAAAAATCTTTCAAAGACACCCAGATCCTGCCTGGGGTATGGGATTTCCACCCACTAAAAACCCACCTTCTCTAAAAGCTAACCGCACATGGAACCGAAAAATATCATTACTTCAAGTGCGGCGCTGTAGGGCACCTACTGATTTCGTTGTAGTGACCTCCCATCTCTCTCTTGGGTTCTAATGTGATTTCCGACTACCACTTTAATTTCAAAAGAGTTCAATTCCTCATAAAACTATGTTTTGCCATGACGATAAATAAGGCACAGGGGCAAACTCTCGAGCTAGCTGGAATTGACCTTAGAACAGATTGCTTTTCCCACGGTCAGCTCTATGTTGCTTTTTCAAGAGTCAAGAGTAAGGTCTGCCAAGTCCCTCATTGTGTTACAGCCAGATGGTATAACAAAGAACTTGGTTTATAAAGAAGTGCTTCAATAACCATAAAACTTATGCAGCGGCGGTGGCCATGCCTTAACTAAAATGTGGCCATGCCTTGGCCACGCGAAGCGGGCGTAGCCCGCTAGTATTAATATATAGGCCATTAATGCTATTATATTTCCCTGACTTTCACGACTTTATACATATACCTAATATGTACTTTTTGTATTTAATGTAAGTCTTCTATGAGAGCTTTGAAATACCGTTTCCTCTCTTTTCCTTTTATAACTGAACGAGATACAAGGCAAAATTCGCTTACAAAGAACAGCTCGGAAAATGTTGTAGCTACACAAATTTTCATTGAGTTTCTTGAAAATGAACATACAAAAAAAAAACTTTACTCAAATAATTTCGCAAAGTAGGAATTTGCAGAAATATTTGCACTGCTAAGCTAGTAAGCTGGATGCAGAATGGATACGTTTTGCAATCTCTTATTTCCGGAGAAGGTTCTTACCTGATACAAGTTTCTTATGTTACCATGTTACCAAATAGTATTGCTACAAGAAACATCACCTAAAATGGCAGCTGTTTACTAATGTTAATAAGAGTGTGTTATAAAAATAAATCAGGTTTACTTTCATGTTTGTAATCAACGATGTAAAAATTAAAAACAAAACCAACGTCAATGATGAAAATAAAATTGTCGAAAAAAAAAGTTCGTTCGCTTAAAACTTTTCAGACCACAAAATTGAAAACTCACACAGTCGAAGTTTTACCAAAATAATCCAAAGTAGGTGGGTGTGGAAAATGTAATGAGCAACAACTAAGAATTACGTCATCAAAGAATTGGTGGTATAATTAAACAGGAATCGCAAAAGATTAGCTAAAAAACAAAGGAAGGGAAAAACACCACTCATCTTCGCTAGATGATTGATGGGGAGCTTAAAATGGAAGAAAATTTCGAAAAAAAGGCAAAAATAGAAAGTAAACAAAGGAAAGTAGAAAATATTGGAAAAAAGTTTTAAAAAATTGAAAGTAAAAAAAAAGGAAAACTTTAACGCAATACAAAAGTAATGATGGAAAAGTAAATAACCTTGACTGAAGTATATATTAGTAGGCGCGCTCAAGGTGCAGGCATGTGTTTAATTAATATTAGTGAAAAGAACATTATGGCCACTTGCTTCGTCCTAAGTTAATGCGCCGTTATGTAATGTTGAACAAATCTGATGATTAGCCTGCTAATGGAGTTCTAAATAAATATTGTTTACTTTTATGTGAATCGGTTGCAGCTTGCAGCATGATCATTATTATTTAAAAAAAGAAATTAATCAAGTTTCATTTACAATCACATATACATTTACAAAAACAAAGTTGAAATTATTAAACAAAACTTGATCAAGGCGGGTTCTAGTGCCTATGGAATTGGACATTATTTTCGTTGACCAATGCCGAAAAAAAAATCTCATCAGAATTTAAGAAACAGTGGATCAGCTAAATGTCCAATTAGCAACTATGGAATCCAAATTTAGCGACAGAATGAAGTTTAAATCTCTCTTTATGTAATGTTAAACGGATCATTAGCTCGGACTTTGCAACTGGCGGTTAGTTTCTTAAAATAGATATTAGTATAAAGAAATATCGAAATTTGGGTGTTAATAAAAGTAGATACACAAAAGATGAAAGAACAATGGCCAGGGTTATAATAGCATATCTCGAGAAAACATATACATAACATGAGATTATTAGATTGATAAACCTAAATAAATTGAAGACTTCTTTGCACTAAGGAACAGAATAGCTAGTTCGAGTATCAACAAACGCCCCTTTCTGTCTTAAGCTAGCAGTCAATTAATTGCTTATCAAACTCAGACTTATTGAAAAATCTTTGGGGGGAAAAGAGAATGTTTTCCCTCTGCAGATGTACATAAATATGGCCAGTGCCCTATTTCATCAATGGTGGTTGAGCTTTACTTATCTTTTGAACAGTTCCTGTGCAGTGAAAAGAAGTCCTAGAATAGATGTAGATATTGTATGTAGATAATACATCTCAACTTCTGGTCGAATAGAACCAAAAGCTTTTTTATTTAGAATTTAATAACTTTCTCTTCTTTTATAAGTAAGGTTAGGTTATAGACTTTCATGTGCACTCAGAAATCTGACAAATGGAAAAGATAAAATATTTTCTTTTTTTTTAGACGCGAAATAGGAGTTTCGCTAAAAGAATGAAGGCTCCTTTGTGATTGATTGAGACATTGAATTGATGAAACATCATTCAAACTATTGTCACAGCTTTAAAATAGAGAAATAATTCTGTTTTACATTACTTATTTATATTTTAAGTTAATTTCTAATACAACATTAAAAAAATCCATTGTAGTGAAGGAACCATGAATCTTGTCTTGTCCGGGCAGTTTTCATGAGGCCTATCTGGGATAAGATCTAATATATTTTCTGTCAAATCTTGTTTCTCCTATTCGTATATCACAAACAAATATTAATTTATATAATATAAGAAAAGAAAAAGTTATCTCTGAATTCTCCAACGTACAGGAGGAAAAATAGAGTTTCTTACAAGAAGATATAAGGGGCACGTCATGTAAACTTTTAAACCCGGGTATTACAATCATAGCCGGGACATGGTGTGCTTTGTCATTGTAACTTTCTTTTCCTACTTGCAATTTTCTTTTCCTCGCTAGATGAGGTTGGTTGGTGGAGGTAAAAGTCTGTATGAGTACAATGACATTAGAACGTAGAAAAATATTCCTCAGCAATATTGCTTTGGAAATAGAAAATAACCAAAGCAACATTTGTTTTATTTTCTCCTGAATTTAGGAATACAGTACCTAATTTATAAAATATTCTTAATTCTTAGTTTATTAAATAATTGGAACATTAATAATTCATGAATATTAAATTTCTTCATCTAGAAAAAATGCTTCAGAATGAAAATCATCCTTTTTGGAAACCAATTTGAACAACTCATATATTTTTACAAATAATGGGTTTCATTTGACGGATAATAGATTTTATGAAATCTCTATGTACAAAGCAAAGGACAGGACACCCAAAACAGAACTGTACAATACAAAGCTTCCTGTACACTTGAGAGAGCGAGGAAGTAATAATAGTGACATGCTCAAGGTATTTCTCGCTCAGTTTTCTTCCGAAACCAACACACACCAATCAATGAAGCAAAAACATGGTGTCAACCTTATAATGAGAGATAAGATGCGGGAAACTCGTCTACGCCTTCATGTTGGTGATCTGCAGGTCGTCTCAAAAGTCAAATAAAATCACGTGTCCGTGTCTAAAGTTATGAGAGGTAACAAAAAGATAAATATATCTTCCCTATTTCTAGTTTATATGATTCTCATTTTAGCTGTCTATGACTCAAAAACTTCTGGAAAATTTCTACAGGAAGTTTCACTAAAAGAAAAATAATAAATTATAGATTATAAAATCGTTGAGATTCATTGAACCAAGCTGCAAAAAAAATGAAAATGTAAGGGTTACCAGCTTGTTATCTCTCATTTTGCGATGAACCCATAATTTCACCGAGCCATACACTCTACACAGCGAAGGCCTATCTCCTCGGGTGACAGTGTCATCATGCTCTATAGTTCTATAGGACGTGTGTGTCATGCATGTGTGATATGCTTCGTGGACAGTGTACTATTTATTTGGACGATTAACCAGCTACATGTTTGAGAATTAGCTAAACTGTACAAGTCATTATGTGAAAAAACTGAGACATTCTAGGACGACACAATTTGCAAATTAATCTAACTTATTAGTGTTTGGAAGCGATTATAGTATTCATTAACGCGCTAGTCTGGTAATCCAGGTAGCGTGAATTTTTTCCTCATTCATTTGAGTTTGTGACCACATAATGATAGGACTCTCAGGGTTAGGTGATAGAAAATGCTTTGAGCATTAACCTCGCCTGGTGGTTACCTTCCACTAAAGAGTGTTTTTTAATTATTATTCATTGCGTTTGAAATGAACTGCAAAAATAGGTTTAAACACCATTAAATTATTTGTTTAATAAATATTCATCAGGACTTGAGCGGTAGCGCGACAGAGCTGTGTCCCAGGATCTGCTCCGGAAGCCCCGACACCCCTTTGATCCAGGCCTCGCGGTTGAAGCACCAGCACTCCACGCTCTGCAGGCTCCTCTTCCTCGCCTGGGTGGTGATGCCCCCTATGAGCAGGATCTGGGAGCTGAGCACCCCCGCCGCGTGCGCGTGCCGTGCCACCACCAGCTCCGTCACGCAGCGCCACGCCCTCGCCTCCAGCTCCAGCACATCCACGTCCCCCACGCTGAACGTCTTGTCCGGGCTGTCCGTATCTATGCTCGCCCCTCCAATGAGGTACAACTTTTCATTGTTCACGCAGACAAGCGTCGCCATGAAGCGTGGGTAGCGCAGCTTCGGTGTGACAGTACTCCACTGGTTGATGCACGGATCGTAGCACTCCACCTTGTCAGAGACCTGATTCTCTCCCATATAACCTCCAGCAATCCAGATCTGACCCCTCACTTCTGCCGCTGCCAGCGCCATGCGAGGGACCTTCAGCGGCGCTACCTCCCGCCACACGCGGGTCACAGGGTCGTAACATTCTACACTGGAGAGAATCACATGTGGGTCCTGACCACCGATGGCATAGACTTTGCCCCTGCAGGTGATCAGGCCAAAGTTTCTCCTCGCATGAAGCATTGGGGGTTCCGCCGTCCACTGTTTACTGCTTGGGTTGAAAGACCACACCGTGTTGGTTATTGTACCGGGGGATTTCTTGCCTCTGCTAGCATCCATGCCACCTGCCAGGTATACCCGGCCACTGCAGTACACAGTAGAGTGGTGGCATCTTGCCACGGGCATCTCACCCACCAGCTGCCAGGTGTTGAGGAATGGGTTGTAGCGGAGAATCTCCCGTCCTGATTTCTTCATCTGGGACGGAGTGGGATGCTGGTGTTGACCGCCGAACACAAGAACTGCTTCACTCTCCTCCATGAACACTGAGGATTCTGCGCGTTCAGTTCTCTTCCCCTCTCTGTCCTCAATGCTGGATTGTAGAGACTTTGAACTTTGAGAGCACTCACCATTCTCATTAATATCATCAAATTTCTCTAAATTCTTGCCACTGAGCTTCATGACATGCTTTGTTGCAACCTTATTTCCAACTTTGCTAACCTTAATAGAGCCATCTTCTTTTACTATTTGGTTAATTTTATCCTTCATTCTTTCTTGCGCGGAAATGTCTTTCAAAGGTTCTTCCTCAGCCTTCCTAGTGCATTTGTCAAATTTGTTTGCTTGTGTAACATGATTAAATGATTTTTGCCTCGGTATGATTTCATCGCTCGAAGTTTCGTCCTCATCATCGTTAAGAGAAATTTCCCCTTCCTTAATTTTATTTAACTGAATAAGAAAATCCCGATAAATGTTGTTGTGGTTTTCGTACAGATGACCGTCACACTTCAGATAACGCCGCGGTAGTGGATCCCTTAACCCAAACATTTGTGAGAGCTCTTTTCCATTGGATTTGATCAGCGTATGTGTAGATTTGACCGTTGCGACGTCCATTCCTTCAGTGATCAACTTCTGAACGGCAGGCAGTGATGTCATCTGAGTAAACTCTTTGGATTGCCGGATTTCGACCAGATGGAACGGAGACATGAGTCCGAAGCGCACGCACTGCATCACTGTGGCCACGTGCTGCTGTCTGGCTGTCCAGTCTGCCTGTAGCCACCTCACCGCACTCATGAATATCTCCAGCTCACACCTCACCCGCGTGTAGTTGGAACTCAGCAAGGCGCAGACGTCCCTCAGGTCAAGCTCTAAATAGTTCTTAGAACTGACCAGCACGAGGAAGAACCTCTGCACGCGTGGTAGCATCACTTGCATGATGGGTTCCCGTGCCTTGGAGCTGAGTGTGTTCCTCGCGTTCAGGTAGAGGAAGAAGGCTGTGGCCTCACTGAACATCTCCTCGCTGTTCACCAGCGCCCAGCATTGGTTCTCCAGCTCCAGCACCCCCAGGTACTTGGCAGCCTCCAGCAGAGGAAGCACATTCTCCCGCGACAGTATCTCATGGGACATTTCTGGTTCCGCCAACATCCATGCGTAAATATCCACAAACGTTTCATATGATACTTTGTTTTCGTCTAGCACAATTTCTCTGGGCAAATATCTTGTTTGTTCGGATAGTTCCATGTAGCAAAGAAGAACAATAGAATGGCACTCAAATTTCTTATCCTTAATTTGCACGGTCACATCAGGCGACACGTTATTCTTCACGCGAAAGCAAATCATCTTGAAAAGGTCCGATTTCTCCGGCATTGTTGTATCTGCATCGGCCCATTGAAACGACATGATCTTCCTACTCAAATACTTTTCGTGATAAACCACTTGAGGTTTCTGATCTCCTGTGGATTCTTTGTGGTATCCCACAGTCTGTTTCGATGTTCTGTCCACCTGCTGATTTCTGTCATCTTTGTAGGTACACGTGAGGTACGGCGATCTATGGGTTTTTCCTCTGTCCGAGGGAGAACTGTCTGGCCTTGATTTTATTGTGGCTTTCCTGGAACGCCTCATTGCTATACCGTACCAAAATTTCTATTTTTCAACTCACAGATAAATTTATAGGGAATACTACTACAAGCACTATGTCCTATGAATAATAGGACGACTCCTTTCTTTTTCGTTTAAAAGCCGATATAAATAAAACCTTCATTGAAGGGTTGTAAAAAGGACATTTAAAAAGTTTTAAATTTAAAGAACTCTGCAAAATTTTAAGTTATCATTGAAAGCAGTGGACATCAGTAGTACATCTAAAGGCCAATACACGCCCCATACTTTCCTATTGATTATGACTTGGAATTATCTTTTTTCTATTTTGACCCCGCTAATTTACTCAAAAGCAGAACTTTCGAAAGTCTAATGCTAAAAGGTGAATTTTGTGAAGATAGCATGTGTAGTGTGTTTGTTCAATTGAATCATTATATGATTGATCCATAACTCATTCGCCAACTGGTAACTCATGTCACTAGTAAGTCCAGTGGCTTGAAGTCTTGACGAAGCTTGTCTGGAAACATTATTTCTTTGGCCACATGTAATATTACATCCAGTTCTCGGAGCCAAGGCTTCCCTTTGGCGATCCAGCGAGGCGAGCTACTTGCATGTTGGGTACAGTACAGTACATGCCAGTGGGATAGATAAGTCGTCACCCATGATTTGTTCAATAAGAAAACGGCTCTGAGGTCATCTGCACACGAAGCAACTAAAATAACACTGGTTAGTACCTTCGGCAAACGTTAAATAAATATTTATTTTCTAATATGTACCAGTGTACCTACATGAAAAATCAAAAATTTCCAATTCACTTTATGTATGAGCCACCCGATACCAACAAATTCAAATGTATCCTTTGTGTGTGAATTGAACTGAAACCGACTCATTACAAATTACTTGAAAAATTGAGATGCCAAACATTTTTTTGCTGGAATTTTCAGGCCATCTCTGACTTATTCTAGCTCACCGAACGGACTTTAAAAGTTTAGTTTTGGTTCATATCATTCACTTCCAATTAATAACTTCTTATTATTACAATTTTTACTACAAGATTAATTTTTTTTAAATAACTTCCAGCTAAAGGCTATAGCTACACAGTACACGTACACGTGTCAGTTAGATACATGATTATGTATATCTCAAAATATCGGAGTTATTGTATTTTAGTTGCTTCGAGTGTTGACGGCCCAAATTGGCCAAAGTCGTCAGACTGAGAGAGAATCACGAGCACAGCTCTCCCGCACCCGCAGCAAATCACATTCGGACATCACAAAGACAAATCACCAGAGAGGGATAGAGGGAGGAAGAGGCGACAGTACAGAGACCCTTAAGTAGAAGTTTAGAAGCACACATACGTGCACCATTGAACGACACAAGAAACGCTGTTTTCGATTATTCGCTTTTGTGGAAAATAATAAGAAAGAGAGGAGTGCTTTGAGAACCGGCGCCGATTTTGTATTTTTTCACCTGGTAATATACTCTGGGGCAACTTGTAAGTGTAAAGGCATCTTGGTACAGAAACTTCATACAAATGAAAGGCTCAATGTTCGGCAGTCAGCGTAGAGTATTTTTCTCAGCTTTCAAAGTACAAACTGGCTTTCAAGAGGTTAAGAGCCTGCGTTAATCTTTCAATTACCATGGAAAATCCAATGAAACGGAAAAAAAAACTGGTAGCTTTCAAAGTACAAACCGGCGACGGCACTAAAGGCTCTCTTTGATAATGAGAAGCGGAAACGAAAAAGCAAATCAAACATTTGTCTGGGAGGGAAGGACTAGGGGGGGGGGGGGGAAGGGAGGGTAGGTTTCTATGTCATGCAGAAATATCCTACTACAGGGTGACTCAAAGAGAACGGAATGTTTGCTGAAATTAACTAAGAACCTTTTTTTTGTGCTGATATTAACTAAGAAAACAATAGGAGCGAATTCAATGACGAAATTGCTTGAAAAGTTCGAATATGTTCTTACATTTTCGCATCTAAAACAAAGAAGCCATTATCATTATTTTTTTCTAAAAAAAAAAAATAATAATAATAAAAAATAAGTATTGTAATATTTAAAAATGATTGACCAGTGTAATTATTGCGAATGATGCTTGGACAATGGACATTTATCAAGAGTCACATTATGTTCATTCATAGGGCTAAAAGTCGATTCTCAAACATTCCGTTCTTACATGGATACCTTTCAAATGGTTTTTAAGATTATAAACGAAATAGATTAATAAAATATGACTTTTTAGCAACAAATTTGAAAATAGGGTGTTGAAATCATGAAGTCTTTGAAAATCACTGTTGGTCCATTTCTTTTATTTGTGTTCTCCCTGACATTAGAGACACATAACTGTAATAGTAATGGTCTTCTTTAATCAAAACTTTGAAATGACATTGAAGCAATATGCAGGAAAGTAAAATACAAGATAGAAGAGAGCCAAACTATCTGGGAACAAATATTTTGTTAAAAATGCATGCTCATGTCGGGAATTGAACCCAAAGTGACCTCCATAAAATTAAATGTGACTAGATAGTCATTTAGAGAAATATTTTAATAGTAATTTGTTGACAAAGAATTCATGATAACAATAATACTGACAAATACATAATCCGTTTAAGATAGACAAAGTTACATGATGAGAGCTTCAGTTGGTCCGAATCCTAGACTATTCTATGATTGCAGTAATACTTACATACGAGTACATAACAGTTGTTAGTATGTATTGTACTGATTGTACTATTGATCAATTTGGAAGAGTCGAATTCATATTTTTGGATAAATCCTTGGAATTTAACTTGTCTTCAGGATTATGTATTTTACATGTCCCAACCCAATGCAAGATTCTATTTTTAATTTAAAAAAGTGAAAAGCTTTATTTTAAAATAAATCCTACGATTTTAGGTTCCATCTTTATATCTTGTAGCACCACTTGATATTTGATTGTTTGTAAGTCTAATTATGTTGCCGACAATCTAGAATAGTGGGTTACCTATAAATTTGATTGTCGTTAAATTTCAAGAATCTCACAGTAGGCGGGGTACAACACTACATGATACGGGAGGGGGGAGGGTGCAAACTAGACACAAGGGTAAACGCTTGGAAATTGATATCAGGTATCCATAGATAATTACGATACTTTCTATACCTTAAGGGCGAGGACCAATCGATTTTTAAGTATTTGACTAACAAAAATGATCTTTTTTGGCTGATTTTTTTATTAAAAGAAGTGCCATCTTTTTCTCCAAAAGTGATATTTCCTGGAGTGATATCTCTTCAGAAAGAAACGGTAATGAATTTCCCGAGAAGTAGACAAAAACAACTTACTAGAGACAAGCTGTAGAGCAGGGATTTGGTCGCCCAGGCGCCCCCCAGTCAGTGATGGATAAGTAAGTGATGTATCTTTATTACAAATCTAGATTACCTTGGACTTGATCACAATAGTAAGTGATGAATCTTTATTACAAATGGAGATTACCTTGCACTTGATCACAATGGTCCCGAACCCGAAGGTAATAGAAAGTAATGAGATACAGGGGTGAATAGCAGGGAAGTAGAATTAAGATCTAAAGAGAAAATGGGTGAGTAGCAGGGTAGTTGAAATAAGATCTAGAGGGAAAAAATTGAATAAATACATGGGAGAAAGCTATGTTTAAAAAAATAGCAGGGAATTTTGCAGGGGTATAATATAAATACAAGAGAGAGAGAAAAAGCCATGTTCAATAGTAAGATAGAGAAAACTTGATGCTTACCTTTCTTCGCCGCGCGGGGGGCACTATGAAGTAGGTGGTTACGTGGTTGTCCCGCAAGTATTGGTTGCGAGTACCCCCGTGCCCCCCCTCCACCTCGTATTCCCCCCCTAGGGAGTCCAGAGTGGACTGGGTGATGTGCACCCGCCTGGGAATCAGAGGCCATGTCAGTTAGAGAATGTACATAATAGAGCCTTCAGTAGAAGGTAACCACTTGGTGAGGTTAATGCTTAAAGCATGTTCTACCACCTACCATGAAACTCTCAGACTGCTTTTGTGATCATAAACTCAAATGAATGTGAGAAAATTCATGCATTGAGTGGGATTCGAACCATCCGATATTAACAGACTAGCGCCTTAACCACTCGGCCCACTCACCTACAAAGACCGGCTTGCATTTACTCTATTACTTAGCCTTTCACCAAACCTACTTGCGCTCACAGCATGTATGTGGCATTACTAATATTCGACATTTCAAAAGTTAGATAAAATTACAACTAAAAAGATTAACCAAAAACTGTGTGTATATTTTTTTGTTCCGTAAAATTGTGCGTAAGATAGGAATATCTAATGTTATGTATAATGTTCATTCAGTTCTTGAAAAATGCATGGAATCGCTTGCACTTATTCAGATTTTTTTCAGGAACAGATCTATAGTATTCAACCTTACTATCACCCGGGGTAAAATGGCACCTACTACTAACTTGTTATTCAGCTGGCACCTGGGGCAGTCTACCCCCGATGCTGCCTCCGCTCTCCTAGATCTGGGCCTGATTTTTCTTAAAAATGTCGCTTAGAGTTACGTACAACTGTACAACACTGCTGGTGAACTCATATAATAATAATACTCTTTAGTGGAAGGTAACCACCAGGCGAGGTTAATGCTCAAAGCATTTTCTACCACCTAACCCTCAGAGTCTTATTATTATTTGGTCACAAACTCAAATGAATGAGGAAAAATTCATGCACTGGGTGGGATTCAAACCAATTGATCCCTACGCTACCTGGATCACCAGACTATCGCGTTAACCACTTGACTAGCAGTGCACTCACCCTGGCTCACCCCCCGCCTCCATATTGTTGGCCAGCGTGACGTCATTGGACCACACGTCGTACTGCCACTTCTTCAGTCCCAGCACCCCACACAGGACACGCCCAGAGTGAATGCCCACCCGCATGTTGAGCGTCACGTCCGTAGCCTCCACCACGGACCTGGGGACAGAAGAGGTGGAGATGAGTTGAGAGATATTGGGAACAGAAGAGATGGAGATGAGAGAGAAATAGTAAATATATTTTACTACAGACTGACATCATTGTGATGCTTGCCGTGAGACACAGTACTGACTAACTTTAACATTTTTAAACATTTTTTTTTCTTTTTTGTTTCTTGGGATGATTCAAGGTTTGTATAGATGGTTGTGGATGATTCGACTTGAACCTCGAATGGCTGCAATTGTGATGTCTTTCACCATCGATTTGGAAGGTTGAAATCTTTTCTAAAACTTTCAAAGAAGACTGGAATTGTACCTCTTGCACCCACTAGAAGACCTATTACAGATATATCCTGGATGTTGTATTGATGTTTGAAGTATGGAGTGCATGGTTCATATATAGCTTTTTTTTCGGTGTTGACAGATTCTGCTTGATCTTTAGAAGTCTCCATTCGTACAGTAGGGTCTAGAATAAAGCCTTTGTTCATTTCGGTTTTGTAGCACCATATATCTACTCTGCGGTTAGAGCCACCTTCAGCCACACAATGGATTTCCTCGTGAACTGTCCAACCTTGCTTTTTCAGTTCTTTTGCAATGATGGTTCGAATCTCATGATGACGGGCATTGCGCAGCAGATCGCCAGCATGGCAAGAGCCTAGGACATGAGAAAGGGTCTCTCTCTCACTGCATCTTCTGCATTGAGGGTTGTCCGTAGTACTCCTGCCAGGTATTGATCTGACCGCGATAACATTGCATGACATTTTTAGAGATGTAACCCATTCTGAGTTAGTTAGGCCATCTTTATTCATGATTGCTTGGTTAACCGTTGGACAATCTTTGAATGTATCCACACCAATGCCTTTCTGTGGTAATCTACTCCAGGAATCAAACTCTTTTTGGCGTAGTTTTTCTCGCATCACTTTTGTAGGTTTGGTTTTTTCTTTACCTTGCAGTTCTTGTTCCAGTTCTACCTTGTCAATTCCCAACTTCTCCAGACACTGGTCCATTTCTTCTTCCAAATCACGACAGAAAGGAATGAATTTGTCATCACTGTTCAGCAATGACAAACAAATGTTGTAGTGTTGAAGAAATGTTTCCCAGGATGGTTTTATAATTTGGAGACCTCTGAATTTTTTGGGAGCATATAACATGGCTTTTGGGGTATCATGAGGCAACCCAATGATTGATTTCACTGTGGTTCTGATCATTTTATTCAAATCTTCCAAAAAGCCTTGTGGTATTTTTCTCAATGGAGCATTTTGAAGAGAGTATATTAGACAAGGCCAGATGTATTGATTGATAATCGTGATCTTTTGGTGAGGGTACAGCATTTGAGTAGTCATTAGGTTCTGAAGGTCATTGTTGAATTTTGAAATCACAAGTTCGGGTTTGAAGACAATTTCATCGTGGAAGTTTACTCCAAGATATTTTATCATTTCATTTTGATCAATAGATTTTATTATTTTATCATCAAGATGCAAACTGTCGGCAGTGATTTCTCCATTTTTAATGTTTATAATGACACATTTTTGAAAATTGAGTTTATACTCCACTTTCTCAAGTTCGTCACAAGCAATCTTTGTCAATTGGTAAACACCGTTTTCAGACTGACCAACTAGACATAAGTCATCGGCAAAACCTCTTCCAGCAACATTGACAATACTGTCGTGGAGTTGAAATCCATATCTGGCACAAATTTCTTGTTCATTGACGGCATCGAGCACATGATCTATTGACAAATTGAACATTTTCGGGGAAAGAGGTAGGCCTTGAAATACGCCTTTTCTAATATCAATCTGTTCTGAAATTCCATTTTTTGTCTGCAGTTGTGTAACATTGTTCTTTAAAAGTGATCCAGTAAGAGAGCGCAATATACTTGATAGATATTGGGACAGAAGAGGTGGGGATGAGTTGATAGATATTTGAACAGATGAGGTGGAGATGAGTTGATAGATATTGGAACAGAAGAGGTGGGGATGGGTTGATAGATATTGGAACAGAAGAGGTGGGGATGAGTTGATAGATATTGGAACAGAAGAGGTGGGGATGGGTTTATGGATATTGGCACAGAAGAGGTGGAGATGAGTTGATAGATATTGGCACAGAAGAGGTGGGTATAAGCTTAGTCTTCTTCCAATCCTTTTTTCCATATCTACTGGGTGAAGTTAGTTGGTTCCGGCACTCCTAATTCCACATTTCAAGGCCGGATGCCCTTCCTACCCTGTTAAGGGCAACTGACATGGATTGTACCATGTCTGTTTCTGTATGTAAGTATGCAATAAGTAAAAATACTTTACTTTACTTGATCACGGTGACAACCCTTACAAGCCCCGTCCCCACCGGTGCTGAACGTGTATTTCAACATGTTGTTCAACAATGCTTCCTGCGGTGTGGACGTGTTGATCAACATTTTGAACAATAATTTGTTATAGTTCGATGAGTATTTCGATCCGAATTCGACAAGAAATGAAAAACAGATAATGGGTTCAGCATATTTGGAAGTGTCGTGAAAGAAAACAAAGTAGATATTATGTACCTCTCTAAGGATGAAGATTGAAGATATATGGTATTGAACTATGTACATAAAGTAGATATATGGATGAACCATTGAGTAGATAATGTACAGACGAAGCAGAGTGTCTTCATGTGCAGAAACACGACAATTCCATTAGCACTCGGAGCACATTACTGTGAGGATAAGGAAGCTCAATGCACATTCAATGCAGACTGTTAAGAAGATACGGCTCTTAATGATGGAGTACGAGCATATCATAATAATGTCTCGTGTATTTACTTGATATAAGTGTCTGTCCTAAGAATACCTAGAGCGAAATTATTAGACAGTTATTGTACTTCTGAGGGACGTGAGTCTAGATTTTCCGTATTATTTTAAATGGGGAAATGTAAGTTCTGATCAAACTTGTGACCCCGATTTTGCCTTTTTCGCCCATAAGTTTAATATGTGTCTGCTGTTCAGTCTTTAGTAGTACCTAGGCCCCAGACTCATCGAATTTGGTCATTATTCATCATCAAACTATTCATATGTTACTGGTAAGACCTTTGAATCTTATTCACATACGTAGCATTGGCAAATCACGAATGGGATATTCTACAATTATTATAGTTATCGAACAATGATGATGATGAGTTGATACCTTTACTACTGATGATAAGCACTTAATTGTTTATACCGACCTCAGTAGCTTGATAGCTGAGGAGGTCGACTTGTAACCTGGAGGTGGCTTAGTAAAGCGAGTTTGATTAGGTGTGATTAACACAAATATGATAACTTTTTTTTAAATTTACTCAGTTATTTATAACAAGATGATAAAGCGAGCTCAGCTCAGTAGCTGGATCTTTAAGGCACCGGACTCGTAGTAACCTGGAGGTAAAAGCACGGACAGTTTTAGCAAGACGGTTTTGAGTAACTTTGACATCATTCAGGTTTAATATGTGAATTACAGATGATATTTAAATGTGGCAATCGCAACTTTATATAGCCGTATTTTAGTTTCTAACCAAAGTGGATTCAAATGGAAAAAATGGACGAACTGGAAGAAAGTCATTTTTCTTTTGGAAAATAACAAAAGCAGGAGAAATCGTCTTCCAGTTTGGTTAACCAAAATGGATTTATAAAATTATTGCTTCCATTTCTATATTCCTGGTTAAGTTTTTATTTTTCCATTGTTTATCTTTAAAAGTACCGAAACGTATTTTTTTTTTTCACGAATGGTGGAGAAGCTAAACTTGGAACAAATGGAAATAATTGGAAAAAAACGAACCTGGAAATTTTTTTAATCCAAAAGAAAAACGCAGATTATGATAACCTTCTGTTTTTTCAGACTAAGATGATAAATAACTTACGCGATGGCATCTATCATATCGAGTCCCATCTCTACACAGCAATGCGCATGATCAGAGCGAGGCTCAGGTAGCCCAGACACACAGTAGTAGCAGTCACCCAGTATCTTGATCCTCAGACAGTGGTTATCCTGAAATATAAACCAGACACACAACTGTAGGAGTCACCCTGTATTCTGAAACCAAGATAATATAATAGCTGGAAACGAAATGCTGCTTGTGCTAATTTTAGCCCGAACATTGAGTCTTTGCCTAAAAGCTAGCCATTTTCAAACTGCGTAATCACACAAAAGAATAATTTAAATACTAGTTCATTAGGTAATAAATTAACATTTTGTAAAAGTCTTTCTTATAGCTTTATTTTCTTTTCCTTTTCTATGTATTTATCTTTCTCCCTTTCTTTTCTCTCTATGTACTATGCCTCTTCTTGTCCCATTTTTCCCTCTTCCACTTTCTCTACATATTATCCATCTCTTCCTTTCATCTTTCTCTTCCTCCATCTCTCCTCTAGCCATTTTCAAACTTGTCCCCTCCCTCTCCCTCATCCACCATATTCATCTCGACATAAAAATGTAAATTCACACCCGGGTAAATACGCGACATTCGCATTGCCGCCATTTGAATAGCGCCATTTTGAATTCATTAGCACGTGTTTATGTCGCCATTTTGAATTATTACCATGTGTTCAGCGCCTAATCGAGTAGACACGAATGAAGTCGTTATTCGAGTAATGCACAAGATGTCTTAACTATTATTATTAAACAATTTGGATCAAACTATATTTACATTTTATATATAGGTACAGAGAAAAGCTATAATTATGTATAAGTAAACAAAGCAAGATCAAGGGTGGTGATAATGCCTTTGGCATTCTAACAAAAGGGCGGGGTTATTGTCTATTGCCTATATTATGCAAAAAGCTAAAATCGTAATGGTCTCTTTGGAATCAGATAATAATCAATTTTTGGCAACATTGGAAAAAATCTTTTTTTTCCAACAGTAAATTATTTTTTGGCAACAACATTTTTCTCACAAAATATCGAAGTAGGTATATAATGTGAATGAACAAGTCAAGAAACACTACTAGCATGGAATTGAAAAAAATATATTTTGTTTATTTTTTTCTTCTTTATAATATTATTATTAATATTGTCAATTTTTATATTTAATTTTTACCATTATTTGTCAGTATACAGGGTGAGCATAAAGTCTCACCCCACCCCCCGTATCTCGAGAATGGCTAAAAATACAAGAAAACGCAAAAACCCGTATTCCTTAATTTTTAGGGGGATTAATTTTCAGCCAAAAAAAATTTGCCTACACGGCCCCAGTCAGGCTGGGCATGGTCCAACTTTAAAATCTTAAATAGAATAGTATGTCTTTTGGCATATTGTTTTAAAGGTCTCATAGAGAGAAGTTCATTACAACAAATTTCAGTGAGCTACAACTTACCGTTCTCGAGATACAGGGTCGAACGTCCTGCGTAATATCCATATATTTTGACCTATAACTCGTTAACCGTAAATTATAGAAAAATGAAATTTGTTGATAATAACTCCTTATGACAAGCCCTTTCGAAAAAATTATAACTCGACATACTCTGTTGATATTAGTTTCTGGTCGGTTTCGTCAGCCACCCGGACGAAAAGTCCGAAAAATTTTAACGAAAAAACAAATCCAGTTTTAACTTGTTCGAAACTTCTTGCCATAAGGAGTTATTATCAATAAATTTCATTTTTCTGGAATTTACGGTCTACGAGTTATAGGTCAAAATATATGGATATTACGCAGGACGTCCGACCCTGTATCTCGAGAACGGTAAGGTGTAGCTCACTGAAATTTGTTGTAATGAACTTCTCTCTATGAGACCTTTAAAACAATATGCCACAAGTCATACCATTCTATTTAAGATTTTAAAGTTGGTCCATGCCCAGCCTGACTGGGGCCGTGTAGGCAAATTTTTTTTGGCTGAAAATCAATACTCCTAAAAATTAAGGAATACGGGTTTTTGCGTTTTCTCGTATTTTCAGCCATTCTTGAGATACGGGGGGTGGGGTGAGACTTTATGCTCACCCTGTATATGTTTTACTAATAAAGAGTTTCTAAATAAATAAATAAATAAATAAGTGACGACTAGCATGGAAAGAACGCCTATTCTCTTCCAAAATGACATGAGTTCACAAGCTGACTTAATTTCCAACTTATCTCTTTGGGAAGCCAGCACTAAGCTAGCAAAAATGATCTTTACTTACATTGGCGAGTTGGTCGAATCTCCCGAACAGCTCATTGAGTAGCCGCACTAGCTCCTGCGCCGTGCATTGTGAAGCCAGCACTGTGAACCCGACAATGTCCGCGAACAGTATGCTGCAACACGGGATAGAATTTTTCAAATGAAAGATAAACAAGAACTCAGGACAGAGTGCTACAGTCAAAAGTACGAAATGATGATGTTTTTTATGTACGGGAGTATATTTACGGGAATAGCCCTGTTTACAATGTCAACAGTAAAAATGTCAATGAATACAAAGATTAAAATAAAATAATGTTAAAAAGTAAGTAACTAAGCATACTACATAAAATTTTAAAGCATACTACAAACTACATTAAGTAATTTTTATGTAGTTAAGCATTCAGAGCATAACTTATAATTCACACATCATTGGATATACAATTGATTTGGTATAAAATCTC
Organism: Bactericera cockerelli; assembly: GCA_024516035.1. Taxonomy (NCBI): domain Eukaryota; kingdom Metazoa; phylum Arthropoda; class Insecta; order Hemiptera; family Triozidae; genus Bactericera; species Bactericera cockerelli. The sequence continues at coordinate 50,666,441 of CM044955.1, forward strand.
AAAATTGTATACTCTTACAATGTGAACCAAGCACGAGGAAGTATTGTGTAAATAATTGGTAATGTACTTTTTAATTGATTTTTAATTATTTTTAATTTGAATGTGTATAACGTACACAATAAAACATTTGGATAGCCAGCGTCGATGGCATGTTGAATACACCGGTTCCCTTCAGAACACCGAAGTTAAGCGACATCCAGCGAGGTTAAGACTTGGATGGGTGACCATTCAAATTCTAATTCTCGTGACGCTGGCTTTTCCCGGCCCCACTCAGGCTGGGTGAGGTCAATGTGAGTAGCAGGTTTGTGAGTTTCCTGCGAATGGAGGGTAAAACCCCGTCGTGATATGACCATGGCAGTTGAAAGCGACGTTAAACCCCACTTTAAAAAAAAAAAAAAAAAAAAAAAAAAAAAAACATTTGGATTGATCGATTGACATAGATTGCTCAACTGTAAATAGCTTAATAACCAGTATCATATTTGTGTTAATCACAATCATGATTGAAATTAATAATAACAGAAATTGCTACAACAAAGGTGTGAATATTCATGGGTCCAAGATACATATGTGTGTAGATAGAAAGTTTGCTCTGATATATATCTTAAAATACATCATTAAAAAAAAAAAAAATATATACATAAAAAACTTCACTCATGACATAACAGGGACATGACAAGTTATTCTCCCATTTAGGATTTTTACCACATAATAATACGTCTTGTGCTTACTGCTGGAATAATGGGACTTAAACGTCCTAATCGGGCAGTATAAATAAGGCGATATTATTATTATTATTATTCACTCATGGGCACAGTCCTTGGAACTGTACCCATGACACTAGAAAGTATTATAATCATTGCAATTTAAAAATCAAACTTTCCATACATAAAAAATATTTCTGCTACATTTGGTCGTCCAGACTTGCAAGGCTAAAGAAAAAATGTGTCGTCGTGATAAATGTTGCCAAGTTTCTTCTTCAAGAAAAAAAACAAGAAAATTTCACTTGTTTTTCTTCGCCTAAACAACTTCATGCATCATTTTTCTTCCAGAATTGACAGGGGCGACTTTGGGGGGCTATTCTCAGGCTGGGTGAGGTTAATTTGAGTAACTCGTTTTTGGGTTTCCAGCGAATTGCAGTTGAAAGAGACTTTAAGGCCATATTAAAAAAAAGAAGGTCGGTTAGGTAGGCATAACGGATCTGTGTCAGTTACAAAAGTTATGATGATCTCACAATAGAATTACTCAAACTAGCTTCACACTTTTTTGTACTACTTGAAACTCGAACCAGAGAACTCCAGGTTATGAGTTCGTTGCCATTGAAATCTAGCTTCTAATAAGTACTGAGGTCGATCTTACTGATACGAACTGAAGAAGAGAAATATTCACTCTCACATAAGGCATGTTATGACGGGTCGTACGGTAATGCCTGCCTGGGCAAGAGCTTCTACTTATTCCGGCCCACGGGTCTTACGGTAATGCCTTCCTGGGGAAGAGCTTTTTCCGGCCCTGAAATCGAAGGAGGGAATTCGAGAGGGGGGACTACCCGGTCCGAACAATGACAGTGTAATAACAAAACTCAAAATGTGTTCTTGTTTGCAAGGAAGGTGAATTTATCTTCTTTCTTTTCTCTCCCAAGTCTCCATCAGATCTCCCTCTCTCCTTCTTCAAACACTTCCTCAACTCCACACTAGCTTAGAAATGGTTGGTTGGTCTTAAAAAACGGGGGAAATGTTAGTCTTGAAAAAAAAATAACAAGACAAACAGAGCAGTCGTCGAAAAGTAAGTCAAGTTCAGCCAGATGATTTTTCATCTTGTCTCTGTCAGTTGCGAATTCGGGCGAAAAATTTGTCGTTGATAAATGAGAAGTAAGTATTTCCAACATGTCAAAACTTGGTGAGGAATATCTATGATGACGTTTGGTGCTTTGAGAATTTTTTATTTCATGTTTATATTTATTCTACAGCCCGTACAGTAATTCATTTAATGATAAGTTGTAAGATAAGGTGTGTCATGTTTAATTTTTTGTAGAATTTGTTTAAGTTGGTTGAGAGGGACAGAAACAAGAAAGGAAAAAAGAGAGGGAGGGATAAAATGTGCAAGAAGGAAAGGGAGGGAAAGAGAGAGAAAATTATAGATTTATGGGAATGAAGTTAGGGGTTCGGTGATGGAAAAGAAAGCCACACGCTTTAACCTCGCCCCTTGGTTCACTACATATTCTATTGAGTTCTTTTCATTTCAAATCCTGTATTGCAGTATGTATTATGCAGTTTGCCAATAAAGCATTAAATAACAATAATAATGAGATAAAAAGAATACTTCAAATAAAAGAAGTAACTCGAATAAATGTTTATGAAAAAGAGAGAGATGAATATTTGAAGAGAAGAGAGAGTGGAAGGGAGAGATAAAGACTGGATGTATGGGAATTACAAAATAAATAATATGATGTAAAGGGTACTTGAAATATGAGAGAGAGAGAGATATAGAGAGAAAGAGAGAGAGAGAAGGAGAAGGATAGAGAGAGAAAGAGAAAGAGAGAGAGAAGGAGAGAAAGAGAGAAGGAGGGAGGGAGAGAGAGAGAGGGCGGACCTGAATTGTAGCGCAACAATAATAATAACACTCTTTAGTGTAAGGTAACCACCAGGCGAGGCTAATACTCAAAGTACATTTTCTACCAACTAACCCTCAGAGTCTTATTATTATGTGCTCACAAACTGAAATTAATGAGAAAAAATTCATGCACTGGGTGGGATTCGAACCCTACGCTACCTGGATCACCAGACCCAATCGATAAGGCGGCAAACTCGTGAACCTGGTGGTCGGTGGTTCGTGTCTCTAGTATGGCAAATATTTAGTAGGGCGAGTTTAGTCAATAAATAATAAATAAAAGACAGCAAACTTTGAAGTTGCAAGGACGGAGGAAAGAGAAAAGTTTGAGGAGGAACAATAAGGCAGTGGGGGAGGGAGCAGGAAAGAAGAGACAATTATGGATGTATGAGAAATGAAAATAAAAATGATGGATACTTGAAATTCGAATAAATATTTATGAAGAAGAGAAGGATGTTTCTATCAAAAGAGGAGGGAGGGCGGGGGGAGAGAGGGAAAGGAGAGGGAGAGGGAGAGGGAGAGGGAGAGGGAGAGGGATAGAGAGAGAGAGATTAGATCAATAGGAGATAAATGTGAAAAGAGTACTTGAAATAAGAGAAGAGGAAAAAAATACAGAAAAGAGTATCGAAAATGGAAAAGAAAAATAGCGGAAATGAGAGAGAAAGAAAAAGGGTAAGGAAGAAATGAGATGAGAAGAACTTAAGAAGGGAAGAGAAAATAAGAAGAAATGTAGAGAGAGAGGGGAGGAGAGTGGAATAATGAGATAGACGAGTAAGTACAAGGAGCAGAGGAGTGAGAGAAAATAATGAGTCTAACGGAATTAGAATGAATTGAATTGGTGTGACCCCACACGACTTTCCTTATCACTTGAGAAAGCACTGATGACTCAATGGTAACAAAAAAATCATGTCACATTCGTAATCAGCACACCAAATTCATAGGATTTGATATGATGTGTGAACGCGCGTGAGAATGTTTGTGTGTGGTGTGGTGTGAGTGTGAGTGTGTTAATTAAACACTTTAAACAGTAACAGGTAGCGTCGTAGAGAATTGATCACCCATGACTGATCAGGATGCTTGAGAAAAAATATTAACACTACAAAAAAGCACGGTAGTACCTGCTAGTGGGCCCATGACAAAAAAATTACTTTGGACCCGTCGCATAGTACGGTCAAACAGCTAGTGCTCGTATAAAGCACAAATAAATCATTTTCACAACGTTCAATTACCAAGCATATTCTTTGTGCGAGACAACTGAAGAATCACTAGTCAACAACAAAATATTTCTATCAACAACAAATTATTTATCTTAACAACAAATTATTTCTGTCGACAATTTTTATCTATTAATACTTCAAAGTAGTATTGACTACGAAAAAAGTCGTTAAAATTTTCAGTTGAAAATGCGCTCATAACGTTGCTAAATGATTGCAGCGTTGCCAAATGATAGCGACGTTGTTAGATTGCTCGTTAAGCTGGCGTACCGTCTGACACAGAAGAGGAGGGAGTGGCAGAAGTAAGGTAGATGCAGTTCTTCAATGTTTTCCTAATTCCACATGACGTACTAATCCCTCGCATGAAACCATTCGTTACTGCTCCAGCGAGAACAATTATTTTATTCCCTCTCCACACGATGTTATTCCCCCCTACGAGGGAAAAGAACTTCCTAACTATGCACTTTTCATAACTCGCAAATTATTTCCTCTCTAAGCCCGGAGCGCCATATTTAAATCCCTGCACAGTGCACAGTATTTGTACCTTTGTTTTCCCATTTCAGCCCTGACAATAATAATTGCAGGATTCAACTTCACTTGAGATCACTGCTACCTATTGCATAATTATGATTAGGTAGCTAGTAGACTCTTTGAATAAATTTTCCGAGTTCAAATGATGTGAAATCTTGCTCTTAATAATTCGCATGTTTTCAGGAAAAAATTGGACGATCGCTGAAACTTTCAGTAATTTTAAAGGGTTGTTTTCTGAGGATCTACCGTGTTTTTTATTTCTCAAAAAGTCAAAAGTTACCTTTCCTGATAATTGTATGTGAAATTCTTTTTTCTTTTTGGTTATCATACATACAACATAAACCACAACGAATTTTGGAAATCAAAATACTTGGTAAACTTCTTTTGAAAATAGTCATTCGATTCCTAAATTCGGTCAAACACAGTCTTGGAATCAAAGTTTGCGTATTATGATTACCTTTTTGAAAGTACTTACATTTGCCTATAAAAATAGTGCTCAAAATAGATTTTATGAATTATAGTTTCCATAGCAACACGAAAGTTTACATCTATGCTATGGAGCAACTACGTCCAGTCTCCATGGCAACCGCTTGTTTACTTACCTGACATTCTCATGCCTCTGAATGTAGATCTTATGGAATTGACCTTCGACGGGAGAAATGATGTCATTCTTCATTTCCATGGCAACGTGCTGCGGCAGAACAGACAGTAGTAATCGCTCCTGAAGAGAGAGAGAGAGAGAAAAAAAAAGCGATATCGTGAATCTGTTGACTCGTTTTGAGGCATTTCTAATTGCCCGATTAAATTGGATGCACCTACATATTATTATATCTCCCTTGCCTTTATCCCATATTAGCTTATTTTACTATTGGGGTAATGATATAATAATAACATCCTCTTATCCCAAATGGGAGAATAACTTGTCATGTCCCGGCTGGGTTTCGAACCCACGACCTCTGGAATCTCTGGATTCACAGAGTGCCGCCTTTACCACTGAGCTACCGGGACAGGACCGGGACAGGACAAAAATAGCGTCTTTTTCCTCACCAGCTTCTCATTCTCGTCCTCCATCTCCAGGCGGGCGGCTATGCAGTTCCTCGTGTCCAGGAAAGCCTTCCTCTGCGCATGCTCCATCATGGTGTGGAGCAGGATGCCTATGATGTTCCCGCCCACTAGCACCACCATGTTGGCCACCATCTGGAATCATAGGGGGGGAGGGGTTAGGGGTGGTGTTTTTCCATACTGATGTTCAAAATATCTATCGTGATGTGATGCTGGGGAGATATTACCTAACCCTTTGCATCCCAGTATTCCCAGTGTAGAAATCCGGACTTCCACGAGTAGGACTCCAGAGACCCATGCCATAATCCTGTTTCCCCACCCAACTTCTTGACACAAGACATAACTTGAGATTTTATGCGAATTGAAAATTTATAGGGGTAGGTGTTAAGAGGGAGGTGTTAGGGGTAGGTGTTAAGAGGGAGGTGTTAGGGGTAGGTGTTAAGGAGGAGTGGTTAGAGGTAGATGTTGGGGGGGGGGATGCGACGAATAAAAGTAGGACCAAATTGATCATTTTTTCTATTATCAGGATATTAATTGTTTGAAGTTTTTCATCGGTGTTCAGCTACAACTGCTACAGGTTTCTGGACCAATTATTTTTATAAGCTGATGCTTATAATAAAAACTTGTTTACAATTTTTAGAAATTCTGAGAAATATAAGCTTTAGAAATTCTAAGCAAATTAAAACTAGGGAAGGGCCAAATGGAATCAAGAGATAAAAAACCCTCTAGGGAAACACCTTTTTGGGTCATAAATTTTCAATTCGCATAAAATCTCAAGTTGTGTCTTGTGTCAAGAAGGTGGGTTGGGAAATAGGATTATGGCATGGGTCTCTGGAGTTCTACTCGCGGAAGTCCGGATTTCTATACGGTACACTGGGATGCAAAGGGTTAGGTAATATCTCCCCAGCATCATATCACGATGGATGTTTTGAACATCAGTATGGAAAAACATCACCGAAATTTAACCCCTTCAGGTGATGAAGTTCTTATATGTATGCAAAATAACAATAAAGATGAATTCAAGGATTATAAAGGTACAATACATCCTTGAAGCAGTTTCTTCCAAAAAAACGGTTGAACAAAAAGTTGTTTCACTCTCACTTAGTATAAAATTTCATTCAAAATTCATTTATAAAAATTACTAATTAACACCCGCGTATTAGTAGTTTGAAATGTATTTAGATTTCCCTGAAATACTTCACTTTACTGAAGAAAATTATCAAAATTCTAAAAAGGCATGCCCATATCTACTATTGCGGCCATATCCAAGTTGATCTCCCAATATTTAGTTACATACACTTGTGTACAGTTGTACACAGTACTGGAAAAACACCAGATTACAATAACGAAAACATGTTGTAAAATTAAGACAAGAATTAAAATCCCCAGAAAATTAATGTAGGTAAATGAGTTCCAGTATGCGTACAAAAAAATTTAATGCCATATTTCAAAAAATAAAGTAAATAACCCTGCTTTCACGAGAATTGTGTAAAGTACGAGAATTGTGAACACTTTGTTACGCCCACATGGCTTTTAATAACAATATGGGACTCGTGAGAGGTAGGAAAAGTTTTAATTGAAAATTTATCACTTGATTTAATAAGAGGAGCATGGGGTTAACACACAGCACACAGAATGTGTCGACATTGTCAGTGGTGCCGCAGACGTCAAGTAGAGAGATGATTAATTATGTTGTCTCGGGCGGTTCACTCCCCCCGTGCCAACTTTACCCTGGTGCACCGTAAAATCGTAGTGCCTTATGTTATGGGTCTTATGACTCAGCTGCTTGGGTTCAATCTAATCATGATTGTTCTTCGAAGTTCGATACTCAGGCAGATTTTCACTTTTTTTTTAAAAAAAAGGAAGGAATTTATTTAAGTTCATTTTACAGTTTTTTTTTCATTAAAATCCCCTAGGAGTACAATATCTGTTGTTATAGTTTCGACTTGAATGTTATAATTTCGATTAGGGACTATGGTGGAATTTCCGACTAACAGACCTATTTTTTTTTTTTTATATATTTAAAGCATTTCGATATACACTCTTGTATGTATGCTATAGGTATGATTTAAATGGTACAATGGTACATGATGTAAATGAATGAATGAAAAATTTATAAAAAGAAAATACATTAATAAAACCAGGTGGTAGATAAAAGTAAGTGATACTTTTCAGGACTAGCGGATTAAAAAAAATAATAATAGTAAAAAAAAAAAAAAAAAAAAAAAAAAAAAAAAAAAATTATATATATATATTTATATAAGAAAAAAAAAAAAAAAAAAATAAGTATATAAAAAAAGTATAAAATCACATATTAGAGTAGGATACAAGCTTTGATATGACTAGATGTTAATAATGGGACTTATAGATTTTCCAGGCTACCCTGGAACTCGTCTAGACTGTATGGAGCGAGATTTAGTAAGTTCTCTTTTAGAGAGTTTTTGAACATCTCTTCCCTCATTTCTCTGAATGCTGGAGGTAGTTTATTATAGAGGGTGACCCCTTGTTTGAGAAAAGAGTTATCCATAAGCATATTTCTCGATATAATGAGATTATTTTTATTTCTTGTGTTATGCTTATGGATATCTCTATGTCTGGGAAGTGAGGGAGAGAGTTTGTGAATTACAAGACAAGTGTCCAGAATAACCTGGGCGTATGCAGTTAGTATGTTGTGTTTCTTAAATAAAGGCTTACAAGAAACCATTTGGCCCAGACCAAAGACCGTTCTTATGGCTCTTTTCTGAAGAATGAGGATAGCTTTTATATTGGAGAATCCCCAGAACACTATCGCATAACTCATGATGCTATGAAAGTAGGAATGATATGACAAAAGAGCAGCACAGGAGTCAACATTCTTTCGGACTGAGCGGATTGCAAATATTGCTGTAGATAATTTTGAATGGAATTTTTCAATATGGGTTTTCCATTTTAATTTGCAATCCACAATTAGTCCTAGGAATTTGACCTCTGTGGGAGGGAGAAATTGAAAGATTAGGAAGTGTTAAAGGTGGGAGGGATTCAGAAAGAGGGGAGTTAAAGTATAAGTAGGAAGTTTTCCCTTCATTGAGATAGAGTTTATTATATTGAAACCATGAATGAATATTTGACATCACCTGAGCAGCCTTTTGGAAAACGTTATCTTTGTTTGACGCACTAACTAGTACAGTGGTGTCGTCAGCAAATAGAGTCAGATGAGCTGAATGATCTGCAGATGTGATGTCATTGATGAAGAGTAGAAAGAGGAGGGGTCCCAACACGGATCCTTGAGGTACTCCAGCCTTTGTTAGGAGGGGGGATGAAAGGGAGAATAGTGGAGAGTAAGAAGGAGGAGAAAAATTGGGGATATGAAGATTAGAGGGTTGGGTGGAAAGTGAGGTAAATGAGTTAAGGGGATGGTTGAGATGATTAAGGGGTGGTTGGTGGCATAAAGGAGAGAGGGGATGATCAGTTAATGATTGAGAGGGTGTAGTGAGAAGGAGGGATGGTTGAGTGGGAGTGGGGGAAATAGGGTTTGTAGTAGATTGTGGAACCTTCACCTGTTGGCGCCTTTCAGAGAGGTAGGATCTAAACCATTCTATGGAGGGATTATTAAGATTGAAGGTAGAAAGTTTAGAGATTAGGAGGGAATGATCTACACAATCAAATGCCTTTGTTAGATCACAAAAGATGGCGATAGTATGTTGTTTGGAGGAGAGGGATGCATCTAGTTTTTGAAGGAAATGTGAAACAGCATCCGACGTTGAACGGTGGGGACGAAATCCAAATTGACAGTCTGTTAAAAAGTGGTAATGCTCCAGATAACAACTAAGGCGAGTGGCTACGATCTTTTCAAGGATTTTAGAGAAACTATTTAAAAGTGATATTGGCCGAAAGTTGTTGAGGTCGGAAAAGGGGCCTTTTTTATGAATTGGTGTGATGATAGCACTCTTGAATAACATAGGGAAGGTAAAGGTTTTGAAAGAGGTATTAAAGATATAGGAAAGAGGTTCAGCAATGATGTGTATGACTTTTTTTACAACAGTCATAGGCACAGAGTCTTCTCCACATGAGGATTTATTTTGTAGATGACCTACAATCTTGATTATCTCACAAGGAGAACAGGATTCAAGGTGAAAAGGAGGGGTATATAAGGTGGAGGAATGATTAGGTATTGAATCTATAGAAGAAGAGGGAAAGGGTATAGAAGAAGAAGAGTGAGAAGGAGGGAGTAAAGAGGAAGATAAAGAGGGTATAGAAGAAAAAGAGTGTGATTGAGCACAGAAAGGAGGGGGTATAGAATGAGGAGAAGACGGGGAATAAGAAGAGTGAGTTTGAGGACAAGAACGAGAGGCTAAACAAGAAGGTCGAGAAGGTATAGCAGAAGAAGAGTGAGGTTGAGGACGAGAGGTAGAGGGGTGAGAGGAGGAGGAAAGGTGTGAGGATGGTGTAGTGTGAGTATATGGTACAGTTCTGGAGAGAGGTGGGGATGAATTTGGATGAGGATTTAACTCTTGGGCGATGTTTACCCAATATTCATTAAACATATTGGCCACCTCTTTGGGATTCTCGATTGTTTTATTTCCTTTTTTTATCCTGAATGTAGTTGGTGCTTTTCTTTTATCCGACTTGGAATAACTTTTGATGACGTTCCAAACAGCTTTGATTTTGTTTTGCTTGGGAGCTTTTCTGATGCATGATAAAACGTGTTGTCGTTTAGCAGCTCTGACAGTTTTCTGAAGAATTTTACTGTAGGAGTGATAGTAGGAGTGTAGAGTAGAGTCAGATGAGTGAAGAGTGAGATGGAAGAGAGAACGTTTTTTCTTGGTAGATATTAAAATTCCTTTGGTTATCCATTCTTTTCTCTTGCGGTTTTTTAGGGATATAGATTTAAGAGGGAAGTGAGAGTTGAAAATTGATAGAAATAAGTTGTAGAATAAAGAAAGCTGAACATTAACATCATGACGGAAAGATAGGAGAGGATTGAAATCAGTTTCGGCTAGATCCTGGGAGAAATTGATCAGTCTATTAGTTGTATATGATCTTATATATATTTTTTCTGTTTCTTCATTATTCTGATTAGATATGGATATAATTTGTGCATGCTTGTGGTCTCCTAGGTCAGTGAAGAAATTAGAGATGGGATTGAGGATATATTTAGAAGAGAAGTTGATGAATATATTGTCAATACAAGTTCCGGATGTAGGGGTAATTCTTGTAGGTTCTGTTATAGTAGGTTTCATATTGTGTATATTTAGAATGGAGTTTAATTTAATTTTAAGTGTAGGATGTAAAGAAGGAGTCATAAGGTCAACATTTAGATCGCCACAAAGAATAATGTTTTGAAAGCTGCTTACTTTTTCTAAGACCTTATCCAAGCAGTCTAGAAAGCAATCAAAGTCAGATAAAGGGTTGTTTGATCGATAGAGACAGATAATAACAATATCGAGATTTTCTGAGGCAATAGCAGAATATTCGAAACTAAATTGAATAGGATTTAGACCTAGTGATAGAGGAGAAAATTTAAGTGTATCCCTAATAAAGATAGAGGTGCCACCACAGGTAGTTTCCTCACGATAGTAACTAGCTGTGTTAACAAAACCAGGTATATTTACAGTAGGTGAGCTCTGTTTAGTTAACCAGGTTTCTGTGAAGCATAGTATATCTGGTTCAAGCTTATTATTGTCTTTTAATATCTTGAGGAAAACTTCAAGCAATGGTATCTTGTTAGATAGATTTTGAATATTATGATGCATGATTGTTAGTGACGATGCTGATGATGTGTAGTTATTTTTACGAGGTCTTGTATTTTTATTTTTATTACGAGCATTACTATTATCAGAGATAAGACTGCTATGGGGATAGGGTGTAGGAAGATGAGAGTGAGTGAGAGTTTGAGAGGATGATGAATGGGGGAGCGAGTGAGAAGTTGAGAAATTAGTAGAAGCTGATGATATTTTGTGGACAGTCCGTGTGGATGGGATTGGCTGTTTGGGAGTGATAATGAGAGTTGGTGAACTAATATGTGATGGTAATGCATGAAAACAGTTTGAAGGTGATGTGATGAAGTTGTGGGTGTGTGTGGGGAGGGTAGTTACAGGGCGCAGGAGGGAGATGGAAATAGTAGATATAGTTGGGATAGAAAAGGGATGCTAATGGTGATAATGTGTTGGGAGATCTTGGTCTAGGGCAGAATGGAGTGGCATCAGCTGAGAATCTATCTGTCGATGTAATAATATTAAAATGAGAATATTTATCAACTTGAGCGGTAGAATTTTCAGAGGAGTCGGGAGCAGGTAAAGGTAAAGGTAGAGATGAGATAGTTAGAGATGGAGTAAATACAGGAGCTTGAGGTGAGAGATGACTACTAAAGGAGTCAGGAGCAGGTAAAGGTATTAGAGATTGAATAGTTAGAGATGGAGTAAATAGAGGAGAGTGAGGTGAGAGATGACTACTAGAGGAGTATGGAGCAGGTGAAGGTAGAGATGGAGTAAATAGAGGAGAGTGAGGTGAGAGATGACTACAGGAGGAGTTTAGAGCTGGTGAAGATAGAGATGGAGTAATTAGAGGAGAGTGAGGTGAGAGATGACTACTAGAGGAGTCAGGAGCAGGTGAAGGTAGAGATGGGATAGTTAGAGATGGAGTAATTAGAGGAGAGTGAGGTGAGTGATGACTACTAGAGGAGTCAGGAACAGGTGAAGGTAGAGATGGGATAGTTAGAGATGGAGTAATTAGAGGAGAGTGAGGTGAGTGATGACTACTAGAGGAGTCAGGAGCAGGTGAAGGTAGAGATGGGATAGTTAGAGATGGAGTAATTAGAGGAGCGTGAGGTGAGAGATGACTACTAGAGGAGTCAGGAACAGGTGAAGGTAGAGATGGGATAGTTAGAGATGGAGTAATTAGAGGAGCGTGAGGTGAGAGATGACTACTAGAGGAGTCAGGAGCAGGTGAAGGTAGAGATGGGATAGTTAGAGATGGAGTAAAGAGAGGAGAGTGAGGTGAGAGATGACTACTAGAGGAGTCAGGATCAGGTGAAGGTAGAGATGGGATAGTTAGAGAGTTATTGTAAAGCGATGAAATGTATTGAGTGGATGTAGAAAGATAAACTATTTCTTTCGTTTTGGCCGTAATATCATGGTGAAATTTGATTTTTCTTTTGATGTGTTGATCTTCATTGATTTATTTTGTTTTACAGGTTTTTTATTGGATGAAGATTTCACTATATCTGAAAATAGTTTTTTGGTTGATGACCTATTAGTGGTAGCAGATTTGGCGGAATTTACCGCAGTGGAATTAGGTTTGGTGATAGGAATGGGAATAGGTCTTGGTATTTTTGTATTGGTCTGATTGTTGATATTTTTAAGATTTTTTTCTTGAGAATTAGTAGTGGAATTTGAATTAATAGGTTTAGGAGTAAATGTTGATGAAAGTAAGGTGATTTCCTCATGTCCTGAATAAAGGTTGAAAACCTTCACGGATTGAAAATCATTTGAAAAAGTTTCATCTAAAATCATAGATGTAGTACTAGGGGTAGATTGTGGTGAAATAAAACATAGTTTGAACTTGTTTGTATGGAAGTTTGAGAATTTTGGGTACAGTTCTGAAGATGTAAACCCTTTGGGCGTATCCAATCCTTTTGAAGTATTATTAAGGTGACAAAGATGAGGGATGTCAGTGGATAGATCAATAAGATCAGTTTCCTGCTCAGGAAATGATTCTTGTACATTTTTTCCTTTTTTTTCTTTTTTGTCCAACTTTATTTTGTCATAAAGTGATATTAAAAAAAGCTTAAGCTTAAAAGAGAAATGTTGCTTGCCCTTCCTGTTAAAATGCAATCCATGACGAGTAAAATGATGTCTTCTTGCGTGTTTTATAAAATCAAAAACAAACATATTGATATTATGAGAACATTTGGTGATAATACCAGTGTTTGTCTCATAAATCTTTGTACTTAAATAGGACATCTCATCATATCTATATGGAATCAAGTTAAAAATTATATTGGTTTTACTTGATAGATGTTTTAAATTATTAAAAGGTAAATGGTGGCTTGTTAGTCCTGAAAAATTTGTATCAGAAGAGATATCATTTGTACCTCCCATTATAAAAATAATATCATTGAAAGTAAAATCCTTGCATATGGAAGGAATTGAACCAACCACATCTAGAAATTTGGCACCTGGTTTTATCAATGACCATATTTCACATTTTGGGAAAATCTCTCGTAGGTATGAAGATAAGTCTCGTCCCATGCTGTCACCAAAGATGAAGATCCGCTTGAAGAAGTTGGGGTTTGATGCGTCGGTCATTGTGGAGAATGTTGAAGATACAGTTGAGCAGACGAAACGACTGGAAGGTGATGTCTTGATGGTTGATGAGTGGAAGGAGATGTGGCGGCCTTAAAAGTAGCAGGAGATTTGGCAGCTTTACAAGTAAAAGGAGATTTGGCGGCCTTATAAGTGGCAAGAGATTTGGTGGCTTTACAATTGGCAGGAGATGTGGCGGTCTTACAAGTGACAGGAGATGTGGCGGCTTTACAAGTGGTAGGAGATGTGGCGGCCTTACAAGTGGCAGGAGATGTGGCGGCCTTACAAGAGGTAGGAGATTTGGCGGCTTTACAAGAGGCAGAAGTTGTGGCGGCCTTACAAGTGGCAGGAGATGTGGCGGCCTTACAAGTGGCAGGAGATGTGGCGGCCTTACAAGAGGTAGGATATTTGGCGGCTTTACAAGAGGCAGAAGTTGTGGCGGCCTTACGAGTGGCAGGAGATGTGGCGGCCTTACAAGTGGCAGGAGATGTGGCGGCCTTACAAGTGGCAGGAGATGTGGCGGCCTTACAAGTGGCAGGAGATGTGGCGGCCTTACGAGTGGCAGGAGATGTGGCGGTCTTACAAGTGGCAGGAGATGTGGCGGCCTTATAAGTGGCAGGAGATGTGGCGGCCTTACAAGTGGAATGAGATATGGCGGTCTTGCAAGTAGTAGAAGATATGGAGGTTTTGTGTACTTATAAGTGGAAGAAGATGTGGCGACCGATTTACTCCGTACAAGAATAAGGAGGAATGCTTTTGTTTTTATTTAGTGTTTGAAAACTATGATGTTGTGTTGATAGTTGAGTGATTCACTTAAAAAGAGATTTTGAGGAAAATAAAGTTTATAAGTTTTAGTGAAAAATTTAATTTATTTCAGAAAAATCGGGAGCTAAGTATTTCAAAGTTTCCTCTAGGAATATTAGTTGGCAACTACCTACATTAACCACACCCAGCCTGGGTTGGGCCGGAATGCTAGCATCACGAAGTTTTCACTTAGCTGGACGTTGCTTAACTTCGGTTATCCTACGACAACCAATGGATTCAACGAGCCTTCAACTCTGGCTTGGCATATCCTGAAGGATGAGAAAGTCAAAGCGTTCCTAGTAAGTACAGAAGAAGAGGAATCTCGCTCGAAAATATTTGAGATGACAAATTTGTTTATGTTGTACGGAATATGCTCTGAGGGTTAGGAGTCTCAACGTACAGTAACGCACTGGGATGAGAAGGAGGTGGGCGGAAGAGAAGAGAAAATGATAAGTGTAGGTGGAAGAGAACATGAATGAAGAGAAAAGAGAAGTAGGAAGATGATGAGAAATAAGAAGAGAGAGGATAAGGGAGATGACAAACATAAAGAGAATAAAAAAAGAGGAAAAATTAAATAAGGTTTGGGGTAAAAAATAAGACAGGAAGTATGCGTAAATAAGTAAATATGTGGGAGAGAATAGAGGAGGTAGAGATAGAAATGCACTGGAGGCGACAGAAAATGGAGGCAGACGTATGGGGAAGAAGTGAGATGAAGGAAATTTGTTGAAGAATGTGGAGGCTGAATACTTGTACGACGAAAATAAGGTTGTGATGGCGGTGTATACAAGTCTGGGGAATTCTGAACGAATAATGAGGAATAATGCCTCCATGACATACTTGTGGTGGTTGTGGTAGCAAACATTTCTATCACATATCTCTGTTTCTTATAACATATCTCTGTCATAAGAATCTGTCAAGTTTATTTGTAATTTTTTTTTCGTATTTTTGTTACTTAATTGATCTATTTTTAACATGTGTGAATTTTGACATATTTTAACATACAGACGCTTTTTTTCTTTGTGTACCTGTGTTCTCCGTATTTTTTTAATTTTCGTTTTCGCTTACTTGTGATTTTTTAAAAATAAATTGTGAACTTTACGTAAATATAATTTCTATTACTTTTTCCTCGTTTGGTATATTCTGATCTGCTGATCATATTTACTACTACTTCACGCTGATACCCATACTACTAATAGTTTTTCAGTGATTATCATACTAGTCTTATTAATGTATCTACTTCTTATCAGTTTACAAATCTTCTTGGCTCATGAACTATTTTTCAATGCTAACTGTGATACTTGCTTTTGCTGATTGCACTTTCAATTGATTATCAGTGTCTCACTATGTATAATACTCGCAGCTCTGCTAAGAGACTTGCAACAGTTGCAACACACCGCAACTTCTGTAATGGCTCTGCCGCCCGGACGTCTCTTTCTCATGTGCCTCGTTCATCTCTACCTAGCGTACCTCAAAATACTATCTCAAACTCAGGCCGATCCGCGGAAAAAAGAACAAAACCTGGTAATACTTCTATTACGAAAGACCCTAAGACGAACACTTGCTCACCAGCGGGAGCGTCAAGAGTTGCATCTTCACCAGCATCAAAAGTTTCCTCGCCCTTACGAGGAGCCCCTCATACGGACATCAAGACATTGATGGCGCGCATTCAGAAGATAGAATCTCAAAATTCGGCACTTGTCAAACAGATTGAAGATCTTACCCATGCCATCTCCTCTCTGAAGTCAGCTCCTGTGGTTTCACTTCCTGTTCCGTCCAATGATACTGCAACTCAGTATCTCACTGAGCGTGTCCAGAACATTGAACAAGTAAACCAGGGCTTCCGCAAGGAGATACAAGAGTTGAAGTCTAACATCGCCTCTCTGACTGCTATATCTTCGTCCGGCAGTCTTGTCTCTTCTGCTACTGCTCTTTCTTCTCAAGTTAATCCTCCGACTTATGATGTACATTTCAAACGGGTTTTCATCTTCAGTGACAGCATGGGGAGGGACCTTGCAACAAACCTCGGCAAATGTATTGATACAGGCCGCACAAAAATTTACTCGACGGTCAAACCTGGTGCCTCCTTCCATGATGTTGTCAAATGTATTCCTACTTCCGGCGACTTCACTAAGGATGACGTCATTTTCATTGCGGCTGGTACGAATGACATGTCTGGTGCTCCTCCTGCCTCTTCAAAGCTGTTGTCTACTTCTTGTCTCCAAACTCTAGCGACAAAATCCAACATTGTGCTCAACAGTATTCCATACAGACACGACACCCACGCCTCTCTATCAACTCAAATCTATGAAACAAATAAAGGTCTTGAGCATAAAATCTACAGCTCCAAATTCTCTTTCTTTAATGTAAATCAGTTCCTTAAAAGAAACCATTTTACTAGACATGGTGTTCACTTAAACAAATTAGGAAAATCCGTTTTTGCTCGTAACTTAGCACTTTTCTTTATTTCACTTTGTAATAAAGCACCCATCACTTCACCCAATTGCTCTTTTTTTAATGAATCTTCTATACTTAATATGTCCGTAGTTAATGATAATCTTTTATCTCAGTCTGACATTCATAACAGAAGTACAAAGAATGTGGAAGTTTTTTCAATTCCTTCTTTAGATGTAGATAGTTTCCCTCCTTTAAACTCTTTCAACGGGGGAGGAACCTCCATAACCTAATTACTGTGACTCATTCTGTTTCAGCTTCTACTACTCAATCAGCTCCTCATAACCACTCTAATAGTTCTGCCTCTCGCACTTCTGCTTCAACGCAATTTTCTATTTTTTATCAAAACGTCCGAGGCTTACGGACAAAGCTCAGTCTAACACGATCAGCTTTGCCTATCGACAGCTGTGACGTGTTTGCATTTGTTGAAACTAATCTTACATCTTCTTTCTTCTCCTCAGAACTTGGTTTTGCGAATCATGCTGTCTACAGATGTGATAGAAATCTTAGGCTCTCCAGTAAAAAAAGCGGTGGTGGCGTCCTTCTTGCCATCAGTAACAGCTTTTCTTCATCATCGATCTCGTTTTCTTCTGACGGATTTGAACAACTTTTTATTCGTATGACAGCTAGTAACTGCAGGGATAATTTTATTATTGGTGCAATTTATATACCTCCCACTTCTCCCCCTCAACTTTTCTCCTCCCATTTTGACGAAGTAGACCGTCTTCGCAATCTTTATCCCAATGATACTTTCATCTTGCTGGGAGACTACAACCTACCTGAGCTCTCCTGGTCCCATTGTAGCCCATTGCCGGCCAGCTCTACACCTCGTAGTTGTATTTTTTTAGATCAGGTCTCTTTCTTAGGTCTTACACAGTTAAACACGTTTCGAAATGATAGTGATAGAATCCTAGATCTTGTTCTCTCTTCTTCTCCAGAGAGATTAACTGTTGAGCCCTCTGAATCTTACTTGCCAGTTGATAAGCACCACCCTCCTCTTCTAGTCTTTTGTTCTCTTGTCAGCGAAAATGTTTCTGGTACTGATGACTTTGTTGGTTATAATTTTCGCAAAGCACCATACGTTTTCATGAATAATATCTTCTCAGGTTTTGATTGGTTATCTATTTTAAATTCTCCAAATGTTGAGGACAATGTAAATCTCTTCAATAAATTCATCAATGACTTCATTAAGGTATTTGTTTCTCCTATTCGCCTCAAGCGTAATACTTTCCCTGTCTGGTTTTCGCACGACCTGAAATCTCTCATTTTTCAAAAGAAATATTTCCATAGGATGTATAAATCTACTGGAAATAACTCTTTTTACAGGGAATTTTCCCGACTTCGCGAGCTTTGCAAAAATGAGTCTTCCCGTTGTTATTCTTCGTACATTTCATCAGTATCTCAGAATATCAGAGATAACCCACGTTACTTCTGGAAATTTGTTCAAAATCTTCGTGGTGGTTCAAGTCTTCCTAAAGTTCTTAAATATAAGGAAATTGTATCTTCATCTGTTTTATCTTCTGCAGATTTATTTGCCAAGCATTTTCATTCAGCTTTTGTTGACGCTCCTCTCTGTTCTCCTGAGTTTTGCTTTGAGTCATCTGATAACATTTCATCTATATCTCTTACACCTTCCGAAATCCTAAAGAAGCTGAAATCTCTCAGTGTTCACAAAGGTATGGGCCCCGATTCAATTCCTCCAATTTTTTTAAAACATTGCTCACATTCTCTAGCCTTTCCCCTTTCAATATTATTTAATCAATCTCTTGAGCAAGGCGTATTCCCGACACTTTGGAAAAGTTGCTTTGTCACTCCTATACCCAAAAAAGATGGTTCTAAAAATGATGTCACGAACTATCGTCCTATATCTATCCTTTCAACGATCCCAAAACTTTTTGAATCAGCAGTTCTTGACAAACTTCTTCCCTTTTTCACACCTTTAATAACTTCTCGTCAACATGGTTTTATACCGCATAAATCTGTATCTTCAAATCTTCTTTGTTACCTTAATTTTATCTCTGAGCACATTCATGATTCTCAGATTGATTCCATTTATTTGGATCTCACGAAGGCTTTTGATCGCTGTAATCATAGAATTCTTCTCGACAAATTATCTTCTTTTGGTGTGTCAGGCTCTCTTCTTTCGTGGTTCTCAAGTTATCTCTCAAATAGACAGTGCATGGTTCGCTTAGGTTCTTCTTCAATTTCTCAGCCTTTTGTAGCATCATCTGGAGTTCCTCAAGGTTCTCACCTAGGTCCCATACTTTTTCTTCTTTTTATTAATGATGTCATCAATTGCTTATCACAACATGATGTACAATTTCTTCTATATTGTGATGACCTCAAAATCTATCGCCAAACTCGCTCTGATGAGGACTCAATTATTCTTCAGTGTGCTCTTGATTCTCTTAAGCATTGGTTCGATCTAAATCTTCTTGATGTTAATCCCTCAAAATGTAGTGTGATTTCTTTTACGCGATCTATGTCCCCTCGCTTTTATCCATACACTCTTGAAGGTAGTCCACTTTCACGAACCTTCTGTGTTAGAGACCTCGGAGTTCTGCTTGACAGCAAACTCAATTTCATCTCTCATATTGACCATATATGTTCAAAAGCGTCTCAAATGCTAGGTTTCATATCTCGCTCTACTAGGGACTTCCCAGACTGTCACTCCTTCAAAATCTTATACTGCTCATTGGTTCGAAGTGTCCTTGAATTTTCATCACCTGTCTGGAATCCTGCGTTTAACTTGCACTCATGTAGAATCGAAAGAATTCAACACAAGGCTTTGAAGACTATGAGCAGTAGGAATAGAACTCCTGACCTTTCCTATTCTACAATTGAAAAGACTTTCCATTTACTTCCTCTTTCAATACGTCGAGAAATGTTCGATATGATCATGTTTTCTAACATTCTTAATGGTAGGGTTGACACACCTGATCTTCTAGAATCCATTAATATTCATGTACCTGGCTACAATGCCCTTCGATCGTATCTACCTTTTAGACCTCCATTTGTAAGAACAACTTATCTACAAAATTCACCTCTAATACGCTTTCAGAGGACAGCTAATTCTATAAACAACCATGTCGACCTTTTTTCAGCCTCAGTATCAAGCATCAGGCATTACTATGATACCAAGCCTGAGGAATGATAATGTTTCTTTCATCTTTTATTTTATTTACTCCTTTCACTTAATGTATCTTTTTCATCAATACTTTTAAGTAATTATTATTATTAGCATGAATAAGACTTAGATATAATGTTTTTAGTTTTAGCTTTTTAAATAATATAGCTTTAATTTTACCTTTTTTAGACATAATAGGTTCTACTGTAGTTAGGGAAAATGTTTGTAAAAGTTAGTACTGGGTACGCCCGTTTAAATGTATAAATAAATAAATAAATAAATAAATCTACAGAGAAATGGTTGGTATGCGATTTGACATGTCAACAGAGGGAAGAGGAGGAACGGAAAGAGAGAGAGAGAGAGAGAGAGAGAGAGAGAGAGAGAGAGAGAGAGAGAGAGAGAGAGAGAGAGAGAGAGATAGGGGAGAGAAAGAAATCGAGATACTAGAAGGAAAAATGATAATAAAAAATGTAAATTATTCAATTTTTATCATGAAAATTTACGTCAGTCAAATCTGTAAGTTTGGCAAAAAAATGCACACAGTTTGACAGAATAATGTAAAATTATAACGCAGGCACGAGTGTACAAACAACACAGACAAGACAAATGCATTCACATCCTGACAGATGACTCATTGCATAACATAAAGCCTGGGACAATGTTGCACTGAAACAATCATCAACAATGTAAGCTTCTGAATACCTGGTGGGTATTACCTACCTCAACCTCAGACAGTCGCGATGACAGGAAAAATAATGGGTTGGTGAAATAAATATGAGTAGGAGAAGTGATGACAGTGGTGATGAAGAATAGGAGAGGGAGAATGGGAGAGATAGAAGAGGAAGAGGATTGGCGTGGAAAATACCCAGGATAAATCTAGCATTAATAAGAAATAGGAGAACGAAAATGACAAGGAAAGAAAAAGGAAGATAATGTAAGATATATAAGAGGTAAAGTAGAACAAACATATAAAAAACAGAAAAGTAGGATTCATAACATAATTATTTTATACTACCACCATAGGATGAATCTAGAGAAAGCACAGGAGATAAATAAAAATGAAGAGGAAAATGCGAAAGAGTGTAAGAGAGAGCATAAAGCAGAATGTGAAGAAATACTTGAGAAATCGCGTGTGAAGAGAAAAAAAAGAAAGAAAAAAACGTAGAAAAACAGAATGCGAGGGGAAAGAGAATAATTAATGAAATAATACTGTCCCAATTGTTCCTTACACTTTGACATGCTTCCGTCCATCATGGAATGGTAAACCAAAGTTGGCTGGAGACCAACAGGCCCCACATTAACTATTAACACGGGGTTGAGCCGGGGATAGCATCAGGAGTTCCGGGAATAGCTCCCAGGATTTCTTACTCCACATCTTCCAGGATCTTTGCAGTATTAACTGGACTGGAATATCGTTATTATTGTAAGGATTACATCCACGCAGCATGAAAGCACAAAGGCTCCCCTCTCCTGCCTCGGCAGTCATGGCAGAATAATTACACATCATAAAAGCCACGGGCGGGATTTTCCTTGGATCTTTCACAGAACGGAGGAAACAGAAGCCAGGCTAATCAGAATATGCGAAAATAAGATATTCTGCTTTTTTTTTTCTTAAATAAAAAGAAAAAAGAGCGTCTGTTTCAAACGAATATAGAAAAGAATAGAGACAACAGAGTTAAAACAAGATGTCTGTTTCTGGAGGCAGCGGGGGAAAAAAAAACCTCATTTAAATTTCAAGACCGAGAAGACAAAGGTGCCTTTCGGCTAACCATCTGAATGTTTATACGTTATTACGTTGTGGAGTGAGGAGCTGATACGAGAAATAGAGCGAGGGAGAGAGGGGGGAAGAGAGTGAGAGAGAGAAAGGGAGGGAGAGAGTGAGAGTGAGGGAGAGAGTGAGAGAGAAAGGGAGGGAGAGAGAGAAGGAGAGAGAAAGGGAGGGAGGGAGAAGAAGAAAGAGAGGGAGAGAGAGAGAGAAAGAAACAACGATGAAGGATAATATATAGAGACAATAGACAAAGGGAAAGAGAGCAAAAGCTTTGGAGAAAAAATGTAAGGCAAAGAGAGGAAAGAAAAAATAAAAACAAAAGGGAAGAAAAATAAGGAAATAATGATAGAGGAACAAAATAAAGCTCATTTGAATGTCAAGTTCACAAGCATTTCTTCAAGATAAAATATTATCACTATCATATATTTCGCTATTACCAGTATTATTATTATTATAGACAAAATACTCCAGCAAGAGCTTCTGGAGGAAACAGAGAGGCCTTGGAACATGGGAAGGGAGGGGAGGGACAGTGGGAATTAAGCTAATATAAAGGAATGAACTAGGAAAATAGAACTATAGTTTCTCCATAAAGCTTATAGTGTTAGCATGTACAAGGTGTAACTGAAGCTAATATAAAGGAATGAACTAGGAAAATAGAGCTATAGTGAGAATAAATGTTTATCATTAGCCATATTTTAAATAGGTATAGTTAATAATGAAGGGAGCTCTATATCTACAAGATGTTGCAGTGTATAGCATTTTATTTTGTTAAAAAGTTATGGCTAAATCAATATAGAAAGAGAGTATCGATTTTCCAAAACATTGAGATTTTTATACATGAAAATACAATATTATTATTTAACACTTTATTGGTCATGAAAAAAAAAGGACAAGAAAAAAAAAGAACACAATAGAATATGTAGTGAACCAAGGGGCGAGGTTAAATCATATACTCGTATGTGTTAATCAAAACTACTGAAAACTAGCTTTACTAAAGCCCGTATTTTTGAACGACCCTAAAACAAATTTAGTGTGAGTGGTCCGGATACGCGTGCGCAGTGAATCATATCAGCCACAGAGACAGAATTTATTTTGAACTTAAGTTTTGAACGCTTCTCACAAATCTTGAGAGCAGCTCAGCGCATGAGCAGAAACCATTTCAGCCAGAAAGATGTAGATATAAATATAAATGAACAACACGTTTCTTTGCATTTCCAATCAGCTGACCCTAAAAGTGAATGAAATTTGTTGAAATTTTGGAGTTCGGAAATTGGTCACTTTACAACTGCCGGTGATTTCTCATCGGTATTTTTGAAATTCGTGAAGACACATTATAATATTTCTTGGAAGTGATTTTACTTCCTAACTATTATTGTATTTTATTTATTTAGCAAATAGATAACCTTTTTAACAAATTTGTGATAATCCCTTCCCTTATAATTATGCTGGCAATATTCGAGAAACAAACAAAACGCTAATTTTGCACCGCCAAGAAAGAAAGAAAGAAAAGCTTTTTTATATACCTACGTATATCCACGTATTTTCTTTGGGAAGACGAACATCTTTCAAGAGATATCCTTAATTTTGAATGGCCTAATAGACCCTGAAAGACCTGAAGACATCTGATTAAGAAAAAAGTTTGCTAACAAGTAGTTTGGACAAACTAATTTACAATAGACATGTTGTATTTATTGAAAGTTAAATATTTGTCATTATATTCTAAATATTAATAAAAAATATTATATGTATCTTTTAATCAAGTATATATGCAAAAAAAAAAAAAAAAATATTTTTACTGTACCCTCCTCATTTTAGGACAAAGGTAGCATTTACCTATCTCGTTTTTTTTTTCATATTACGACGGGGGTTTTACCCTGCGATCGTAGGAAACTCACAAACCTTCTACCCACATTAACTTCAGCCAGCCTGGGTTGGGTCGAAATGCCAGCATCACGAAGTCTTCACCTGGACGTTGCTTAACTTTGGTGGTCCCACGAGAACCGGTGCGTTTACAGCGCCATCAACGCTGGCTGTATCTGGTTTATTTGTGATTTTATATCACAACGTATGTCGGTAGGTTGACGAAATTTCAAGTAACATATTAATTTTTTATTCTCGTATGTCACAAGTGGTCGTCTCTACCAATACTCATTTTTCCACACCAGATATTAGTGAACCACGTAACATCCAAAATACAGATATAAAAAAGTCTAATTCCTCCGGAATTCAAACTCAGCTCACTTCAATGTAAGTCTGGTGCGCTAGACCAGCGGTCGGCAACCTGGGGTCCGCGGACCCCCGGGGGTCCGCGAGAGCTAAATTGGGGGTCCGCGAAGCCATTTCAGGATTTAAAAAAAGAAGAAGTTCAAACGTGAATTTTCTCTTGTTTCTCCCGAGTGTCGGGACTCCCAATAATCCCAATTCATAGTGAATGTTTATTAAGTTTAGTTCTCCTTTGATTTGTGCGTTAGGTAGGTGGTAGGTCAGTGATTAATTTTCTTTTCGTTTTATTTTTGTTTTTATTTTCGTTTTCTTGTTTCAATGAAGAACCAAATCCATTAAGAATCTTAATAACCATTTACATATCTACCTACTTTTCTTTCATACACCCCCCCCCCCCCCCCACGCTTTTGTAAGGTGGGGGGCCCTTAAAAAATTTAGAGATAAGCTAGGGGTCCGGGAAGTTCAAAAGGTTGCCGACCGCTGCGCTAGACCACTCGGACACTGTGACTCCTGACACCGTCGAGCATAAAAAGTCTTTGAAGGGCTTGGGAAATCATGAATAATGAGTACATTTGGTAGATACCTGTGTAGAAAATAAGTAAAATGCAGAACATTGAAAAGAGAACATTGGATAGTGATAAAACAATGAATTAACATTTTTCTTTATTAATAAATTAATTCAATTATTGAACAATAGATAGCACAGTTTGAGTTGGACCGGGAATAGCTAGCATCAAGATTGTCCAAAATTTAAATGGTCACCCATCCGAGTCCTGAATTCGCTGGACGTTGCTTATCATAATCGACGGAACGAAAACTGGTGAATTCAACGTGCCATTGACACTGATATCAAGATTCAACGTGCCTGTGAGATATAAATTGTAGGTACTTCTTTCGCTGAGAAGGCTGAGATCGAAATAGTAATAATTATTTTCAAATTGGCTTCCATCTCGGAAAAAACTTGTTTAAATTCTTAAAAAGGATAAAGAAATTTAAAACTATTAAACAAGAAAAATCACCAGACAAAAATTATTTTTGAAAAGATTAGAAAATGTAAACAATAACACAGATGATTTTCACACAGAGGTGAAAATACCCTCTGTGCGAAATGGGCCATATTTCATAGAAAAATTGTAATTGCTCGTGAGCAAAGAAAATGTTTCCAAGCTTTATTTTTAGCTTTGTGATGGACATGTACCTTTTACTTCCATAGAAACAAAAGCTTTTGATATTTGATAAAAGAAAAAACTCTTTATTGTACTCAAAACTTTTTTATTGTAGATCGAAGCAACTCCTTTGGATTTCGGAAGAAAAAGCATTTCCTTCTTTTGAATAGGGCCCAATATTGCGCCTGTGCGGAAACGGAATCGAGCACTGAGGTCATATAACATAGAGGGAACCCGAAGTATCAAGATTTGCGTTCAAAAGGGACCATCAGCTGATTTCAAAATCAATGCCGGACTTGTAGTAATTTTTCTCTCGCGAAAGAGTGGGTACCTAAACTACCTAGTTCTTATGAGATAATATTTTTACTATTTTCATACTTACATATTAGTAATTTCTGTCTTTGCTTCCTCTTTTACTTTCCTTATTTTCTACTTATTATGTTGTAATATAAGAGTTGGTATCTGACGTGAAAATTAAAGATGTTTAGATGTCCGCCTTTACATGAAGTAAACAAAAAATTCAAATAAATTGAACCAATCAGAAGCCGGGATTTGTTGAAAGAGGGACCATCAGCTGTTCAAAGTTAGACGCATAAATTTGTTCAACTCGAGATAGGTAAGGTTCCCTCTATATTATATGATCTCAGTGGAATCGAGAGATTCATAAGTCACAATTTATATACTTAATTGGCCAAAAAATTTCAAAATCCCGACGGTTGTCCCTAAAGTAGTTTTAGGGACGTTCAAAAATACGGGCCTAAATCTATGCTGAACTTGGGACTTGAAACACCGACCACCAGGTTACAAAGTCCGCCGCCGCCTCATCCATCAAGCTACTGAGGTCGGTCATAGATACAAGTATGTATGTATTATGATAGGTATGTATACTAAATGACAGTTCCGATAAATATATCATAGGTTTACAACGTCAGAGAGCCACTCAAAGTTTTGCTGAAAATTGAACTCTCGTGTTGGAAAATTGTTCTCAATGTCAGGACTCTGAAAATTATTCTGAAGCTCTTCGAGTTAAATTCCATGGAAAATGTTCCATGGGAAATGTACCTCGACTTGACAGGTTTCCGCGAAAATTCTCAAAGTGTAATGAAATACTCGATTAGAGTTTGTCAGGTGTCTGATTGATATTGATGAATTTATAGGGTTTTCTCTCTCAAGATTTCTATTATTTACAGGGATACCATAAACTATAATAATTACTCATTTCTATAGTCACCGTGGCCGAGCAAGTTGGCACACGAGGTATTGCACACATGGTGACCTGGGTTCGATCCCCAGCGGGCCAGGAATTTTTCTGCTCTGTACTTGGATTCACTCATACCTTGTGAGGAAAATTGAGTAGCTTCTTTGATTTGAGCAGCGACCAATGGCGAAATTTATAGACAAATACAAGATATTGTTTATTAAATAGGTAAATTATCCTATGAATCTACGCTACCCACTAAAATTTTGACATAATGAAAAAGCATCATTGTTATTAATTGTTCCTTTACTGTAGAGAAACCTGCAAGCCGATAGACCACAGACCGCATTTCTGCTATGATAACTATGCGGAGTATGCTAATCTGCACATTTTCTACCACCTAACCCTCAGAGTCTAATTATTATGTGGTCACAAACTCAAATTAATGAGGAAAAAATCATGCACTGGGTAGGATTCGAACCAACGAATCCCTACGCTACCTGAATTACCAGACTAGCGCATTAATCACTTCACTTGACTACCAGTGCAGTTTTTTTCATTCTAAAACGCACTTTCTCAACTCCTGTTATTCTGCACAAATAAGCTTTTCCTTCACCCAACTCAAACACAGAGAAAATCCAGAATATATCACATGCATATTTTTCGTTCACCCCAAGATAATATGCAAAATATATTTACCCCATGATAATATGTAAAATATTTTGCACAAAGTTTCAAGGTCTGATGAACATTGTCAGAACGAGAGCTTCTGTGCAAACAATATTACAGTGGCACACGGGAGGTTGCATACTGCAGGAGAGAACTTTGAGACAGAATTGTCTTCTTACCGCGCGGCATGTGAGTTAAGTTAAAGTTATCATAGTTGTGTTAATCACTTTCGTGATATCACAACTACTCAAACTCGCTTTACTAAATCTACGCTGAATCCGGGACTTGAACCACCGACCTCCAGGTTATATATTATGTCCGCCGCCTTATCGACCAAGCTACTGAGGTCGATTACCGCGCAGCATGTACCACGTATTTCAGGGCTGTGAGCTTCCTATTGTTAACCAAACTCAGTAGCTGGATCAATAAGGCGGTGGACTTGTAATCTGGAGGTCGATGGTTCAAGTCCCAAGTTGAGCATAAATTTAGTAAAGGGAGTTTCAATAGTTGTGATATCACTACTGTGATCAACACAAATATGGTAACTTTATTACCTATTTTGCTTCGAACGTTGCGAAAAATTCAAACAATACCATGTGAAGAAAACACGATTTTAAGTTTTATCGACTACGGTGGTGTCACTCTGAGCTAATCTTTGTGTACAAAAGCACCAACATGTAAAACCAACTTGGTATACATTGAGTTTATCCACTTTAAAGCAGCGTTTCCCAAATGGGGCATCCCCCATAGCTCTCTGAAGTCTCTTCTCTGTTTGATCAATATGTATTTACTCGCATTCTTGCTCATTCTTACCGAAATCCATAAAAATAGAATCTAGACAGGAACGCGCCGGTATGGCTGCATAAAGTCCGGCTAGAATTTTAAAATTTTAAGCATCAAAATTTCAAGTCAAAATTGGAGGAAGAAATCAACATCCATAGAAGGTGTTTGAAGGACTAATTGACAAGCTCAAGAAGGATGGGTTGAGGAAAGAGAGAATTTTGTAAAAGGCAAAATGTTTGCGAAATAATGTAATATGTAATAATAAAAATCATTAGTCAAAGGTCGAGTCAATGCATGGTTTTCCCACAAGATTTTTTTTTTGTCGATATATAAATCTAAAGCAGACTATATTAAGTTCAATTGATTTTCTACAAACTGCGTAACAGCGTACCCCATCTCATAAGCTCGGGTACAAGCCACCTCCGGGAAACTACTTCTAGATTTACTCCTATCATTATTACATAACGTTATATTACATACCGTCAATTAACCAGAGGCATGACTTCATAACCGGCTAAATTTAGCATCATATCACTCCGTAACTCCTTGTGATCTTTTATTGGCCTATGATTATTGGCGTACAACGAATACATCAGAACGTAGCTCCTAATGTTCATTAATATCGGCCTATTACTGGCATAATAGAAGGCGGAACATCACGTGGTCCGATGAATAATACATGACATATACCACTCGTATCCGCGTACGTGCGTAGATACATACATACTCGTAATTCATCTGGAAATGCTACCAAATGACTTGTACTACAGAGATGTGAGATGTAACTCAATTTTTTCTTTTTATTAGGGCCCTAGTGCATAGTTTGTTACCTGGATTATAATCGGATTGTTACCTGGAGATCCTCTAACCTAATTAAGGAATTCAGGGATTTTTTTAAAAAATGGAAGGCAGGAAAAAATCTCTAATGTTGATCAAAGGGCCAATTAACATTGTTTAACTACCTATGCATCGCAGATTCAAATTCTAACGCTCGAGTAGAAATTTAATCGGTTAATTAATATTTGTGAGACCATTAGTCTAAGTATGCACTAGGGCCAAGGTAAAATAAGGTATGCCAAGTTTAAATCAATCATTTTGATGTCAGACGATATCGTCAAATAAAATAATGATGAAAAAAATCAGCTCGATGTCGTAAAAACCGATACTTTTAATAACTAACAGGTGTCACACGTAATCGAAGTTAGAAGTAAAAATTGCCCATACTACGAAATAAGGTTTGGGGTCAATCTATGACGTCATAAATGGGTATTTTCTTTTCCCACGTTGAGTGTGCGGGAAATAAAATCTAACAGTTTTTTTTCTCCATTAACGTGGGATTTAAATAAAATGTACCGAACTGGGCGGAGGGGAGGTAAACTTTTGATCCCTTGAGGTGAGGGCAAAGCGAACATTATTCCAGATGAGAGCGCTTGGAAACGGTCCTGGTCCCTGTGTACAAGTGAGGGAAAAGACGGAGTGGACTGAAGCATGCGGTCGATATTCTGCAGGGTTGGAAACGGACTGTTTGAAAACGGACTATTTATAATTATTGAAAAATATTGAAATACATAGAAATATCAAAATTCTACAAGTTGTAGAAATCTCAAAGAAAATGCAAGGAAGAAGATTGCAGTGGCTTGGACACATAAAAAGGAGAGAAGATTATTACATGGGGAAGAAAATGAGGAAAGAGAGGTAGAGGAAATATCAGGAAAGAGAGGTAGAGGTATATCTAAGAAATCGTGAAAAGTTGTGTTTTAGAGGACATGAGAGAAAAAGAAGTAAGACCAGCTGATGCACAAACTGACCCTGCTTAAGTGGGATAAGACAGAGTAAAAGAAGAAAATTGAAATACCTTTATTATTATCAAAGGTTTGCATTTCCTCATTTAAAATAATACGCAAATTTCAAGACTCAAGGCCACCATAGAGGTATTTCAAAATGTCAATTAATTTCGCCCTTACAGCCGTATTTATGAACAGAAAATTTCGTCTGAGCAATGTCTCAAGAGTCTCAAGACTCTCAACCAAGGTATTGGCCGTTAATGTGAAAGGAAATCATGCTTGATTCATTGCTCAGACGGCGTTTTCTGTTCATAAATACGGCTGTTACTTCCTAGTATTATTTCTTATTAGTAACGTCACTGCAAGGATTGCATACACCTGTTAGTTCCTAGTATTATTACTTATTAGTTATAAGTAACGTCACTGCAAGGATTGAAGAATGAATCAGAGAGCAGAAAGTACCCCCGCCAGAACTGACAACTGCAAGACGTTCTGACAGCTCTTCATCAAGGTAATTTTAATCTTTACTTTTCCATCTCTTTTCATAACATTTCCAGAGAAATAGAGAATTTTCACAAGTCCCTCTTTCCTTACTTCTTCTTGCTGTTAGATAAATCTCATTCACGCTAAGAGAAGAGAGAGAGAGGGAAGGGAAGGGAGGGAGAGAGATGCAAGTAGGGAGGAGAACGAGGGAGGGAAGGAGATGTAGAAGTAGGAATGGGAAAGAGCCACATTAGTAAAACTTGCATGAAGATGTGAAAAGTGCCAACATAATACAATTAATTACCTCTCATTATGCTCTCTCTTTCTCCACCATTCTTCCTCTTTGTTATTTAATTACGTATTTACATTACCACATCTGCATATTTACATAAATGCATTAAGACGTACATAATATGCAGTAATATATGATCTACCATCTATGTATATTGTACCTGGTCGTTAATCACTCTCCCTTCTCTCTATTGTAATAATAAGTTTCTGTACAAATGCATTAAGACGTATGTTGATACGTAGCGAGGTAAAGAAAACGACCTCTTTACCTTGGAGGTAATTTTTAACCCGTAGGTAATTAGTAATGTTCATTACGGGGTCTTTCATAGCATGGATGATATGCTCTGACGCATAACTTAAGTGTCAAGGGATCTCAGGATATAAATTACGTAGAATAGGAAATCTTCTACATAATAAGACGCAACTCAATATCAAAATAAGAACATGTCTCTCTTAAACAGGAAGAAATAATGTTCACAATGCCTGATTTTACGGTGAACCAAAACAGAAAAAATGTTTACAATGAAAATTTTTTTTACTACTAATAAAATCGAGCAAAAGAGACCACCCTCAAAGTTGGTTGTTCTAATGAGGTTACACCTACATATATCGGTGGCTACTCAATAGTGAACATCAATAGCGGACAACAACGTCTTTATCAATAGTGCTTCATTTGTATTAGACTGTCAAGGCAAGACAGGTAGTCCCATTATGCCAATAGTTTGAAAAAGCACCTCTTTATTTATTTAATTAATTTACTTAAGACAATAATATTTAAAAAAAAAACAAACAAAAACAAAAGATAGAGAATAACATTTTAAAAGTACAAGATAGCCAAAAATATAAAAACCATAATAAATCACCTAATCATTTTTTACAAAAAATAATTCATAAAAAAAAACATAAATTATTTGCGATAAAAATAATCGAGTCCAATATTCTTTTCTCGTATTAATCGTGTGCCAAAAATTCGAAAAATAAATGATACAGCATTTGTTCTTAGGGGAGCACACGTGTGCCCAGATTTGGATCCGTGTGGAATATTGTGCATGTGCCAAATTACGTTTTGCGTAAATGGCGAAAAATTACTCCACACATCATCAGCACAACATTGTAGAAGATGTGGACCTTCGGATTATGAGTGTGTGGATTGTCTGTGAGCGGCTGTATGGCGAGGGAGGGACTGGAGAAACAAAGCCGGTCATTGTATTCGAACTACTCTGTGGTCTATGAATTGCCATGAACGGTTGAGAGCCATAATATAATTATGTACCTCCCAGATACTATACCTTAGAAAGAGAGGGTCAAAACTTTATATACGTGAGCAGGACCCTGCTAGGCGCATCTCGACCTGGCCATAAAATAATTTAAATTAATTATTGTAGAACGCTTTGAGTTCCACAAGAAAAGCACCAATTATCACACCGACCTCTATTTAGATCTATTGCGACGAGTTGATTCTATTTGCTTTTAACGACCTGATTTTAAGTAGTCAGGACGGGGATTTTACCTTCCCCTCTATTCGCTGGGAATCGTACCAGCTACGCACATTAACCTCACCCAGCCTGGGTAGGGCCGGAAATGCCAGCCCTGAGTATTTGGAGAGAACAGAATTTTCTTCGAAATGTCCGCCCCAAGCGGGAATCGAACTCGGGATCTCTGGACTACGGGCAGTAGTCACAACCATTACGCCACGGAGGCTGGGATATTAAGTAACTCTCAAGGCTGATTCTAACACCTAAAGAAGTTACCGAAATCAGTCCTAAAAGAATCTTAAGCTACATTAATAGCTTTGATCTCTATTAGAGTTACAGGGGCATGTCACAAAAGATCTATTTAAGGTCGCAGAGACAAAGATTCTAATAAAGCCGCTGGAGATGACACCCTGAAGTCATGCCCCTGGTAGTTCCGGGGTGTTTTCTCCATTCATCCGAGCTCAGCGATGGCTCAAACACCATCGCGAGTGATCTTTCGGGGGAAGTCCCTCCCCACCGAAAGAGTATTATTCGATCGGCAAAAAAAAGCCCTACTTATACCAATACCACTACCACTACCAACTCTGACCTGTTGCCACCGGATGTAGGCGAACTCCTTGGCGAAGGTGAGTGCGATGGCCAGGTGCAGGCCAGACAGCATCAGCCCGATGGCGCCCGCTATCCAGGTCTTCAGGGGCATCATGGCGTAGCTCAGGAACACCACGAACAGGATCTGCCACACCCCTTCCACCGCCACCTGGGGGGAGTTAGGACACTAGTAATAATAATAATAATAATAGAAAATCTTGTAAGGGCAAAGTTTTATAAGTAAAGCTATTAAACACAGAACTGGGGTGGGATATGTTGAGGAGGATATGTTAGAACGCTAGTGAGGGAAACTGACACAATTCACAAGTTCCAAATCTACTAAACCCAGGATCCCACATGTTCAACCTGAGAGTACATAATATAACCTGTCCAACACCGTGAGATAAGTGTTTGTCTTTCCAACGGACACGGAATTACTATAAAATTATAGACACACTAGCGGGTTACACCCGCCGCTTCGCCAGCCCATCAAACACACACAACGCACACACATCACACCATACATACACCGACACATCACACACACCCACACACACGCACACACCACACACACACACACCCACTCACCCACCCACACCCACCCACCCACACACACCACACACACACACACACACACCACACACACACACCACACACACCACACACACACACCACACACACACACGCACCACACACACACACACGCACACCCCACCACACCACACACACACCACACCACACCACACCACACCACACCACACCACACCACACCACACCACACCACACCACACCACACCACACACACACCACACCACACACACACCACACCACACACACACACACACACACACACACACACAAAATGTCATTTAGGTTTGAAAAAGCAACCCTGTGCTTTGTTCTGTGTTGCAATAAATTAAATTTTATAAATAGAATTTTAACTACAGAATTTTTGTGTTTAACGTATATTTAGTGTAATAAAACGTATATTTTAGTGTTTTAGTGTCAAAATTTTAAGCCCAGGATAAGTATTGTAAAAAAATATTTTGTGAAAAATTATTAAATTACATCGTAATATTTCGATTTGTTCAATTGACTAAGGCGGCTCGTGCCGCTCGCTAAGACGCATTTACAATGTCGAAATCTAGAAAAAGTTCGCAGACAGATTTTACTTTTCACAAACATCAGAACTGTATTTCTTACAAAAATGAAACTTTCGTATATCAAAATTCTCTTAGAGATAGTATAATATTCAAATGCCAAGAAAATGGATGTCCCGCTAGATTGAAAATTGATAAAAACAAAACCAAAATAATAGGAGGAACTCCAACACACACCGGTCATAATCGCCAATCTCTTCAAAACAAGCCGTCTACACCAAAATCTCAGACCAAGAAAAATCTTTCTGCCCAATTGCTATCAGCTTCAAATGACAAAACCATCAAGTCGCACCCCACTACACAAGGTGCCACATCCAGAAGTAATGCTAGTACACCTTCACATACATCTATCAGCATTGGTATCAACACGACTCCCTGTTCACCAAGTTCTGATACAACACCAAACTCTCATGTCGAAAACCTGAAATCACAGATTGATGATCTGAAACGGTTGCAGGATGGTCTCATTGATCAACTGATGATGAAAGAAAAGTACATCCAAGATCAAAATGAAACAATCAACTCATTGAAAAAACAAATTGAAGTTATGGAAAATAAACAGAAATTAATGTCACCTGGTCATAAGAAAATTGCAACAAAAGACAAATCTAACCCTAAGTCAAACTTGAATGTAAATTTAGAATTTAATAAGCAGAACACACCCGTAAATCTGCCTAGCATAAATAATCCAGTGTATGTAGATAAATGTAGTTTGATAGGAGACAGCCACTGTCGTGGACTTGGGTATTATTTAAGTAGGTACTTGGAAAAAGTGGAGACATTTTTTAAACCGGGTAGTGGATTTGTGGGTATAAAAGACTCCAGTACAGTGTCAATGTCAAGCCCTACGATTAAAAATAAAATTATCTACTATTGTGGTACTAATGATGTGGCTGATAGGAACTGGACAAAGGCGTTCGAAGCCGTTGACCAGATCCTGAATAGACATCAGAGTCAACAATTATGTTTCATTTTAGTTCCAATAAGATGGGATAGCCCTCATTTGAATAGACGTGTACAAAAATTCAATAATCAGCTTAGAGAAAAACTTAGATCAAAAAGCATTTCCTATTTAGATCCGAATTACTTCCTTCGCCCGTGGCATTATGCCAAAGACGGCCTCCATCTCAATATTAACGGTAAGCGACTTTTAAGTCTTAAGCTCAAAATTTATCTCCAGAAAGTATCAGTACTTAGTGAGGACCCTGTGCCTGAGACAGAGCACCTCAATAATGTGCATGTGTCATGTGATAATGCATGTATGCCTAACACAGTGACATGCACAGTAAACCCATCAATGGGCACTAGCTTTGATCTTAATCAAAGTTATGCTTATGACTTTAATAATTTAAACTTGTTGAATAATAGAAGTCGTATACCCACACCTAATCTACATACACCTAATATTAGTTATATTCATACACCTGATATTAACTCTCGTATTATGTTTCCATCATTGTCTCGCACTACTCCATGTATTCCACTTGTAGAATTATCTCCTGTCGTAGATTTGTCTCCTGTTGTAGATTCCCCTGAGTCAACTTTTTCATTGAGCCCTCAATCATCACAGATAAAATAGTCCATACAGTTCAACATGACATCCAACATCTTTATATTGATAGTAATTATGATAGACATTACCACTGTGATTCCAGCCCTAATCTGACATTAGACACCAGTAATGATATTTCAAATATTAGTCGTTACGATAGTTTCAATAATATCATAACCTTAACAAATGGCTCGTATGAATTGTACAACAAGAATATATTAACAGAGCAAGATAATGAAATTAGATTTAACACTTGTAGACAAAGAAATTCAACTAATCTAATAAATATAAATAAAACCAATAAGAATATATCAGGTACATCTATTTATTATCAAAATGTCAGAGGATTAAGGACCAAGCTCCGCACATTAGTTTGCAATGTACCGCTTTTTGATTATGATATTGTTGTTTTCACCGAGACCTGGCTAAATGCTTCTATAAACAGTGCGGAATTGGGGATGGATAACTATGTAATATACAGATTGGATAGGAATCATGGTGGGAATGGTAGGGGTGGGTCTGTCTTAATAGCTATAAATAAACGCATAAAATCTTCTAATGTTAAACTTAATGAGCAAGACAACCTAGAGATTTTAACAGTGAAATTTAAAATCAAGAGTAGGAATTTTCTTATAAGCACTGTGTACATACCACCAGACAGTCCAGCCTCACAATATTTAAAATATACTTTTCTTCTAGACGAAATGTTTCAAAAGTTCCCCAAGTCAAACTTCATTTTAACCGGAGATTATAACCTCCCTAATATAGTGTGGGATCCTTCAACTTGTCAACCGACGATGGTTAAAAATAGTGCTGGAGCTGATGTTTTCTTGTCTTCTCTTGAATTACACGCGCTATCACAGCTTAATTTTATTGCCAATAAAAATAATACAGTCTTAGACTTAGTACTAACAAATAATCCGTCTCTTTTGAAGGTAACTCGCTGTGATGACGAAATTATAAAACTTGATACTCACCACCCTGCATTGCTCATAAATATTTCCCCGAAAAAGTTAACGAGTCAGAAAGTACCTATTGACAATACCACTGTAGTCCTTAAAGATTTTAAAAAAGCTGATTATACAAAGCTTTCCTCCTATCTATATGAAAACCTCAGTCATAGAGACAAATTCAATCCCGACTCAAACTTAGATACTCTTGTGGAGGCATTTTATTTATATTTATTGAAAGGTATTGAGCTTCATGTACCCGAAAGGAAAATCAAAACATCTCGGTTCCCAGGTTGGTACAGTTCGGAATTGAAAAATCTAATTTTTGAGAAGAAAAGGATTCATAAACAATATAAGTCTCTGGGTTGTCGTCAAATGTATTTTCAATTTAAGCAATTAAGACAAACATGTAAAGATATTTCATCTCGCGACTACCATGCATATATTCAGTCTATGGAAAATAAAATAACGAATGAACCAGAACGAATTTGGAATTTTCTGTCATCAAAGAAAAAAAGTCCTGCCATTCCTTCAATTATGAGACTAGATAACTTGGTCAGCCAAGATCCAAAATCCATAGCAGATTTATTTGCGAGGAACTTTGCTCATAATTATTCTAGTATCACGTCTGACAAGAGAGAATATAATTTCAATACATGTATAAATATTACGCGTATTGAGCTCTCGGTAAATGATACCTTCCAACTTTTAAGC
The DNA here is from genome assembly GCA_024516035.1 of Bactericera cockerelli. Taxonomy (NCBI): domain Eukaryota; kingdom Metazoa; phylum Arthropoda; class Insecta; order Hemiptera; family Triozidae; genus Bactericera; species Bactericera cockerelli. Next base: position 50,703,320 of record CM044955.1, read on the forward strand.
AAGTTACCTAAACATGCATGTCGTGGTCCGGATGAGGTCTCTCCCCTTTTGTTTAAATCTTGCGCCTCAGTACTAGCCGCTCCGCTAACTCTTATATTCCAACGCTCACTTGATACCGGAGTTTTCCCGGAGAGATGGAAAAAAGCCTATATTACCCCCATTTATAAATCTGGTGACAACGATAATGTTAAAAACTATCGCCCAGTAAGTATTACCTCCATTGTACCCAAACTTTTGGAAAATCTCGTTTCTCGTCAACTGTACCCCGTTTTATCTAATGTTGTTAATGATAACCAGCACGGATTTATGAAAAAACGTTCCACCGCCACCAACTTAATCTCATTCACTGAATATATATCACATGTACTTGATGATGGTGGCCAGGTGGACGTTATTCTTACGGATTTTTCAAAATGTTTCGACAAAATAAATCACAACCTACTTATATCCAAGTTAAATGCATTAGGGGTTGGAGGTAAATTGTTACTGTGGCTTGAAGACTTCCACAAGAACAGGAAACAGATTGTGAGGGTAAATAGGCAGAGTAACATCGCTATTAGCAAAAATTATTTTTCCAAAGAAGTCGACGTAACTTCAGGCTGTATTCAGGGGGGACACCTCTCAGGAATTCTATTTTTGTGTTTTATTAATGACATCGTGTCTATATTACCCCCCGAAGTACGAGGCTGGTTGTTTGCCGACGACTTCAAAATAGCTATAAGAGTTGGCGGGCCGCGGGAGGCTGCCATACTTCAGGACACCCTTGATCTTCTGCATTCCTGGTGTAGGGAAAATCTTATGGAGCTGAACATTGAGAAATGTAAAATAATGAACTTTTACAATAAAAAAAATCCTTATCTATATACCTATAAGATTAATGATATCCCACTGAATAGAGTAGATGAAGTAAAGGATTTAGGAGTTACATTCCAACGTAACCTTAAATTTAACTCTCACTATAATAATATTAATAAAAAAGCATTTAAAATGTTGGGATTCCTTTTTAGACAAACAAAAGACTTTACTAATCCAAATACACTCAAAATTTTATATTATGCTTATGTCCGATCACATTTAGAATATTGCTCAAGTGTGTGGTCTCCTCAGTATTCTATACACATTTCATCTTTAGAAGCTGTTCAGCGAACTTTCCTGAGAATGCTTGCATATAAATTAAAAACTCCCATCATCAACCACAACTATGATGAAATCATGCATTCTCAGGATTTTGTCACTCTGGAATACCGTAGAAGGATGTCAGATCTCACTTTTCTATACAAAATAGTAAATGGTCAAATATATTCCCCTGAACTACTTAGTAACCTAAACTTCAGAGTGAGAAGTGCTAACACCAGGTTAACGACCATGTTCAAGCTCCATAAAAGAAACACCAACACCGGTGAATTTTCCCCGCTCCAGAGAATGCAGAACATTGGAAATAAAGTTAGTAGTATTGATATTTTTTTCTGCACACTCAATGATGTGGTGAGCGTGGCCCATGTAGAGCTGATGCGTTGATGATGGTTAACCACCATATCATTGCTCTAGGGTCCGTGCTCTCGACATGATTGGGGTTGCGATGAAGGTTTTCCTTTCATCACGTTTTTTTTTTTTTTTTTTTTTTTTTTTAATTTTAAATTTAACTTTGTTAGTTTTTTTTTTTTTTTGTAACAAAAATGGGCTTGACCCCGTAAGTTTGTGTAAAAAAAAAAAAAAAAAAAAAAAAAAAAAAAAAAAAAAAACCTGAATATTTTTTGTCGCCCATCTATTTTCTGGTCTTCCCCGGCGTAGCTCAAGAATGGCTCATCAGAATTTCGCGATCAATATGTCAAATGAAAGCCTAAACCCTTGCCTAAAACTTTCTCGCTCTGAGTTGATAGGTCGTCACTTCAAATTTCGAGAAAAAATGTCATTTAAGTCAAAAAACGTGAATATTTTACATGTTACCCATCCATTTTTTTACCTTACCCGGCGTAGCTCAAGAACGGCTCATCAGAAATTCGCGATCGACATGTCAATTGAAAGCTCAAACCCTTGCCTAAAACTTTCTCGCTTTGAGTTGATAGGTCGTCGCGACAAATTTCGAGAAAAAATGTCATTTATGTCAAAAAACGTGAATTTTTTTTGCGTCACCCATCCATTTTTATCCTTACTCATTGTAGCTTAATCTCAGGGAGATATAATCTAGCCTAGAAGAATTTCCTGATCCAAAAGGACCTATGTGCAAAATTTCAGGTTTCTCGGTCAAACGGTGTGGATTTGTATAAAGAGCATACATACATACACACATACACACATACATACAGACAGCTTTCTTTTATAGATATAGATTATATCTAGGCACCGTGGTCAAGAGGAGTAGAGCACGAGCCTGGAACGAACGGTGGCTAGGGTTCGAATCCCAGCTGGTTAGAAAGTTTGTTTTTTTTGGTCCTGCCTCATTTGAGGGGTCGTTAAAGCTGGTAACATGTCTATTTCACTCACGGCATTACCAGAGTGTAAAAAATGTAAAGTTTAGATGAGCAAGGGAGAAAATGCTTTGATCAAAGCTAAAAGCATTTTCTACCACCTAACCCTCAGAGTCTTATTATTATGTGGTCAAAAGCTTAAAATAATGGGGAAAAATTCATGCACTGCGTGGGATTCGAACCAACGGATCCGTACGCTACCTGGATTAACACACTAGTGCGTTAACCACTGGACAACCAGTGCACGTGAAAGAAAATATCCCTCTAAAAAATTGTTTACATGGAAGAAAATCCTACAGCAAAACTATAGTCTCTACAGTTCCCTAGGCTTAGTGCAGTGCCCTAGGTCTCTGGGTGGGATTCGAACCAACGGATCCGTACGCTACCTGGATTAACAGACTAGTGCGTTAACCACTTGACTTCCAGTGCACCTTATCCCACTTAAGCAGGGTCGACATTTCTGGTGGGTCTCTTCCATCCAGTTCAATGAGTTTTGTGCATCAACTTGTCCTCTACCTCTACCTCTCTTTCCTGATACTTCCATATTCGTTATTTTCTTCCCCATGTAATAACCTTTTATTCACTTTAATTTCCCACTTTCATTTTAAATGACAACTGTAGCTTCCTTGCGTTCTTAGTTGAAACGTTGGGTCCTTGGGCAGCTGAGTCGATATCTTTTCTAAAAAAGATTGGCTCTACCCTTCGGCGCGTTTCTGGTGATTCTCGCTCGCATCAGTTCCTGATACAAAAGATATCACAGGCCATCCAAAGGGGCAATAGCTCGAGCATCAGAGGCACGCTTCCTCTCGGCAATGAGTTAGAAGAAATATTTTACCTTTGAAATATAGTATTTCACACAATATTTCGTAAATGATTTTTAAAAAAAAACGCTTGCATACGAGTCTGCAACCATTGGGACATTTTCATTTTTATAATTTAATATTTCGTTACATAATTTCGTTACATAATTTCGTCACATAATTTCGTTACATAATTTCGTCACATAATTTCGTTACATAATTTTGGTTATGTGCCAGAGCAAAGACATGAAAATGTCAATTTAATATTTCGTTACATAATTTCGTTACATAATTTCGTCACATAATTTCGTTACAGAATTTCGTTACATAATTTTGGTTATGTGCCAGAGCAAAGACATGAAAATGTCAAAAAAGTATAAAGCTTTCGGTTATTTTAAATGTACGCTGGATTACCTTCTTGGTCTCCATCCGCAGCTCGCCCGAGGCGAAGGAGCTCTGGTGGGTGGAGGTGAAGATGGGCAGCGACACGAAGATGAAGGTGGAGCAGAAGAACAAGATGGCGTAGCACACCCAGAGGAGGTACGCGTCGTGAAAGTACTTGGTGTTGAGAAACACGAGCAGCACGATGAAGAGGAGGCAGTGGACCAGATGGTAGATGTTCTGCGCGGTGAACGTCTGCGCATAGAAGAAGGAGAGGTTGCACAGGATGGCGGTGAGGGCGATGAACAGGGAGACCACCGAGACGACGGAGGAGTGCTGCAGCTTGAAGATGTATCTGAGGAAGCAAGTGTATGTATGAATGATTTTATTTGTGGTGAAGCACAAGGCCCCTTCACAATTTTTGTGGGTAGCGCAGCATTACTAAGAGCCTCCTTCACATTTCGAATTATTCTATTGCATGAATTTCTTTTTACTCTGGTAATGCCGCCACTGGTCGCTACTTATACAAGTAACTACTCATTTTTCCTCACTAGGTATGAGTGGACCCCGAACATCCAAGTACAGAGAGCAGAAAAATTCCTGCCCCGCTGGGAATCGAACCCAGGTCACCGTGCATGCAATGCCTAGCGGGCTAACTCACTCTGCCACGGTGACTACTTCTGAGGGAGCAAATGTTTTTTTTTTTTATTATTACTATTATTATCAAGAACATAACATTGTTTCAAAAATTCATAGAACAATCGGAACAATACCAATGCTCATATTAAAATAAAAAATTAAGAACTTAAAACTAATTCTTTTACATTTGCTTTAAAAGCTTCTTATTATTATTATTAGTCTGTTGTTGTTGTTGTGACCAGCCATGCTACAGCTGGGGGAGTGGTCTCCAACCAACTTGAGTTGAAAAGTTGGCTCGTCATGAACCACACATATTTATGTGGGATCAAGTATCATGAGAACTTGGGTTCTTTCTTTATAGGCCATTAAGCCCTTAGGGAACTGCGAGCAAGCCTGGCTTGTTAGGGTTGACTAGTCCATTATCTATTTATAGTCTTTTAGCGAGACACTAGTTTTCTCCTTGTTTAACGCCTCACAACCAGACTATTAGTAGTTGCCTTAAATGGCCTGAATCCCTGCGTCTGATAAATCTTGCTTCATGGGTCCTCACGACAGGAGGAATCGTACATTAACAGTGGCGTAGCCAGGGGGGGGGCGGGGTTTTGGGGACAAAACCCTCCGCGAAATTTCCAAGAAACCCCAGCAAAGATGGAATATACGTTAGGCGAGATTTCTGAACCCTCCTTAACCCCCCCCCCCCCCCCCCCATGTAGGTCTAGCTACGCCACTGTACATTAACATGGGTCCAGGTTTGACTTACCTCTGATAGAGCTGCTCCAGCTCATCATTCTCGAACCGGTACTTGTTCAATAATCGCGAGAACAGGATCTTCCTGTGCGAGTTGTTCATGGCTTTCACGCTGTGGTCCATGCTAGGGCGGCGGTGACGGGGCGGTCTCCTGGCGTTAGTCGAAACGTGGGTGGGAGCGCCTGAACTTAAATGTCATAGTTCTTGTAAATTTTCAGTCGCTTGTAGAGTCTCATGAGGATTTCCATGATATCATGCGAAGGAAACGCATCTTTCGGGCGTCATTCTGAGAGACGAATTCAGTTTCGGAGACGCAGATCAAGACAAGTTTTCAGAAAGCGAAATGACGGGTGTCTAATTCATGAAAGACGTGTTCAAACTTGACGTCATTGGAGACGAGATCATTTTTCATTTGAAATCTAGAGCTCACTTCTCTGCATCCAAGTTTCGCTTCGTGTGGGTTACTGTTTCTCTTTGTGACTGATGTAACTTCCTTGTTTTTTTTTGTGAATAATGGAACTTGTTTCAATTCTGACTGATGGAAAGCTGAGTGTTTCACTGGAGTTTCTGAAACAAAAGATCAAAAAGAAAATTATTGTGAGGAAATAAAATAAATGAAGAGAGAATAGTGAATTGTTTTTCTTATTGTTATGCAGTTTCGTACAATGTACTGCAGGTGTGCATGTGCACCCTTCTGGCGGACAATCTGCGGAGCTATTAGAAAATGTTAATCAGTCCTACCTATTTCCAGCCCAACTCAGGCTGAGTAAGGTTAAAGTGGGAAGCTGGTTTGTGGGTTTACTGCGAATGAAGGGTGAAACCCCGTCTCGAATGTTTATTTTGTGGCTTTTGTGTGCTTGATAACTTGATTGATAATATCAGAGATATGTTAACTGATGAAACTCGTCACTCACGTTCATGCTCAAATTCAAATTGACTATCCTCACTAAATTCTATAGGCAAATTACTTTTACTAGTCTATCCCGGTAGCTCAGTGGTAAAGGCGGCACTCTGTGAATCCAGAGATACCAGAGGGCGCGGGTTCGAAACCCAGCCGGGACATGACAAGTTATCCTCCCATTTGGGATTTTTACCACATAATAATATGTCTTGGGCTTACTGCTGGAATAATGGGACTTTAGTAGTCTTAATCGGGCAGTAAAAATAAGGCGATACCTATTATTACTTTATCTCTCCAACTTATTTCTGACTATGTACAAGGTGAATTTTTAAAAATAGAATTCAAGTTAATTACTTGAATGAAGAACCTTCCAGTGTAATACAAGACGTGTCTTCCACAGAACTTTGCAAAGTTTCTGAACTTGAAATGAAAAAGCCAACCCACATGTCACAAAATAAAAGGAAATGAGCTTCCAAACTAACATTTTCTTGAGATCACAACCAAATAGACGTTAATGCTAAATAATATCAATTTTTTTCTTTGAAAAATTCTTCGAGAGGCCCCCCACCCAATTCATGAATTTTTCTCGTATCTGTGAGAATTTCACCATAATTCAATGTCATAAAAAGTGGAATACATGGACTTGTTCATTTTTTTGTATTAAAATCAAATTTAAAAATAAATTGGGCAAGACAAGCTCAATACTGCGATTTTCGGACAAGATGAGGTATATTTCACGTTCCACTGTGTTCAGGACACTTAATCATGGGTATAAAATGTATAAAAAAAAATCCCTCTAAACCCCTTTTCCTAGGTAGTTTCATGGTCACTTTTTATTATTTACACTATGTTTAGGTTTACAAGATAATTGACACTGGAAATTCTTAAGAAAAAAGAGAATAACTAAAAATTGAATTTTTATATATTTTTTTTACACTTTGCGCACCTAATTCAGTCTTCTTCAGCCGAAAATCGCAGTATTAAGATTGCCGTGTATTTTCAAGAATTATCATAAATTGAGATACCAAGAGCCCAAATGAATGCTGAATTTTTTTTATGAAGGACATAACACATATCAAACTATCAGTAATGTCATTCTTTTGAAACCCGTAAAGGTTAACTGCAGCGGAGAAAAATACTATTTCAGTATACCTAACTACTATGGAGGTTATGTTAGACATATACAAATATACATTGTACAGGTATATATCTAACATAATCGTATGCAGGAAAGGTCCCAAGTTCTGGAAACGGAAATTGGATTTTTCTTCTTTTGGGTAAGGGAACTATTAGATAAGTCGTTTACATACACAGTGGAGAGGATGAAATTAAGCTACCTTTTCTTCATGTACTATTATGATGTAGATATAAGCCTTGTGCAGTATTACATTTATTTTTACAGGATGACTTTGAACAGGAATTTTCACGAGTGAAGGTATTCAGGGTGATTCAGAAATGTGTACCTACCTACTTTTCTACATATACTCGGACGTTTTCGACCATTCATTAGGAAGGAATCAAGAAAAATAAATGATCCGGGGTTAAGTGGCAGAGAATGCCTAAGGTTTTAACTTCGCCCCGGATTACAAAAACAATTGTAATCAAAAATTAATTTTGTTCTTTTAGTGGGCAACGCATTGTGGCTAAAGTACTGACAATTTTGGCGATCTGACAATCAGTGCCAACAGATTTCCTGATCAAGTTTATTACATATTATTATTATGTCTTCTCGCTTTGAGATGTGTAATAAAGCCATACGATAAATAAATAAAATATTGTTCTTTATTTTTTTGTACATATTTCTAAGTTTTCTTTAAAAAATTATTGTTATTAATTTGTTGTTGTTGATTGTTTTGTAAAAAAAAATATAGTGTAAATAAATAAATAAGGAGACATGCGTTTATTACACAGAAAATGACATTGATATAGAAGTTCTTTTTAATAGAAACGGACATCTCTGTTGAAAATTCCATTTCTTCACGAAGTTGAATGAAAGTCTCTTCGAGACTCAAGGATTTTTTAGAAATTCTAATGATAATGGAAGTTTTCAATTAACAAATTATTCCCGCAAAAGAAACAATCACATAACTTCAGTTCCATTTTCTTTTTTCTTAAAAAGCCCGAATATCTTCCTCCGGGTACACGAGTGAGTACTGACGGTAGGTTCTCCGCTCCCTCACACCAAGCCACAGCCTGTAGAGACCACAGCAGACGAGCAGGACAACAACCAGCAGCAGAACAGGCGTGAAGTCACTGGCGAGGAGATCCCCCCAGGAGGATCTCTGGATCCAGGTCTGGTTGAGGTGGACAGTTATGTTGTTCCAGTCACTGGCCGCGGGGGGCGCAACTGTCGTGGGCGGGGCTACAGTCGCTGTCGAATTCCTCACCGCCTCGCTCCAGCTATCTGAAGACGACAGCATATCGTCCAGATAGTCATAGTAAGTGTCTTTGGTTGCTATCGATTGCATTGCGGGGTCAGTTGACGAGAGATCGTGAGCTTGACCTGATTCCTTTGCGTCTAGCAAAGATTTTCCTGACAAGGAAACCTTCGTGATCGGGGATGTCGTGTTTGATTGAAAATGCCGCAGAATCTCGTTTTCCACGAAATAGGTCTTGTTCAGTATAGAAGCGGCCAGATTTTGGATTCTGAAATTCATAGTGGTAGACTGATGGATGAGTTTGGTGGGAGGCGTGAGGCAGTAGGTGCCAGGGATAAGAACACCTGATCCCTGAATTGTACAATGGAACCACTGAGTAAGCACTGATGGTCTATTTTTGTTGTTCTCAAAGAAGAGTAATTATAAATATGAATGATTCTGTGGATTGTTGAGCTCTTATCTCGTTTTATTTTCCGGTTTTATTGCATTTAAAAAGAAAAACAATCTTGTTGATCCGACAAGTATTAAAAAGTAGCACGTTCAAAGTTCTTAATAAAACAACATTATTTTATAAAAGTGGCGGTGGGTTGATCAGTTCATTGGAAAATGAAATGGTGGCCAAAACTGAAAATGTTGCTAGTAGAGTTTGAACACTTATTCAAAGGTCCCTAAGTAGGTAGTTGAGGCACTAGCTCCTGTAAAAAAATAAAAATGAAAAAAACCTGTAAAATATATGACCCATTTTTTGCTCCAAAAAGCTTCAGGCACTGTCAGCATCAGCACATCTATGTTTTCTACGTAATATCATTAATTTTTTTTAATAAACAAAGGTAAAAATGAAAATTAGGTAGTGGAAAATGCTCAGGAGAAAGAAGCGCACTAAGATCAAACGTTCCTTGATAATATTCCAGGTTCTTATTATACGTAGTTCTTAGGACTTAAGAATAAATGAAGCTGAATGAGAAAAGGGGGGAGGGAAAGAACGAGAGAATGGGACGAACTTAGGAAAAGAGAGAGAAAATGACAAAGAAGATGGGAGGAGGTAAACACACAAACTGATGGAGAGGGGGATAGAAAGCGAGAGGGAGAGAAAGAAAGAGGAAAGACACAGATACTGAGAAGGGAGACGAAGAGAGAGACAAGGAAAGAGAACTTCATTTCAATGGAAATTAATGCATCCTTTTCGTCTCATTTCACACAAAGACTTTTCTTACTTCTCCTTCCCTCTTTTTCTCCCTCCCTCCGTTATTATAATAATAATAATAATAATAACTATCTCTGTCGTTTTCTTACTCTTTCCTTTTCTTATTTTCTCTTTTTAGTTATTACCTATTTTCTTTCTTTATCTTCCCTACCTGTTTTCACTCCTCCTAACCTAATATTGTACGTATGTACGTATTCTTTTTTAGTCCGTCTAAGCCCTCTTTGACCTTTTCTTTATAGTCTTCTTTCCTCTTCCTTGTCTCTCTTCTTAGCAGTCTGAATCAGCTGAATTCAGATCCTAGCTCACATGAAGGACCTTTTTTTTAGACAAATGGTCTTGACATATAATTATGAATGATTTGCCCTTCATTTATTCTTTTTTTAGCTCACTCTGTTCCGCTGACGAAAGTTAAAATTCTTCGTCAGATGTTTTCACATTTTGTGTGTCAGCTGTTGGGTGAGTCTCTTCGAGGTCTTCAATTGGACATAATATCCTTTAATTTGTCTCTTTTTTTATTCTGTCACATGTGATTCAACTACTCGTGACCGTAGTTTAAGTCCCATCAAGCGGTTTGAGTATAACTACCTTCTTACTGGTTAGAGTTTACCACTCTCTGACAGAGTATGAGGAAACATATTAAAAAGAAGATATTTCCTCCATCTCATCATTTCAACTTTTCAGGAAAGATTAAATGCTGGCGCGGCAGCGTTTACCTGCATTGCGAAGGAAATTCTCTACCGAAGTTGTCCAGCTGCTGTTCTACCTCCAGCAATCTCAACAAGATTCTGTACAACCGTCTTGATGAAGTTACAGGTTTCACAACTCCAGAGGCCCATTTTTTATACAGCCAGGGACAGAAATAAGTAGTTAAGCTTGGAGAGAGGAGACGCATTTGTATTGTTTTTCTTTCTGGCAGCTTCCTCTGCAGCAGATCTAGCAATTTATTTACTGTGGATAGGTAAGTATCTGCCAATGTATTCACGCAAGTCGTCTCATACTTTAATGATTGATCTTTTGACCATTTTGACCATCAGGGCTAATGTTCAGGCCCTGATGGTCAAAATGGTCTTCTCTCGATAGTCCGACAAGTTCCAGAGTAGATGGAACTCGTATTGAACACAATGCTGGTTGAACAATATTGTTCAATTCTGTGTGACGTAGATATTTGCCTTACCCTTCTCCCTCATGACAACTCAAACTATTTAGCAGTAAATAGTATCTGCCAATGTATTCAATCAGGTGACGTGACATTGGATATATGTTTGTATTTATTAAACTAATAAACGAGAGTTTGTTTAAACTGCTACCAAAGAGGACTCTTTAGTCCTATACTGCTCCGACAGTATCGCCCCTGTTCAGTTTACCGTTTACCTAGAGGAAAACCGCCATACAATGAGGTGGAACCTCATTCAAATGCAACGCAAGGTGGGGCAGTAACAAAGGAAACTTCATCGAAGCTTAACTAAACAAAGAGCATTTTTTCAGCATTTTTTTATTCTCTTCTCTTTCATCAAAAAGCGTACTTTCTCGCAACTTTTTAAATAATTTCTCTTGGAGAAACAAGAGAAATAAAATTCATTTCTAGAATATTTTACACGAGTATTTGTTATGATATTTTTCAGTTTCTCTCCAAGGAATAAGAAGTACCTCGCTTATTATTTATTCAAACTTTCTTAACGAGAGCTCTCGCTTTTATTTCTCTTGCTTTCCATTAATCTCAACTGTTTTCACATAATACGAGTATTGTCTGTTAAAAATCACTGTGGCCTAGAGCCGAGGAGCTACAAGTTACAACAACTGTGATGTCTTTTTTTTTTTTTTTTTTTTTTTTTTAATGTGGGGTTTAACGTCGCTTTCAACTGCCATGGTCATATCACGACGGGGGTTTTACCCTCCATTCGCAGGAAACTCACAAACCTGCTACTCACATTGACCTCACCCAGCCTGAGTGGGGCCGGGAAAAGCCAGCGTCACGAGAATTAGAATTTGAATGGTCACCCATCCAAGTCTTAACCTCGCTGGATGTCGCTTAACTTCGGTGTTCTGAAGGGAACCGGTGTATTCAACATGCCATCGACGCTGGCTACTGTGATGTCTATCTATCTGTTTATTTGCCTTTAACGTCGCTTTCAACTACACACAGTCATGTGCGATGGGTTTCACCCACCATTCGCAGAGTAAACAACCCACAGCTACTCAAATTAACCTCACCTAGCCTGAGTGGGGCCGGAAATAGCCAGCAGAACGTAGATTGCCATGATGACCATGGATGGATTCGAAACCAGAACGGTCACCATTCACTAATCCATGTCCTCACCACTCACCACGTTGCTTAACATCAGTGATCGGATAAAAACTGGTGTATGCAAAGTGCCATCTGCGGCTGGTTATATTTCTTAAGCTGGTTATATTATTTCTGCTACTCTTAGAAAAGTAATAATAATAATAATGCTTTTTCTTTGTGTTATTATGTCACAATTTTAGTGGGTAGCGCAGAATCATAGGACTTTACCACGCTAATTTACAATATCTTGTATTATTTTTTTGCCTAAGATTCTGCCACTGGTCGCTGCTTCACATTAAAGCAGCTACTCATTTTTCCTCACGAGGTATGAGTGGACCCCGAACATCCAAGTACAGAGCAGAAAAAATCCTCCCCCGCTGGGAATCGAACCCAGGTCACCATGTGTGCAATGCCTAGCGCGCTAACTCGCTCTGCCACAGTGACTACTACTCTTAGAAAAGTATTATTTAGAAAATAAGACAATCTTATTTTGTAGAATACATCTTATTATGTTATAACGAACACACGTATCATATATCTCCCTTGCCTTTATCCCATATTAGCTTATGTTGCTATTGGGGTCGGCAATGTCGGCATTTGTTCAACCTCATGGTTGAGGTTGATACCTCAATAACGAAAAAACGTATGATAATCTTTTAAATTACCACAAAAAATAATGTTGAACCAATACCAAGAGTCGATCTCAGGACCTCAAAACGATCCACTTCACCCGCTGATGGTTCAAATTTAATGTACTGTCAGGCTAATCATGATTTGGCCATGGGCGGGGCCGATCAAGTTAGGAAGCTTTGACAGATAAACCGTTTAATGAAGTTTTAAGAGCCAGGATTGACAAAAATAAAGAATTGGGTGGAAGAGATTGCCACAGGCAATCCCTTTGGGTAGGACATTAGCTTTATTCTCTTTTTTGTTCTTGTTCAATCCATTTATTCTTTATTTATACCTAATTTCATTGTACTTTACTGTATATAATTTACTTTGTCTTACCTAAAAAAGCATAATATAATAATAATAAAATCAATTATCAAAAATACTTCACAAAATTTTTTGGTTGTCCCGGCTGATGATCGAACTTGCATTCAAGCAAGGTTTAGGGACGAATCATAAAACAGGATTAAATTTAAGATAAGCCAGTCTGTCCTTCAAGTCGGACTATAGTGCGCTGTGATTGGTTGAAACTCCGATTTGAGGGAGGGTCTGTCTGAATTACTTAAATATAATCATGTTCTATACTTCTGCTCTTTAGAGCATAGAAGAACCCTATAATCTAAGATATAAGTTAACCAAACTTTCAAAAGAAAAAAATATTTTATCCTATTAGACTGCAGTTACGAGAGGGTTATGAATTCACAACAACAATTAAACAGATGTCATTCATCAAGGCGGACTGACAACTGCATCAATTGGCACTGTGTCAACAGTCTTGTCATTTCAGTTCAAGGCCTGAGAGTCAGCTCATTATTTAAGCGCAGTACTAACTATGAGGATCTAATATACAAGTGTGAATTGATTAAGCCCTAACATATGCAAGTCAGAATTAGTACAACATATTGTGCAGTTGACAAGCAAATAGCTTTAATATGCAAAAAAAAAATACTATGTATCCAGCGCTGAGCCGCGTTGATATTGAAAATTAGTTCTCATTCCGTCACTAAAATGAAAAAACACGTAGCGATGTTAAGACTTGGAGAGGCGACTATTCCCGTCTGAACTCAGGCTGGGTGAGGTTGATGTGGATATCTGATGGTTGTACGTTTTCAGCAAATGGAGTGTAAAAACCCCATCTCGATTCAACCTTAGCAGTTCAAAGGAAGTTGAACCTTAAAAAAAGTATATAAACACCTGATGGGATATAATATAAACCATTAGCGCCAATGGTTCATGCACATGCGCAGGGCATTAATACCCAGAACCACAACAAATGGCTCGATTGTCAAGAATTTTGAAGCGACTCCTCGTATTGCAACATACAGGTCGGAGGTTCGAAACTTTTTTTGTGATAGTCGGTGATGGTTTTAAAAAGGCTATATATATTTCCCTTGCCATTTTTCCCTTATCAGTGGTAACTGGTGGGGTCGGCCCTTCTAGTACGCAGATGGTATACTCTTCTATCTGGAATATCGGCTTCAGTTAAATTACTTCTTTTCAGTCTTTGTTCTTGCTGGCGTATCCATGTATGTCTCGGTCGACCTCTTTTCTTTTCTTGTTGGTGTGCAAAGGATATATTCATTGCTTGGACTACCATGTGGTCTGCAGGTCTTCTTTTAACATGGCCATACCACCGTAAATGTTTTTCTTCCATCTTGTCTGCAATGTCTGCGACTCCCAGGCTTCCACGAATATATCTGTTTCTGATTCTGTCTTTGAGTGTTACTCCTGCTGCCATTCTCAACATGCGCATTTCCGTTGTTTGCATTTTCTTGGTGTAAGTGTCGTACGTTGTCCAACATTCTGTTCCATATGTCAAAGCAGGTCTTATTACTGTTTTATATATTTTTCCTTTTAGTTTTATCGGCATCTTTTTATCACAGAGGAAACCACTTAGAGATCTAAATTTAAGCCATCCATTTTGTACTCTGCTATTGACATCTGATAAGCATATGCCATCATTGCTGATTATCGAACCTAGATATTTAAATTTTTCACATGTTGGTAGTTCTTCTCCTTCCATTGTTATCTTTGGTGTTGGTTTTAATGTGTCTTCAAATGGTAAGAATAAATACTCTGTCTTTTTTCTACTAATTTTTAAGCCATTGTCTTCTAATAACTTTCTCCATTCTTCTAATTTAGTTTGCATTTGTATTTCATTTTCAGCAATCATGGCAATGTCATCCGCGAAGAGCAATATTTTCACAAGGCCATCCATGTGTTGGGATGTCAGATGGTTCATGATGACTATAAATAGAAGAGGGCTTATAACTGATCCTTGATGTACTCCAACTTTGATATTAAACTTGGTTGTTGTTCCTGACGTGCATCGTATCTGTCTAGTTGAGTTTGTGTACATGTCTTTAATTAGTTCTACGTATTTTTCGGGGACGTCATGGGCTCTAAGAGATTCATATATGAGTTCTCGAGGCACACGATCAAATGCCTTTTCTAGATCGATAAAAACCATATGTAAATCTCTTTTAGCTTCCCGATATTTCTCAACTAGCACTCTAACTGTTTGGATGGCATCTACAGTTGACTTTCCTGACACAAAACCACACTGATTTTCATTTATTGTTATTATATTTCGCAATCTGGTTTCAATAATTCTCTCATATATCTTCATTGAGTGTGACATTAAACTAATACCTCTATAATTCCCACAGTCTCTTGAATCTCCTTTGTTTTTATAGAATGGCAGTGTAAAACTGGTTCGCATACTCTGGGGCATAGCATCTCCATTTATTATTCTATTAAGCAATCTCCTCAACCATTCTATTCCACGTTGATCGCATGCTTTCCACAGTTCTGCTGGAATACCATCCGGTCCTATGCCTTTATTCAATTTCATTTTTTCTATAGCTTTTATTAATTCTTCTGTAGTTATCTCTTCAATGGGTCCAAATCTTTTCTCCTGTGGTATTACATCTTTCCTAGGGAATTCTTCATTTAACAAAGCTGCATAGTACTCCTTCCACCTTTCACAAATGTCTTTTTCTTTAGTTATTAGGTTTCCGTTTACATCGTTTATATACTTAGGTGTTCTTATCGACTTTGATTTTTCCATTCTTTGATTGGCAATTTTATATATTTTCTGAGATCCTTCGGATGTATTGATATCTTTGTAAAAACTTTCTATGGCTTCATCTTTTGCTTTAGCAACTGTTTCTTTGGCTTTCCTTTTAACTTCTTTGTAAATCCTGTGCAGTTCTTCTTTAGTATCTTCTACATCACACGTATTCCATTTTTTAAATGCTTCTTTCTTTGTTTTCAAAGCTATTTTTACCTTTTCACTCCACCACCAGCTTTCCTTTCCGTTTTTCAGCTTTCCTTTTGATATGCCAAGGTGTTGACTGGCTAACTTGTTACAGCTGCGTTCGAAATCATTCCACATCTCGTTTGCATTTTTACCTTTATCCTCCTTGAGATGTTTTTCAAACCATTCATTCTGTGTATTCACAAAAGTTTTACCTTCTTCCTTCATGACCTTGAACCATTTGACTTTTGCTATAGGTTTTATGCTATCCTTCTTCTGTAAGTTTTCTATCAACAAAAGTTCCATTAAAAGCAGTCTATGTTGTGAGGTCACTGCTTCACCGGGGATCACTTTACAATCTCTACATATTTTATTGATATCCTTGCTGCATATCCAGTAGTCAATTTGGGTTTTTGAGTGACCACTTTTGAATGTTATGAGATGCTCTTCATTCTTTTTGAAACTGGTGTTTATTATTTTTAGGTTATAGGCTTCAGCAAAACTTAATACTGCTTCTCCTGGTTCATTTTTCGTACCATATCCATATCCTCCGTGGCTTTCTTCATGTCCGGTTTTGTATGCTCCTACATGTGCATTCATGTCTGCTCCCATTATGATCATTTCATTTTCTGGAATAATTTGTATTACATCTTCTAGTTGGTTATAAAACTCATCTTTTTCTGGTGTGTCACATCCAATTTGTGGTGCATAAGCGCTTATGATATTAAAAAATTTGTTCTTGATTACAAGTTTGATTTGAATAATTCTGTCACTTATGCACGATATTTTTATAACATCATTATGGTATTTTTGGTGTAAGACTATACCAACTCCATTTCTTTTTGAATCTTTTCCATAGTAATATAGCTTATAATCTTCTTTATCTGATTCTAAATACCTACACTTATTATGATCTAGATTCTTCCACTTTGTTTCTTGTAAACAAGCAATTTCCACATTTCGCCTTCTCATTACTTCTGCGATTTCTCCACATTTTCCAGTCAGGGTTCCAATATTCCAGGTCATGCATCTTAATATTTCTGTTTTGTGCGTACTAGAATTTAATGTCTTATTCTTCATGTTGTTTGCCCCTGGAATCCTGCAAACTGGCCCTGATAAATCAGGCTCTGGATCAGCGGTACTGCCAGACAGGGTAGTGCTTTTTCTTTGCTTACGTTTTCCCATGAAGAATAAGTTTTTGTTTTGGTTTGGTTTGTAGTTTGTAGTTTTACCCACCGACTGCCATCAGACGTGGAACCGAGTTGGTCATATAGGAAGTGAAAGTAAGAATATTAGTTTAGAAAGGAGAGAGGCAAGTAGTACAAGAAAAGAAGAAATACTACTTAGAAGCAAAGATACTCTTGAGCTTGGGGAAGGATGAGAAGGTCAGGAGAGGAAGGGCTCAAGAGAGGCTGATTTCAACAGTGTACTGTTGTCGATGAGGTCGCCACATCTCTACGATTATGGTTTTAAAAAGGCTGGTTTCAGTAATTGTGGCATCGTCCTCGCGTAACATAAAATACGACCTGCCCAAAGCTATGGAGCAGCAGTTCTTCTTTCTTTCTCTTTCTAGGGTTCGTTATTAAAAATGTCAATATGTGTTTGAAGAACGGATTCGCAAAGCAAGTATCATTAAATTACCTGGAATAAGAAGAATACGAAACTTTCTTTGAGAAATTATCGAACGATGCTTTGTGAAAATAACAAACAATTCTTTGTAAATGCAACAAACGACTGAACAACTGAGTATTAGCAGTAGAAGAAGCGGTACGAGGAATAAATATCAAATGACAGAGGAAAATACGAGAAGAAATAAATTGAAATTTGCGAGAGAGAGCAAGATAAGTGGATACAAAGATGTGACTGTGAAGGAGTGATGATGTTACTGATGAAGATGATGTAATGATGTAGATGATGATTATAATATTGAAAACAAATTGGTGATTCCGTTGCTGTTATGGTCAAGATCATGTTGATCATGTAAATCATCTTCTGAGCTCGCAACGTTGCCACTACAACATGAAGTTATTCTGTTATTTCCAGCACAGAAGGAGATGAGAGAAAAATGAATATCACTAATTTACATGTCAATCAAATCACGTGTGCTACCAAGATGACTAAAGAACATGAAGAATGCACTAGAAAATTAAGTTACTACAAAGATGAGAAGCCAAAGAACAATGATGAAGAACACAACACTAGTAACTAGAAGCAATAAAACTTCAAACCCACACTAAAAGCTCTGCTTAACATCTCGTATCACA
This sequence comes from Bactericera cockerelli, assembly GCA_024516035.1. Taxonomy (NCBI): domain Eukaryota; kingdom Metazoa; phylum Arthropoda; class Insecta; order Hemiptera; family Triozidae; genus Bactericera; species Bactericera cockerelli. The sequence goes on from CM044955.1 coordinate 50,721,314, forward strand.
TGTACTATACGAAGATGACTGAGGGAACATGAAGTCATCACAAAGATAAGAAGTCAAAGAACACCACTTGGTATGCTAAAGAACACAACACTAGAAGCAATGAACACTTCACACCCACACTAGAAGCTCTTATTCATAAATCACAGATGATACCAAGATGAGAGAGATCAGGAACCATACACTATAACATGAAAGAAGTCCTCACAAAGATGATAAATCGAAGAGGACCACTTGGTATGATGAAGAAAACAACACTCTACACCCACACTAGAAGCTCTTATTCATAAATCACAGATGATACCAATATGAGGGAGATCAGGAACAATACACTAGACTCACTATAACATGAAAGAAGTCCTCAAGAAGATAAGAAGTCAAAGAACAACACTTGGTATGCTAACGAACACAACACTAGAAGCAATGAACACTTCACACCCACACTAGAAGCTCTTATTCATAAATCACAGATGATAACAAGATGAGGAACAATACACTAGACTCACGATAACATGAAGGAATTCATCACGAAGATAAGAAGTCAAAGAACAACACTTGGTATGCTAAAGAACACAACACTAGAAGCAATGAACACTTCACACCCACACTAGAAGCTCTTATTCATAAATCACAGATGATACCAAGATGAGAGAGATCAGGAACCATACACTATAACATGAAAGAAGTCCTCACAAAGATGATAAATCGAAGAGGACCACTTGGTATGATGAAGAAAACAACACTCTACACCCACACTAAGAGTTCTGATTCACAAATCACATATGCTACCAAGACGAGCGACTGAGGGAATACAAACATGATGATATGACGCATAAATGAAGCATTCTGTACAATACTGTACAATTGTACATCCTATACAACAATTACTACATACCCAGGAGGCCAGGATCCTCATACAGTAGCTCGGCAGTGCGGTCGAACGCCAAAATAATTGAAATTTCATCTTTTCAACAATATTTATAAATCTTCCTCTTTCACTTTGCCCTTTCCCAGACCGTGGCGGACATCTGGCAGTGGTGTGGGGTCCCTGCTAGCTAGCAATGGACTAGCAGCTAAATTTTGACTCGCAAGTAGTAAAATATTCCTCTTTCACTTTGCCCTTTCCCAAACTTAATTGGACCGCGGCGGACATTTGGCAGTGGCGTGGGGGCCCTGCTAGCTAGCGATGGACTAGTAGCTAAATTTTGACTCGCAATTAGTAATAATTGGAATTGGCACCACTGTTCATCCTCTTCCTTATTTTGAAAATTGGTTGGTTCTGGTACTCCCGTTTCCGTATTTTAAAGCTGGATGCCCCCCCTCTATCGCCAACCCTGTTCAGGGCACCAACAATTAGTATTATTTTGTTTCAGCTGGACAAAGCTGGAACCGTATTTGTTTGACGTTCGACAGTGAATAACAATATTCATAAATAAAATACCTTTTTATAATTTCCAAAAATTCTTTAACACATGTTTCCTAATATTTTCATGTTTTCATTAACACATTCTGTATTTTTTACAACTGTTTTTTTTTTTTTTTTCTTTATCTTTTCTTCAAATTCCGAAAAGTTAAAAATGCAGAAGTTTCAATAAAAATTGGGTCTTGGCGTTTCTTTGCTAAAACTTTGGTGTTTGCGAGATTCATCATTTTGAGTTTCTCATGACGAAGCGTTCTCTTAACATGTTTGCCAGGATTTGATTTGATATTTTTATGACTCCTTGTAGCTCAGCTTGGCAAAACAACAGGGCATTAGCTTCTCATGCAGGATTTACAACATCCTCTAGTCTTAAGAGTTGAATGAGGGCGGGGGTCTTCAACCAGGGGAGGATTTTGAATGAGGATCGGGGGGTGACAGGGCAGTTGACAAACAATACAAGAACTAACAAACTATATACATTTTTTTTCGGCAAAAAACACTACTCAATGGGTAATCAATGTTATTGACTGTCATTCAACCCGGTGAAATCAAATTTCCTTCCTTAAAAATAACGTATTGTGCGCTGGGATCTGTGATTGGTGGAAACTTGGAAAGTATTCGGTGGTAAGAACATCCTCCAGTGCTCCATTTCTCCATAATATTTGGCCCTTGAAATTCTTGGAACCATAGAGCATAGTACAGTATTTCTAAAGGAAAAAGCCCAAGACAAAGCTGTTGGCGTCCAAGAAACACCTGTCACAATCTTTCCACCACCATTCACATTCAAAACACTCCTTTACACTTTACAACTTTTTTTTCCTAAACCCTCTCAAAGAGACTGAATATTGGATGACAGTGATGAGACATTGAATTGACGGACTGAATTGCTTCACTATTAAAAGTTAACATATTTGTGTTATTCACTTTCGTGATATCACAACTACTCAAACTCGCTTTACTAAATCTACGCTGAAAGCGGGACTTGAATCACCAGCCTCCAGGTTTCAAGTCCGCCGCTTCAATTGCTTCAATATTCATTTACATAAAGCATGCAAGAGTGAAAATGACTTGCAATACTACGTGGTAACTTACTAAAGCTTTATTAAAGCTGTCTGCCGGTGGTGCTCCAGTGAATCCCAATATAGCACCATTGTCTTCTAGTCTGTGAACAAAATCAAAAAGGTTTTGAATTATAAAAAACGCAACAACTTTGAGTGTAAAACGTGTACAAAACAAATTAGAAAAATTCACTATGCGCGAATAAAGTTCATTTTTTGAAAATTGGGTTTAGCGTCCCCCCTTCAACTACTCGTACATGATCATATCATGACGGGGGTTTCACTCTCCATTCGCTCGAAACTCACAAACAGCTACATAATTTAACCTCACCCAGCCTGAGAGAGGCCAGCATTACGAGGTTTCGAATTTGAATGGTCAGTGGTCACCCACTCAAGTCCTAACCTCGCTAGACGTTTCTTTACTTCAGTGATAGAACGAGAACTGATGTACTTAACGTGCCATCCACTATCACTTAAAAAACATTACTCTAGAGTCTAGTGCATGATTTAAAAAATTGAATTTATTTTAAATATTTTATCTTAATTTACAATACAAAACCCGAAAAGCCACTCAGGCACAAATTACTACACAGTGGTCGCACAGGTGGCGGGGTTTCGCTTTCCACTCATTTGTTCCACTGAAACCACAGCCCATCGTCGGCATGACTCCCACTACCCCCATTCACATTCACGCCCACAGACTGCAAGGGGGGGGGGGGGGAATGATGTGAACAATGAAATCTCCCACACAGAAAATGTCATCATAGCACTCACTACACCGCTTACATCTAGATTACTTTTTTTTCTCACAAAAAGACCAAAAAGTTCACAGCAACACCGACGCATTTCATCAACAAATGACCTTTCATCTAAGTTCTATGTACATATTTTTATTCTTCTCTAAAATTAAAATAAAAATTTCACACATTATTTTTTATGAGGCACTACTACATTAAGGCCGCAATTTTTTCCCCCTCTTCTGTTTGACGTTGACGGTGGCGCTCAGCATTTGTAGTTTCATAAAAGCATTTAGTTTCAGCATTTGTACTTTTATAACTTGTTATAATAATATTACAAAATTAAAAAAAAAATAACTAAGACACAAGTACGTCGTATAACTTGGGTATTATAATATTACAAAATAAATGAATAATAGAAAGCGATGGCATATTATTTACGTCCTTTTCTCTTCTTCCTCCTTCTCCTATTCCTTCTCCAATTCCTTTTCCTCCTTCTCCTAATGCTTTTCTTTAGCTCCTCAAACTGCAAGTACCTACTTCCTTAACTTCCCAGTAGTCACTTCAGACTAGGAGAAGAATGCAGGATAAACCAGGAATACTCCAAGTGTTTTCAAGCAAGGAGGAAGTTTCTGCTTGAAATACGAGGCTCGACTACTCGAGGAAAAAAAATATTCTTCAAATTAAGCACTTTTACAAAAACATTATTCTCAGCCAGTGTCGATGGTCTATTCACTGAAAACACTGTCACTGAAGTTAAGCAACGTCCAACCAGGTTAGGTATGGTTTCCCGACCCAACCTAGGCTGGCTGAAGTTAATTTGGGTAGTACTTAACTAATGCTCTTTTTGGGTGAACTTGCATTCAAATCGACAAAAATCCGTAAAACCCTCATTATACCTTTCACGAATATATGTATACAAATGCACCAAATAACACTAATATATAATTATGCCACACTCTCAAAATCACTGCTAATGAAATTATTCATCCATCATCTGATGAGGTCCTGAACTGTGGGGGTGTCACACACCCCCACATCACCAGTCCACTGTGCAAGCACCCTCAGTGTCTGTGTCGCTACCCTAGGCGGTGTACTCACACGGTGACAGATAGCTACCCTAGGCGGTGTACTCACACGGTGACAGATAGCTACCCTAGGCGGTGTACTCACACGATGACAGATAGCTACCCTAGGCGGTGTACTCACACGGTGACAGATAGCTACCCTAGGCGGTGTACTCACACGATGACAGATAGCTACCCTAGGCGGTGTACTCACACGGTGACAGATAGCTACCCTAGGCGGTGTACTCACACGATGACAGATAGCTACCCTAGGCGGTGTACTCACACGGTGACAGATAGCTACCCTAGGCGGTGTACTCACACGGTGACAGATAGCTACCCTAGGCGGTGTACTCACACGATGTGACAGATAGCTACCCTAGGCGGTGTACTCACACGGTGACAGATAGCTACCCTAGGCGGTGTACTCACACGATGTGACAGATAGCTACCCTAGGCGGTGTACTCACACGATGACAGATAGCTACCCTAGGCGGTGTACTCACACGATGACAGATAGCTACCCTAGGCGGTGTACTCACACGGTGACAGATAGCTACCCTAGGCGGTGTACTCACACGGTGACAGATAGCTACCCTAGGCGGTGTACTCACACGGTGACAGATAGCTACCCTAGGCGGTGTACTCACACGGTGACAGATAGCTACCCTAGGCGGTGTACTCACACGGTGACAGATAGCTACCCTAGGCGGTGTACTCACACGGTGACAGATAGCTACCCTAGGCGGTGTACTCACACGGTGACAGATAGCTACCCTAGGCGGTGTACTCACACGATGACAGATAGCTACCCTAGGCGGTGTACTCACACGATGACAGATAGCTCCACAGAGTGCGGGGTACAGAGCCCTTGCAAGAAGTCAAGACTATCAGCTGACACAACAACATTGCACAAGTCGTACATATTATACGGGATGGTATTACAACACGACACACATGTACATTGTACATATTATTCTGTCTTTACTGAAACTCGCTTTACTAAATCTTTGCTGAATTTGGGACTCGAACCACCAACCTCCGGTTACGAGTCCGCCGCCTTGAAATCGAGCCGACCTCAGTAGCTCGATGGAGAACAATTGACATGTAATTCTACGAGCAGGGTGGGGTAGAACTTTATCAAAATATCAAGAGTATGAAATAATGAAGCAATGAACATAACTGACAATTTTACACAAGATGAATTATACTCGTACAGGATGGCATAACATTCACGTGTAATTCTACATAATAAATGGGCATTCTTCGTGAAGTATGCGTCCCGGTAGCTCAGTGGTAAAGGTGGCACTCTGCGAATCCAAAGATTCAAGAGTTCGTGGGTTCGAAACCCAGCCGGGACATGATAAGTTATCCTCCCATTCCGGATTTTTACCACATAATAATATGTCTTGAGCTTACTGTTGGAATAATGGGACTTTAATAGTCCTAAACGGGTAGTATAAATAAGGCGATATTATTATAAGTATGAATTGATTATGATGCAAGAGCCTCTTGAGGAACTTGTGGGTAGCAGAGCATTACCAATAGCCTCTGGTATATTTACAAATCCTTCACATACCCTCTTCTTACTCTGGTAACGCTGACACTGGTCACTACTCATATAAACTATACAAGTAAGTAACTGCTCATTATCTCCCATGAGTGGACCCCGGAAATCGACAACCCAAAGTGGAAGATTCTCCACTCAGCCGGGATTCGAACCCAGGTCACGGTGCTAGCACGTCCACTGCGCACCCCTCGGCCATATTTATTGTTTATTTAAATATAGATCATAATAATATATGTGCATACAGTAGCTGCTGATAGACAGTAACTATATGAACCTACTGACGTCACTTCAATGTACACCTCAATGCAGTTGGCACTTGAAACACCGAATGCAACATTGAAATAATTATATAGCTCATATGGGCGTATACATAGTCCAAACTCAAGCTTTAACCCTAACACATAGGTACATAATATTATGTATGCCTGACTTCATAAATATGTAACATATTAAAATAATACGCATATGAATTCCACAGAATATGGGAGCGAGAGCAGGCACTGTAGCATTGAGTGATGAATGAGTGAGGCTTCCTTGATGATGATTTACAGGGGAAGATTTATGGTGGGGTCCTTAGGGCCAAATTACAATTGAGATTATAACGAGGATAAGAGAAAACTGGCCCTAAACTGAGATGCAGTGCTGTGATTGGTGGACAGTCCAACTTTCTCTTTGAAACAGAATTAACATTTCAAATTTCAAACGGGACACAAAGAACTCTCTACCAACCTCTACCCTTTCTAATTAAAATCAAATTGGTTTTTATCTCTGAGGTTATCGTTTAAATAATAGCTCAAACCAACCTCAGTTATTTGTTGTTTGATTGATAATGCGGCGGACTTGTAATGTGGAGGCCGGTGGTTCAAGTCCATAGTTGAGGAAACTTTTAGTAAAGCGAGTTTGAGTAGTTGTGAATGTTGTGATATAACTGATATATCGACTGTGATCAACACAAATATGATAACCGTTTCTTTAATTTAACTTAATAGTGTAAGGTCAATTGTGTAAGATTAATAGACAAATTCTATAAGTCAAGTCATTGCTAAGCGTCGGTTTTCCCAACCTTAAAAATCAGTACGCAATCCATGACTTAGCGCCACAGAAGTATTACATAAACGCCTATTAATTACGCCCTAGGAATTCTTCGGCCTGGATTTGGACCAACACCCTACAGTTTTATAGGCAGAGCTATTATTATTATTACGAAACTTTTTATTAAAAGAACATATATCCAAACAAATAATGGTAAAAATTAAAATACAAAATTGACAAAATGAATAATATAAACAGGAAAATTAAAAAAAAAATATATATACATATGTCCTAACTAAAGGGCGGCGTTATTTACCTATGGCAATCTCTTCCACCCAACCTTTCTTTTTCACCTATTCACCGCAAAGGACCAACTTAGCGACGTGCCTGGTGCCACTATAAAAACAATAACAACACTTCTGTTTCTAATTACTGGCTCCTGCTCCCCGAGTTATTTTCTCAAGTGTTCGCGAAGAGCATCCCTTTATGCTGGAACAGGATTGTCTGGAGTTACAGGGTGGGGCTGTGTCGAAAATTGACGAATCTTTACTTTTATTTTCAAATTCTAACACCAATGAAGCCCTTTAAAGCTAAGGAGAAGTACCTTTGTATAAATGGTTCTTTATAAAGAAAATAAATAAATAAACTATTATTATTATTTAAAAAAAATATATATTATTATTATTATTATATGAGACTTTGCTTAGACTGTGCGAGTAAGAGACTCTTTCTTTAGTCTCATTCTTGCAGGACAAACAGAGTATTTTGTAGTGTATGAACTGAAATCAGCATGTCTTTAAATTGTATCAAATTTTACGTGTGGCTGGGTCAAAAAATAACAAAGTACTGCATATTTCTATTGTATAAATTGAAATCAGGGTGTCATTGTTTCAATTATACGTGTCTTTACCCATGCATTTAAAGGGTAAAACAAACTAGCTGGAACATTGTACTTCCTTGCAAGCAACGTCCAGCGAGTTAAAGATTTGAATGAGTGACCATTCAAATTCCAACCCAACCCAACACAGGCTGGTTTAAGATCATGTGGGTGGTTGGTTTTTGAACAGCGAATAGATGGTAAAACCCCCGTTTCAATACGATCTTGTAAGTTAACCTGCAAGGCGTAACGTAACATGCAATAGGCTTTCACCTACTAAACTTAAAGTGGTGAAAGCACTTCTTTATTGTCTCAATATAAATCCAGTAAAATAAACACCTCACACAAGAAAAGAAAACACCAGAGAGACACAAGGAAATCTTCGGAACGAGACAGGATAACGTTAAATGAAAAATCAATGTCTTTTTTTTCCGTCCGCTTTTTTTCTTCGCTCTCACAATGTCGTAATAAATTCTCGAATTTCAAACCAAACTGCCCTCTCTGTGCAATTAACTCTTGGGAAAGTTTTTTTTTCTGGGGGATTCTATCTGAAGAGGAACAGAGGGGTAAAAGGAGGAGGAGGAAGAGGTGGGTGATTGAGAAGAGGGGGGAGGTGGAGATGGACGGGGAGAGTAGAAACAGGAGAAGGAATATAAGAAATGGAGAAGGAGAACATGTAAGGAAAGGGGGAGATAGAGAATATATAGATGGAAGAGGAGGAGAGAAATGTCAGACGGGGACAGGAGAAGAGGAAGGAGGAAAAGTATTATTATTATTATTATGAGAGAAAGAGGAAAGAATGGAAGAGGAGGAGGTGAGGAAGGCAGTCGAAAAGAGAAAAGGAGAGGTAGATGATGAAAAAGAGGAAGGAGGCAATAAAAGAGTTGAAGAAAAAAAAGTGTGCAAAAAGAGGTGGGGGCTAAAAAATTGGAGGAGAAACAGGAGGAACGGGCCGAATGTTCCAGAAACCGAAATCCATCCATCTTGTTTAATTATCTCGCAATTTATTTCTTGACTCCTCCTCCTCCTGTCCTCGGAAGTAAACAAAGAGGGCGAAGAGGGCGGTGCAATAATTTATACCTGTTAAAATTAGAACAGCAAATGCACTCAGGTAGGCGAAGGGGGTGGGGCTTTTAAGTTTCGACCTCTACGGACCAGGGAGGTCATAAAAAAGGTAGAGGATTAACCAACCCCTTTATCTTTCCACTCGTTTTCCGTGCTTCCTGGGAGCTTAATTAATTTTGTACATTAAAGCACTATTTCGGGACTTTGTAGGCTAGATTTTTCGATTGTGGCTCAAGAAAAATTCTACCTCAAGCACAATTGCACATTTATAGATACACATAACAAGCAAATCAATACACTATGAGAAGCCAGGAGATTGTAATATGAAATTTGATAGTTTGGTTTACCGAATTTGTAAATTACACCCCCCCCCCCCCTAATTATCGTTTATAAAGGGTTGACCACAAGGGGCATGCTAATTTTACAAAAAGTGAGATGATATAAAGACGATGATGATTGTAAACCAAGGCGCAAACATTAATCTTCTTCGCTAAACATCGTAAATGTGACCAAAGAGTTAATTTCTTCCTAAAAAAAGGGTCTTAACACTTCCCGTGCCCACGGCAAAATGTCAGACGTATGCGTTTCATGTGTAACTTCCTTAGTTTTCAAGATATTTCAGATTTAAAAAAAGGAAAATGTTCCTCACAAGCCCAGGGTTATAAATCCAATGCTAAACACATTGTAGTGTCAGACGTAAGGGTCTGACATCCATTTAAAGTGAGGAAGGACTGTCAGACGCATACGTCTGACATGCACTTTTTTGGTAACTCACTGTCGGACGCATACGTCTGACGTGGCGCGGGAAGTGTTCCCCACAGTACCTAATACTTACAATCTTTAAAATGAGCCCAGGGAGTACAAGGGTTAAGTCACCCCTCCAATCTCCATTCCGACAAAGGACGAATCACATTGCCAACCCCTCCCCTCTTCCCCTATGCCGTCACAAACATTTCTGGTTCCAAAAAAAGGATATCAGATTCCAAAAAACTTGAGCTTTTCGTTTCACCTTAGTTTACCTAAGCTTCAACATAGAAAATTCGAAAAATGTCAAAGTTAAAATATCATACATGTATAAGTATTTTTTCACGATTCTATATTGTACGTAATGTTTCACATTTCTCTGAATGTGGGTCATGGTCTCATGTTACGTATTCTCTTCATGTCACCGGAGTTCGGTGGTTCGAGTACCGAGTTCAGCAAACATTTAGTAACGCAAGTTTCAGTGATGATTAACACAGATGTATGACTTAAACATAACTTACTATGCATATTATCAGTTGTTGGGTGTCGGGTGAGTGACGAGAACGCGAGTGTGGTGTGGGGGTTCCCGAGTTCGAATCCCACTCAATGTATTATTATTTTGTGTATTTACTTGGGAATTAAACATTATATACGTAATAGCAGGAGTCAGGACCAAAATCAAAGAATTTCTATGTTCTCTTCGGGCCGAATAAATTTTGGAAACAATTTTATTTCGCGTGTTCATTTTTTAAACAGACATGCGGAGCCAGGGAAAATGGTGGATACTCTTGCTTGTTTCTGAACCTGGAGGTCAATGGTGCGATTTCCGCCTGGAGCAAATATTTCATTCGTCAGGTCTTTCTTGTATCCTGTCCTTCCAAATTGAACTTTGAAAAAACCCAGCATTTGAAAATATGGTCTCTCTATCCAATCATATACTAAAGAGAAAATATTCGATTAAAAAATACTTGATGCACACGTTGTATTCCAGGAGAGCTACAATTATAAATTGTAAAAATATAAATTGAACATTAAAATAAAAGTGGACGATTTTCACTACAATGAATTCTTATAAATTTATGAGCAAACCCCTGCAGGAGAAAAAAAATTGTCATTTTCATAGAATTGCTCGAAACACCTCAGGTAATATTGTCGTTCTGGAATTCGAAGAGCAAAAATGATAATAAAACAAAAGTAAACTATCATTTTACATTGTTTAGAAGTGAAAGTACCATTTGAAACAGGTTGCCAGGGAGCGCCTTTAATTACGAGGAGCTATGTTTTAATCTTCGAGGGAGATTCGAAAGGGGTTATACCCTCCATTTGCTGGAAATTCCAAGCTACTTACATTAATCTCACCTAGGATGAGTTGGGTCGGGAATTGCGAATATTACCAAGATTCATGTCAAAGTCACCCATCAAGTCTTAACCTCGGTCGACGATGCTCAGTTGTATAACGAAATCAAGTGTAGCTTCCAATAGGCTTCATCCACGGATCAACTAGCTTTCTTCTTTCTTTTATTTCAATACAGTATAACCTCAGCAAATGAATATTGTACTCCTATCAACTCCTATGGAAACCTCCCACACGGCTCTGATGTGCTATCAAAGATGACAATTTGTGAAAACTCTTTGAATACCGTCCTATTATGCTGCTCTCGGCTTTTCAATAGAGGATTTTCAATTTTCAAACTCTCGACATCGCATTGAAAGCCTTCGCATGGGTTTTCTGTCTTGTGAGGAGAAAGGAGGGCAATATTTTCATATCCAATCATCCACTTCATCCGTGAGCTTCTATGAATGTGTGGATATACTATCCTATGACTGTGGGTATATAAATAATATCCTGTGAATGTGGATATATAAGTTATATCCTATGAATGTGGATATAGTATAAAGGAACTTCCTCGTTCCGTGCGAGCAGGCAAACTGAAGCCATATGACGATGTACAGAAATATCCTCACTGAATAGCTCGATAGTAGAGAAGTTTCAGTTGCAATATGTATGAAATGAGTATAGGTTTGACTTCTTAGGTACTTCCGTTAATTTTTAATGTTAGAAACGGTAGTATTTTTTCTAAAATGTGTATTTCTTGTTTATTCTCAAAAAAAAAACCTACTTTGCCTGGTCAATCTGGTCATGTTGGCGATGGCGAATGAATTGCGAGTTTTCTGTTACTGCATGGATCTGCCCAGAATCTACGGGGATATATTGAGTTTCTTTTACATCCATCGACACTTAAAAACGAGATCTAACGCGCGTGGCATATTCTGGTGTATGAATACGAGGGGGGACCCAAAAGTAACGGGAATTAGGTGGTGGGGGGAATACGGAGGGGGGATCGGGTTCTCCAGTGATTCTTTTCCAAGCGGCTACTCTTAGAAGTAAGTGTGCAAAGTTCATTTGATGTAAGTGCATTCGTTCGTCCGTGAGAATTTTTCTAGTGAAACGACTTTTTTCGTTACGGCGAAAACGTGAAATGGCTTTAAGAACGGACAAAAACATTGAACAAATCGACACTCTTGTCCGTGAAGACCTTGCAGAACCATCGATCAACTTTATGAAATGTCTGGATAGTCATGGAGTTCAATTCAGAGGATTTTAACTGAAGATTTGATCATGAAGGGGATTGCAGCCAAATTTGTTCCTCGCCTCCTCTCCGACGATCAAAACAAGGAGCGTTGAGACTTCAGGCCTGTCTCGAGCTGCAAAATCAGTTGGATGAAGACCCAGATTTTTTTCTCAAGGTTATAACTGGCGATGAATCATGGTGCTACGGCTATGACCCCGAAATTTTTACAGCCGCTCGTTGCTCGCCGCACTCAGCCATTTCACGGTGCCATTTCACTTTTTCGCCGAAACGGAAAAAGTCGTTTCACTAGAAAAATTCTCACGGACGAACGAATGCACTCACAGCAAATGAACTTTGCACACTTACTTGGGAGAGTAGCCGCTTGGAAAAGAATCAATGGAGAACCCGATCCCCCCCTCCGTGTTCCCCCTACCACCTAATTCCCGTTACTTTTGGGTCCCCCCTCGTATATATCTCGTCCTGGAGAAAGAGGTATGTGAGAAAGGATTTCTCCAACTCAAAGTACAAGGAATAAGATGGCCTTTCTTTACAATGTTTTTAGAGCTTTGTGCTGATTGCTCTGTATTCTACATAATGTATAAGAGAAATAGATACTGATAATGAAGGATTCCACACAGATGATGAAACTTTGAGTGTGCTTCGAACCAATGAGCAATACTGTTAAAGGAGAGTGTGTCGGGGAAATACCTATTAAAACATTGATGAAGTTGATAACTGAGGGAAGTCATCACACTTTACACATGATGATTTATTTTATTTATTGAAAAGATAGAGCCTTTTTATAAGGTCTATTTACATGATGTTTTTGTATAAATATAAAACTAAAGTAATAGATAAATTATTTGTGAGAAAAAAAAATCTTATAACTAGAAATACCTATATAAAAACTCTGACTTTAAAATGATGGCGATGATGACTTTACTGACGATGAAAAGGTCGATGAAGCTTTGGTAGTGAATGTGGTTACAGCGAATATCAAGTCATGTAATCAGTCATGTAAACAATCTGTGATCTGTGTAGATCTGATTCCACCCGATGCTACGATTTTTTCTCACTAATTTGAGTTAGAAACCACAAAAAAAGACCAAGGGTTAGGTGATAGAAAATGCTTTGACGATAACCTCACCCAGTGGTTAGCTTCAACTAAAAAGTATTATTATTACGAAGCTGATACGACAATGATGATGACATTCATAGCAGTCTGAGCGATAAAAGGAGTGTTGCCATCTTTTTAATGTGCATACCCGCAGCTAATAACAAACTTTCCCAGTTAATTTTATTACTGTGTCCCACAGGTATTTATTTTATAGCTTTTTCATTTCAGCCGACGAAAGCCCTTCGACATTACGTGCAAGAGCTGTATCGCATCATTCACTTTGTACCTCGAGCCAGGTTAGGAATACGCTATTCGTGTGTCATCAAATAGATTCAATTTAATCGGCTGGACCGATGTCAAATGACCTTTTCAAGGGGTGATTGATATAAAACACGGTTGAACCTATAGTGATGAAAATGTTCCAAGGAGAATTGTCATAAGAAGAAATAATAATAACCTCGCCCCATTTGTGAGAACGACTCTGCCAATTTTGAATAAATGTTTGCCGGGAATTTGGTGGTTAAGCACCGTTGATGATAAACAAATGGCACTGACTGATTGATCGATTTTTTTTTTTTATGCCACCATTGAATGTAGGCAGCCTGACTTGATGTTGACATTGGCATGATGGAGATGTAATACAAAGTACCCAAGTTGAAAATTGAACAAGCACTTTGACCAAAATTTGTGAGAATTCTGTGTTGTTTTTATTAAATTTTCTTAGGTTGGTTCAAACTATTCGGTCGTACAATGGTGGAAGGACCGCCCAGTTGAGCCATCACACAGCTTTAGTAAAATGTTATTTCTTTGCAGCTATATTTCTCAAGTGCTCTTAACAATTTCACAAAAATAACTTTGTTCAGGTCTTTCTCTCTTTAATTACATAAGAGAAACGGGTGAATATTTCCAAACGTGGTTTTTTGATGTCCCTATTGAATAAAAACAAATCGGTAAGGAAAAAATAAATGAATCAACTAGTCAAATAAAGAGAACTCATTAGCTTTAACTTGAAAGTACATAAAACATTTTTTTTTTATTATTATTTATATAAAAAATAAGTACATGATATCAGCAAATGTCCGTCCTCTGGCCTGTCCCCAGCTTGTTTTAGAATGTTTAAATTTATAATAGCTCAATTCCTTTTTAAATAATTAAATTAAAATATAATTTTTTCAAAAGGCAAGAAGACAACTACTTAAAATTGAATTTCATTTTATTAATTACCATTTCAATTATTTCTATATTTGACTTTAAAGTGTGTCCCCATACTTTTTGTCCTTCCTCTGGCAAGCCACTTTATTGCCGTTTTCAAAAGAGGGGAGAGTAACGTCACTCTATGAAAGGAGGGGAAACTCTTGTGATTCTAATTTCCACGTTAGTTTTGTTCGATGTTTTAGTTGTTTGATTGAAAGATTTTCAGGAAGTAAGTGCGTCACAGAAGAGCTTGTCTTTCCTCTGGCAAGTAAAAAAAAAGATTTCTTTTACTTTAAAAAAATAAAATGAGATTTTTCTATTTTATTTGCAGATTATTTCTCCATTTCGAAAACAATACTAATATTTTTCTTTTAATAGTGCACTTAAAAGTTAGAGTTATAGTCAAAATGTCTCTCCTCTGGTAGTCCTTCCTCTGGCTATTTTGTACCTATCATCTCTATTTTTTAAAGAACAGGGAAAAATAGAGAAAAAATAATTTTTCAGAAGTGCACCCTCTAAATACCTAAATATTAATATCCTAGGTATCTACTTGATTTCCCCACATTCAGCTAGTTATTTTAAAAAATTGGCATGGGACAAAAATTGCCCTGAAAAAAACCACGTTTGGAAATATTCACCCAAACATGTTAATAATACAATTTATGAATAACCTGTCCAAAAACATATCATTTTACTGTGTGTCTGTAAATATTGATTTTGTGTCTATGTCAGACATGAACCTGTTTAAAAAAAAATCGCATCTCCTGTTTCTTGTTAAAAAATTTAATTAAACCTACGTGGGATAGCTCGAACAAGAAGAATAATGCTTTTTTTTCAGGAAAATTGAACCTTTTTTTACCTTCAGGAAAATTGAAGAACGTTTTTTATCCTCCTCAGGTGATGAGCACGAGGATAATCCTTGGGGCACATTCAGAGCACCCGGGCGTACTGGGGACGCCCCTATCAATGGGGAACCAAGGTGCTTAACTAGGGTGTTCCAGTTTTTTGTTCCTCTTGTATTTGACTTATAGGAATAATGGGGTAACAGGTCTGTAGGGGAAGAGCAAGAGAGAAGTGTTTATGAGAGAGAGAAAAAAGGAGAGAGAGAAAAAAGGACATAAAGATACGGAACAACAGGAATAATGAGAAAACGGAGGAGGGAGTGTAAGACAGAGAAGGTGGTAAGGAAAACGGGAGATGATAAAAGTGAGAAAAAAGAGAGAGAGAGAGAGAGAGAGAGACTAATTATCTGTTGGATTTTTTTTCAAACTGTCAGTAAGTTCAAAAGTTACCTCCCACGGGTAAGAGCATTTTTAAGCCACGTTGAATTCACCATTTCTCATAAGATCGCTCAAGTGAAGCAACGTCCGACGAGGATTAAACTTGCTGGGTGTCACGTCAGGTTCGAACCCCCGAGATGCTGTTCATACCCAGGCGGGGTGAGGTTCATGCATGTGCGGTTTGCCAGTCGCCCCTGTCTAGGTCGACCTCCGGAGTGCAGGAGAGGATTGGCATAGAAAGAATTCTTTCAGTCAGTCTGAAGGGCACATTTCATAGTGACAAAACCTCCAGTTCTCGTATAAAATATTATTATTTATAAGTTGACGGGAGATACCCATTTTACAAGTGTCCCTAACCTATCTAAAACGTAAAACTAAGGCTTTATTCATGTTAAGATTGTTAAGCAACGTCCAACGAGTTTAGTCCTTGAAGGGTGACTAATTGACTATAGCTTTTGTTAACCCTTATCTGAAGATCTTTCTTTCACCTTCTTTCTGTCCCATCGCCTACATTCCCTTCCTTTTTCTACTCTAGCGGGTGAGTGGAGTTAATGCCATGTTTTCCAGGCTAAAAATAGGAGGCTCCAGTTCTGTTCCGTGGGTAGAGCTTAATTAGAAAGGCGCAGCTACATATACAGGGTGTCCCGTATACAGATGCAAATATTTTGAGGGTAGTTTCAGCCCACCGTGGACTATCATATGAGCGAAACTTGCAGTGGGGCATTTTGCTTCGTTAAAGAGTTATGGCCAAATCCCTGTTTTTCCCACAGGACTAGAGGTCACTTGGATCGATGCACGTTTTTAAAGAAATGATAGCCAGTAAGTAATTTTTGACTTCATGTATGGATAGTCATGCATATTTCCCTTGAAATGCAGTTGGTTGCATAAAAAAATATTGAAAGACTAGAGAGATATTTAATCATAAGTTCAATATTTTTCTAAAATTCGATTTTTCCCTTTTTTTCCCTTTCGTGAATTTAGAGTACTTCTACAATTGCAATTCTACGTATCACTAGATAAAAAAATACCCTTTGCTATTTTGTTTCAATAAATACAAAGTTCTTTCAGACGCGTGAAGGAACGAATGAGATACGACTTATTAAACGGCACCAGAAGGAGAGAAACACATCGTTTCAAATTTTGAATCTGGGCGCTATTGCATTTTGAAGAACACTCGATGCCTGAAGCGGTCTATGTGACCATTTTTTTGCCAACTGCAAGTTATAAATGAAAATTTTCAGAGTACAAATAGTTCTATTAACCAACTATATCAATCAAATCTAATAGTTAAAATAACAAGGCGATCAATTTGTTCGGTGGAAGTGAAAGCCACAAGCTTTAACGCCCTTGGTTCGCTACATATTCTTTTGGGTTCTTTTCATTTCATGTCCTGTGTTGCAGAATATATCATGTTTGTAGTTTATCAATAAAGTATTAATAATAATAATAGTAACCTTAAGGTTGGATGTTCGAGTTTTACCCAAGGTTAACACTATTTGTAATTTGTTATGTTTTTGATATCATGATTGTGATAAATACAAAAATGATATTTTTTTTTTACTTCTAAAAATAAAATCACAATTTTTGTTGTTAGCGCAGAGTATTTCTCCATGTGTATTCTTTGTCCATAATTACACCACTGGTTGCTGCTTTCGTTGCAGCCTCTCTCATTTTTCCTCATGATAACCCTGTGACCCCGTAACCCCATTCACATAAAAGTTCACACCGACCGACCACTGTGGATGATCAATTTCCGTCTGTTAAACATCCCAGAGCAGTGTATTTATACCTCAAATTACGCGCCAATTCTGTTAAAATTCAGCCAACTTTGAATTTTCCATCATGATTCAGAAGTGTTTTTTGAGCTTTGTGTGTACTGCGTTCCATGATCTGTAATATAAATGAGCTTTCTTTTTTCTAAAACTAAAGATAATAGGTTATTTTTTTAACTAGTGATACGCAGAATTGCAATTGTAGAAGTACTTTAAATTCACGAAAGGGAAAAAAGGGAAAAATCAAATTTTAGAAAAGTATTGAACTTGTGATTAAATATCTCTCTGGTCTTTCAATATTTTTTTATGCAACCAACTGCATTTAAATTTAAATATGCATGACTATCTATACATGAAGTCAAAAATTACTTACTGGCTATCATTTCTTTAAAAACGTGCATCGATCCAAGTGATCTCTAGACCTGTGGGAAAAACAGGGATTTGGCCATAACTCTTTAACGAAGCAAAATGCCCCACTGCAAGTTTCGCCTATATGATAGCCCACAATGGGCTGAACCTACCCTCAAAATATTTGCATCTGTATACGGGACACCCTGTATAAATATGTATGTACATACATATTTCTGGTTTTCGTAGCAACTTCCAGCCTAATCGCATCAGCTCGGCCCAGTGTGAACTCCCAGTTCCGGAAATAATTAATCGTTATAGGATAGGTATACCTGCTTTCTATCTACTTCTTAAAGTAAATTTCAGGTTATTATTAATAATAATAATTACTTCCGAGAAATTTCTCTTAAGTAAGGCTCGAATTCCACCAAATGCGTGAATTTTTCCTCAGTTGAGAATTTGAAAGCCGGGCTTTCTAGCTATGTATATATTACTTCTGTGGCGTAACGAAGCTGTGGCCAGCTTTTGTGACGGAAAATCTTATTTTAGAATACCTGTTGGTCAGCTGATAAATCTTACGGTCGGCTTAGATTTACTAATCCTGTTTCATAATACGGTCCTTGGTCCTAATCAGGCAATCAATATAACTCAATCAGGATCTATTTTTGTTGTAACTAAATGTATCTATTTATCTATCTTTTCTCTTTTTCCCTCTCCTTCTATCTCCCTCTTCATCTCTCTCTGCTTTATCTCTTCTTCCCTTCTCCTTCTTATGCTTTATACCTTCTCCTTCTTATCTCCTCTTTATCTATCTCATTTGCTTTCCTCAGCAATACTAATTTTATTTCATTCACAGTTTCATCATTATTTATAAAGAAACCAAAAAAAAGAGGGAGAGAGAGAGAGAGAGAGAGAGAGGGAGAGAGAGAGGTAGAGAGAGAGAGAAAGGTAGAGAGAGAGAGAGGTAGAGAGAGAGAGAAAGAGAGAGAGAAAGAGAGAGAGAGATAGAAAGGATACACGTGGCATAATATTGAAATAGGACAATTTGTTCCTTTGAAATGATTTTCTAAGAAAATGGTTAATCAAGCATGCCTTTGGCTTGCCCCTTGTCAAGAAAGCACGCGTCTACCGGCCTGTACTCAAACTATTGACATGAAACAGAATTTGTACATGTAATGGGTTCTTTTATCAGATAGTTTTTATCTCGTTTTCTCAACTTTTTCATATGAAAATAGTTTACTTCCCTAAACCCCTGCCAGCTTTGGGGTTTGGAAGATTGATTTTACAAAAAATCAATCTTTAATTTATTTTTACAAGCTTTTGAACATTAAGGCAATAATGCTCAAGAAGATTTTCGCCTTAATGTAACACAAGACATTAAAAAAAAAAAAAACATGTAGATAAAGATCTGGTTCCTTCTGTCAAAGTGGGATCTGCTGCCCTCTGAGGGAAGGTTTAAATGTTAGGACTCCTTGGATCCTGACGTTAGGTATAAAAAAAGGGCCGAAGGGACACACACGATAAAAATAATCTTGGAACCGCTGGCCCAGAGTACCTTGTAAGGTGCTGCTGATTACGTTTTCTTGAGATCGATAAGGTGGTGGACTCGTAACGTGCAGGTCGGTGCAAAGATTTAGTACAGCGAGTACTAAATCACAATTACTTGGTCTCACATCGTCAACATCGTGATTATCACAAATAAGATAACTTTTGTAAGAATGAGAAAGAAAAGAGGTAAGTAAACCCGGAAAGATAATGGAACGTGACAAAGTGAGTTGGAAATTGTATGAAGGAAAAGTAAAAATTCTCGATATTACTATAAAAAGGTTCTGCAGAAAGTGAAAGTGAAAGGAATTAAATAAGGAGAAGGAGAAGGAGGAGGTGGTGGAGGAGGAGGAGAAAGAGGAGGAGGAGGAGCAAGAGGATGTGGAAATGGAAAGTGTGAGCGAAGTAGAAAATAAATTAATTAGGAATGAGAGGAAAATTAAAGAGGGAAGAGAAATCGAAAATAAAGGAGAGGAGAAGTAAAATGGAATAACTCCGAAGTGTATGTACTAGTATAGATTGAGAATTAGGAGAGGAAAGGGTGGACGATGGAAGTGAAAGATAATTGAAAGTAAAAAGGAAAGAGTGAAAGTTGAAGACATCAGTAGAGGGGAAAATAGGAAAGATAAATGGAGGTGCAGAGAATCAGAGAGCAGAATTAAGGGTTGGGCGAAAGAGATTGCCACAGGCAATAACCCCACCCTTTAGGTAGGACATTTTCTTTATTCCCTTTTTTGTTCTTGTTTCTGTGTGTCAATCTTTTTATTTTTTCTTTATAATTTCATTGTATTTTACTGTATATATTTTGTATTAACTAATAAAGCGTAACATAATAATGATAGTTCTAGTAGAAGGAAAGAAGAGGCGGAAGAGACAGAAGACGACGATAAATATGAAAAAGGAGAAGTAAGAAGAGAGTAGAGAGTAGAGTTCGGGAGGGGGAGGAAAAAAAGAAGACGAAGGTACTGTAAGAAGGAGGAGAGGTAAGAAGAGAGTTGAAGAAAAGAAAGAGGAAGAAAGTGAAATAAAGAGGAGGAAAGGTAAGAACGGATCAGGTAATAGAAAATGAGGAAGATGAAAAGAAAGGAGGAAAGGGAGGAGGAGGAAGAAAAGAGAGTTGGAAAAAAGGAGGAGAAGAAGCAGAAGCAGAAGACGTAAGAATGGAGTAGTAGGAAATAAAAAATAAGGAGGAGAGGGAGAAGAAAGAAACTCAGAAGACGAGGAGGTAAGAAAGGAGTACAAAATTAATAAGTAGGAGGAGGAGAGAGTAAGAAAGGAGTAGAAAATGAAAATAAAGGAGGAGGAGGAGAGGGAGCAGAACCAGAAGACGTAAGAATGGAGTACTAGAAAATGAAAATAAGGAGGAGTAGAGAGAGAAGAAAGAAACTAAGAAGGCGAGGAGGTAAGAAAGGAGTAGAAAATGAATAGAAAGGAGGAGGAGAGGGAATAAAAGGGAAAGTGGGAGTGAGTCAATTAGGGTAATCAAGTTATGTCGGCGCGGTGTTTTCTGGATTAAAATGGAAGCCCCTCTCAGGCTTGGTACAGGAATAATTTCACTCATGACGGCAGAGAACAATTCAATTCCAAGCTCCTGACTTTCTGAGATGATTAGCAACCAGCATCTGTAACGAACGCGTAAGGCTGGCATTTCTAGCCCAACTAGGCTGGGTCAGGTTAATGTGCGTGGCTGGTACGACTTCCCGCGATTTGAGGGCAAAACCACCGTCCGGAATAACTAATATCAGGACGTTTAAACCAAATAGAATCAACTGGTCACATGTCACATAAGATCTCTTTAGGACGCAGTGCCGACCTCCGTGGCTCAGTGGTTGACTCGGAGGTTGCGGTTTCGAATCCCGACCGGAGCGGAAAGTTCTAACCGAGTTTTTTCATATCCGGAATGGCATGGATGTAAAGTTTAAGTGCCCTGAAGTAATGTGAAAGCGGTGAGGCACTACCTTAAAAAAAAATAAGGACCCAGTGTTAATTGTATGGAGTAACCTGGTTCTCAAGTAGGTATATGACTGTATACATATTTATGTTTTTTTACCCTGAGTTCAAAGATCTCAAACTTCTAACCTACTCCATCTTCCATCGACTTGAAGTCTGAAATTTTCATAGAGATGTAAGTTCAATGGAAATTTTAATTTTCATTCCGAAACTCCATCCCATCAGGATACCATCAGGATATTATAGTTGGATGTAATGAAGACACGCAATTTCACACTGTTTCCTTTCATTTTCTGTTTTCCTTATACCCTGCTCAGCTTCACTGATGATTCAGTGAGCCTTGTAATTATATCACATTTCAATTTGAAACATAATACTACTTTGGATCAGAGGGTCTATGCAGGTTGTGGATTCGATTTCCACGTGAGGCAAAGATTTCCAGCCCTTTTTGGGGGTTTAACGTCGCTTTCAATTGCATGGTCATATCACGACGGGGGCGTTACCCTCCATGCGCAGGAAACTCACAAACCTGCTACCCACATTAACCTCATCCAGCCGGGGTTTGGCCGTAATGCCAGCATCACGAAGTCTTCACCTCGCTAGACCTACGATCCTACGAGAACCGGTGGATTCAACGCGCCATTGACGCTGGCTTTACTATATTCTTTTCTTGACACAGATAACTTCTTTATGGGTTTCTATTAATTTCTCTTTGTTGAAACTCCCCCTGTTTCACTATACATACAGAAAGGTGATAATTTGCAAGCCAGAATGGACTGTTTTACAATCCCCGTCAAAAATTTGTTTGATCACGTACGTTCATTAACAAGCACTCTCTGTCGTAAAAGTTAAACTTGCTTTGCCGACAAAAAAGTTGAAACTTTCAACGTTTGAGCTATCAAAGTTTTAACCGAATTCATGAGTTAGTGCAGACTATGTACGTAAATTTGCTCAAACTTTTCCGAAAAGTTTTTTACTGAAATTTTGACACTGAAAAAAAATAAATGTATTTGATTTTATGTACCAACAGTACATGTCGACATGTTACTATGTATGGAGTGTACATTCTATAATTAAATGAAAAAAATTAATTTTAAAGGAACATCATCATTTTTTTTGGTGTTTAACGTCACTTTCAACTGCACAGCCATAAATCAAGAAGGGGGTTTACCCCCCATTCGTTGGAAACTTACCAATCAGCTCTCTGGAATGTCGACCAGCATTTTCACCACTTTTCTCAAAATGGTCGGTTTTCCTTGATGGGCTACAATGCGAAGTATGACATGTGTATGTAACTACATACATATATGTATTGGTATGTATTCACATTATACACTATGAGTGCATAGTGCCACGTACAAAGTTTTATGAAGGGAAATTAATATTCTTCACGAGAGACATTTTTCACCTTCCCTCTCTTCCTCTCCCATTATCCCCTCTCCCATTATCTCCTCTCCCATTATCTTTATCTCTCTCTCTCATTTTCTCTATTTCTCTCCTACCTCATTCATTCATTATCCTTCTCTCCTTCTCTTTAACTCCCTCCCTCGCTCTATTTCTCTATTTTTTTCTCTCCGTACCTCTCTCTCATTTTCTTTTACTCTCTCACTCTCACTATTTTTTTGTCTATTATGTTCTTCTTCTCTTTTTCCCTCTCCTATTTTCTTCCACTCCTCCTCTTTCGCTATCTCTCTCTCATTTTCTCTCCCCACCCCTCTATCAATTTATTTTACACTCTCTCTCTCTATCTGTATCCCACTCTCTCATTTTCTCTATCCCCACTTCTCCATTAATTTCTTACACTTTCTCTCTTTGTCTGCCTCACTATCTATCTCTCTATTCTATCCCTATATCTCTCTTTCTCTCTTCTCCCTCTCATTCACTCTTGTGTACTTTTTCTCCCTCCGATAGTTGAAGTATCCACCAGTTAACTATCGGTCTCGAGTATTCTGGAGTGACAAAAACTTGTGACCATAACTAGCGTCGAAGAAATAAATAAATGCTTTTCTGATCAGCATCAGACTTGGTGGGGCCAACTTCCAGCGGTATTTTGATGGGAAGAGAGGAGGGTACGTGAAAAGGAAGGATAATGAGGAGAAACAGAATAAGGAGAAGAAGCAGAATAAGGAAGAGAAGCAGAATAAGCAGAAACATAGCTTATTACAAGCAAGCTGAAATGAGAATTTCAATTTTCTAATATTAAAGCACACGTGAGGAGGGAGGTAAGGGAGGTAAGTAGAGAACACGTCATAGGAAACTTTACAATGTCAACTTTGGAGTTTCATTACGTATTATGTAGAGCAAAAGCTTCTTTTCAATGCAGGATTCAATCAGGGTGAGTGGGGGAGGGAGGGAGGGAGGAAGGGGGAGTTACGAGAGAAATGTCTAATCTTTAATCCTTTGAATACTCGAAAGTACAAAAGAATTGGGGAGAGTATTGAGGGGAGGGGAAAGGAGAGAAAAGGGGAACTAGAGGAAAGTATTGAGGGGAGGGGAAGGAGAGAAAAGAGGAACTAGAGGAAAGTATTGAGGGGAGGAGAAGGAGGGAAAAGGGGCAGGGGGGGGGAAAGTACATCAGTTGGACCGAAGAGAACGCAGCAGGTATTAATAAAGTACAAGCATTTTATTGAAAAGAGTGTACGAATTCAATAGTACATCACAGGAATATTTAGAGAATTACATATTATTGTGAATATTGAAAATAAATAAATTTCTCATTTTTCTGCATCGAGAAGAAATATAATTGGAGTGTCCTTTTTATCGCCTCTTTTGTGAATTGTGAAAAAAAAAAAAAAATTTAATGTCTTCTTTGTTGTATTTTTCATACGATCTTCGTAATAAATACGAGATGTCCTGGTCCGTGAGAGAGACAGAGAAACTGGTGTTGGGGTGGTGGAGGGATTGCATGGTCACCTGGACACAATGTCTTTAATATCTATTGTTTTTGAGAACTGCTTTTCAACTAGAACAATATTATCACCTGGCTCCCTCCTCCCATGTGTTGTAAATTAAGTACATGAAACTTTCAAGTAAGGGTTGGGTGGAAGAGATTGCCATAGGCAATAACCCCGCCCTTTAGTTAGGACATTTATGTTTTCAAATATTTTCTATTCTTTTTCATTTTTATTGTATATATTGTTTTTTTGATTTTTCACTGTTAAAATTATTATTTCTATGTACATAATGTCCTTTTGTATCTAATAAAGAATTATATAATAATAATAATAATAATAAGTAAGTTCTTCGCAAAATAATAGTCAGCGTAGAAGTTAAAAACACAACAGATAGTTCAACTACCGACCTCAGTAGCTTGAACCGACCTCAGTAGCTTGATCGATAAGGCGGCGGACTTGTAGCCTGGAGGTCGGTGGTTCAAGTCCCGGTTTCAGCGTAGATTTAGTAAAGCGAGTTAGAGTAGTTGTGACATCACGAAAGTGATTAACACAAATATGATAACTTTTAAAAACTAACTTTAGTTCAACTATCGACAAATTGTGCGATGTATATTACATCTTTTATAGGTTACTAATGGTAATGAGCAAAATAAAGTATATAAAACGTCAGATAAAAGAATTTAAATAAAGGAAAATGAAACTCTTTATTTGAATAAAAGTATTTGGAAAACAATATTCAGTGAACTAGAATTTGGAAAAAGTTTCATTAATTTTCAATTACCAAATAAAGTATTTATGACAGAAAAAAAGTCCATTTCGGAATAATAATACTGACATCTCATATTCCAATGCATAAAACTTCATAAATTAATAAACTACACCTATTTTCATTTTTTTTTTGTTATGCGGAGAACATCAATGATATTGGAAATAATCCCGGACAAACAAAATTAAACACCAACTATATACCTATTCATTGTTCCAATTAACCACTTCTAAATAAACATAATATAGGTACATAAATGTTCAAAAATTATATACATAATAGAGATTACTACTGACCACTATAAATATCTAGATTTATGTTTTTCTTTTGAATTTGGGTTCAATGTCATTTTTAACTGCATGGTCATATCTCGACGGGGGTGTTACGCATCATTCGCAGGAAACTCACAAACCTGCTACCCACATTAACCTCACCCAGCTTGGGTTGGGCCGCAACGCCAGCAAAAGATATGTAAAAGATCACCAAATTTATTTAACCTATAAGACGCTTCTCAGCAAAACTATGCACCATATCACTGGCATGCGAGCAAATGCAGCACTCATACTGCTCATCAGCCAGCTTACAACTGGCCATGAGACAGTAGTAGCAGAACACATGCCGGCAGCCCATGTGATAAGGTTGCCATGGAAACTGTTTACACCCGGCACACCTCGAACTGGAAGTTAACACGGCGACTTCCTTCATGGAAACAACAGCGGAGTTTTTCGTCGAAAATATATTGGACAGTTTTCGCAAAACTAAATGCGATTGTAGCAGGGGCAGCAGTACTAGTAGCAGTTCCGAGATGCTCTGGTACAGAAGTTCTCGGGAAAGGTAAGTGTATTCGATAGATCGCGGGGCTCTTGTCCGAGACACAAGATTCAAGTGAAACACCCTCTCAATGATTGTGTAGTACCGCCCCTGGTTGAGAAACACGAGAAAATTCGCCAGCTTTAACACGTCCACTGCGATGTCGACATATTTGTACGTCAGATACGCGTACTTGTTGTGACCACGCAGATAGATACTGATTTCGTCGGACTTTTGTCTCACATAGTCAGCGACTACGTTGGAGATCGCGAACAGTATTGTCTTTCCGCGAGCGCCTGCTAAGTTAGAGTACTTGAGCTGGAACATATTCTGGACAAAGGTGCTCTGGTGATTGAGAAGGCTCTGCTGGTACAGGAACAGCCGCAGTAGAGCATCCACCTCAGCACTGCACTTGTTAAGGACCCAGGAGGGGAAGAACCTGAGTACTTGAGTCAGCTGGGACCTGAGGATCTGCACCAGATCAGAATCTATCTCGTGAGCGTCTAGTATCGTTACTCTGGACGCGACAAACTCTGGGGCCGATTGCACAGCCTTGTCTTCGTTCAATTTCACAGACGACTTTCCATTTGCATCATTGGTGATGTGCTCAGAAAAAGGCTTTTTCTCTTCCGCCATCTTGCACTGCTATAGCGTCTCCAATTTATATTACTCTACAGATATGTCCCTCTCTATGATAGGAATATGACGTCAGTTTATCGAATACATGACTAAAGTCGGAATACGTGTGACCTAAAACCTGAAAGTTACAACATTGGGAACATTTCAGTGAGAGTCCTGAGGAGCTAATTAGTGAAAGTAACATTCGAGCGCGTGGGCAGGAATGGTGGGTTCTTCATCCAACCCAACGGGGAAAACGAAAAGTAATCGAATTTTCAATTAAACAAACAAGTGCTGAAACGAGGAAACTAATAAGGTAGTTGGAGAACTTTATTTCGACTGTCAAAGTAGGACAGATAGTCCCTTTACCTCAACAGTTAGGTGTGCATAGTTTTACCATTACTTAAAACAAACATAGACAATATAAATATGCTTTTTCCGTACCGTTCAATTTTTTGGAGGCAATAAGACTTCTTAAAAAACATCCAACACTCTTCTTTTGAATAATTTTATTTTAGCCCAAAGAAAATTTTAAAGAATTTAATACAAACATTGACTTCATGCTGATCTAGTTGGAAAGTAAACTCACATGTTCACGACCAATAATATTAGAATTGGGAAACTATGTAGGAAACAAGGATTCAGGATTAGGTACCTTTATGGTTTTATTAATAAAATCTTAAAATGGTTAGTTAATTAATGATTCTTCAATACTTATTAAAAGTACTGTAAATAAATCAACTATTTTTTTTCTTAAATTTGTGATTTTTTTTTGTTTTCTTAAAAAAAGAAAACGAAAAAGTTGCATCCGTTAAAGGAAATACAAATTTCTATAAAATGCGTCTTTATGGTATGTCCCATCTTACACTGTATGGTACACCAACACATTTCATGATAGGATTAGGCTTTCTGCAGGACTTGATACGCAATTCTCTATGCAAACAAAATTAATTAATCATACCAAAAACGTTTCTGTTTAATCTATGGCTGGAAAAGCTGTTCGCCTTCTAAGCGTGAATTAAACATTGAAATAATAAAGCAACATACACTGACACTGTCTCGTGTGACTTCGGTGTTAAAGAAATTGAGCATACTTTAAGCACGATACGCCGACAACACTGTAATAACAAGAGGGAAAAGTAATGAAATTATAAGAAGGAAAGATAAGTCAATATTGTTTACAGTAACCCAGTCTCCGTTGAAACGAGAAATAAATTGAAACGATAAGATTTCCCCAAAGTCAACCTAGATTTCGTTTCCAATCACACAAGAACTCATAAAACCCATGCTAGTCAGCAAAGGGTCTCATGAGAAAGAAAAATCACAAGGATTATCAAGAACATAGAATTGCTGACTCAACCGTGAAATATGATATAAATTGGTTCAAGGTATTGTTAATGTACTCTAGAGAAATATCGATATTGAACTTACAACAAACCTTGACCTAGGCCAATAAAATGAAATGTTGGGGGTTAGAGTGCTTAGGAGAAATAGAGAGATATACGATTGTGAAGATCAAAAGAAAACTTCTAGTTCAAATAAACATAGACCATGGATTTGATCGTTGCTCGACAGGGTGAAACAAAGGTAGAGGAGAGGTTCAGAGAACAAAAAAGAAATGGACCCTGTGAACTCTCAGTTAATTTTCTCAACATCGAACACGCTAGAGAAAGCTAATGGAAGGACGTCTAGAGCCCAAGGGCCTTGTCAGAATTATGCAATGATGAATGCATAATAACAGGATAACCAAACAAAAAATAAATAGTCGGAGAAGAACCGATTCACCGCGATTACGGTGGAATGATAATTTATTATGACCAAAAGAGAGATTACTAGAAGAGGTCAAACCTCAACTATCATAAATAATTAACGAAAATATATAGATTTATAGATATAACGTGGTGGAGAGGTTTTGTACATAGAAACTTAGACGGAACGGCTTAAAATTTGATGATGATACGTAAAATTCCCGACAATGAAGGGTGCTATTGGTTTTACCTTCCTCTCCAGAACTTAGACCGATAGTGTCACTTCAATAAACTGATGTTTTCAATTAGTTTAACATTCGCCTCACTGTTCACTTGGATAGTTCCTTTGAACAATAATGTATTTTTCCACAATCAGCTCTTCCACTCTCTGCGTTTCTATCGAAGCGTGCAACTTTGCTTTTCTCTCTACTTCTCTTACGTCTATTCGTGAGTTTATTTCATTTGATTTTGTGAGATTATTTTTATTGATTAAGTTCCGTTAGTTTTTATTTCCGTTACCTTTTTTGTTTGTTAGTTTATTCCATTTCATTTTGTGAGTTTATACCATTTGATTTTGCGATTTCATTTAATTATGTTTATTGAGTCTATCTCATATTCTTTTGAGAACTTATTCTTTCTAAATGTTCTTACTTGTTGTTTTCTGTGCTTTACTCCGCTTGTTCATTGAATGCATGTATTTGATTTTGAGATTTTATTCTGTTTTATATTGAGATTCATTTTATCAATGTCCATGTTTTTGTTCCATTTATATCTTTTTGTTTACCAATTGACCCAACTGTTCTTTGTTCAATGAATGTTGCACCTGAAAAGAGCAAAAGAACAATTGTCAGGTCGATCAAAAACTAACTAATGTCAAGGATTCAACACCCATATTGCTTTCCGAAAATGCTCTTGTAGCATTACATTTATCCTCAGTGGAATCCCTGTCGTAGAAAGGCTGGAATTTTACGACACCTCTGTGTATGCGCCAGGCAAATCAGAAAAGTGAGAATGTTTACAGTATATGCGGCCGACGCAGGAAGAAGTCCTAATGGAAAACTAACGAGCTATCCCTGCCTGTCTACTCAATCTTTCAAGGAGAAATGTAAATTATTTATTGTTTTTCCTTCCTATTTCATTTACTTTTTCCTCTTCCTCACCCTTCATCTTCTATTTCTTCCTCAGTTTTCTTCTCCACTACCTCTTCTTCATCTATCTCCTCCTCCTAAACCTCTTTTCTCTAATTTTCTCTTCCTCCTTCTTATTTATTTTTGTCCTTAATTTTTACTTGTTCACCATTTTCTTCCTACCTTCTTTTCTCTCTTATCATTTTGTTGGTCTTATCCTTTCTTTTCTTTATTTTCTCTCGATCTTTCTCTTTAATCTTCCTTTCACTTTTTTTTTCTCGCACTCTCTTTCACTTTTTCCTCTATCATATTTTGTTTCTTTTATCCTCCTTTTGATTTTCATATTCTTTAACTCTGTTTTCCTCTCTAATCTTCCTTCATGTCCTCTTTTTTTCTCGTGTCATCTTCTTTTTCTCTTCATGTTTTTCCTCTGTTTTCTCTTTAGTCTTGTTTATCTTCTAACTCTCAGAGCCTTTCTTTTATCTGCGTTTAAACATTCACTCGCTTTATTTTCCTACTTCTGAAATTAAAAAAGGTTGATGTTACAGAAAATATTTTGTTCCTGAGAGATATCCAGGAAGGGGGAAGGGGAGGGAGAGAGAGAGATCATGAGGGGTAGATAATAAAAAATATGAAAAGCCAGGATTAAGGAGCGCGGTAGCGCTCCGACCCGCCAAGTCAATCGAAATACATAGTTCGCGCGCTACCCAGAGTATACTATACGCGACAGCATAAGTAGCACATTTCGTGTAGTTGTAGGAGGAAAAGTACAAGTGATGGAGGAAATTGAACTACATATACAGATTGGGGCACGATAATAGACAAGCTTTTAAAAAAGAAACATCGAAATCGTTTGAGTTAAGTTGGTCAAAACCACACTATAAAAACGTCATTTTTTTTCAAAAAATTCTGCTTCTTCTTTGACGTTGACCGCTCTACAGCCAAAACTACTGGACCGATTTTCATGAACGATGGCTCATTTTTTTTCTTCTGGGTGGTAGGTGTGCCTTTTTATGGTTTCATTATCCCAAAAGCTACCATTTGGCCGTTAATTGGGAAAAGGATCATTTTCAGAGCTCAGAATAACATTGGAGTATATATGTTTAATGTAGTTTATTATGTATATACTTATTCATTCACAAACCTTTCAATCCACATGTCCCGATGTGAAATTGTGTAAAGGTATACTAACCCATAAATAGTCGCCGGTGCTGAGTGAGTTAGCGCGCTAAGCTTACCACGTATGGTGACCTGTATTCGATCCCCAGCTGGGAAGGAATTTTTCTGCACATTACTTGGGTGTTTGGGGTCCACTCATACCTCGTGAGGAAAAATGAGTAGTTACTGAATAAGTAACGACCAATGGCGGCATTACCAGAGTAAAAATAAATTAATGTAATAGAATTTGAAAAGTAAAGGAGGCTCTTAGTAATGCTGCGCTACCCACAAAATTTGTGAAGAGACCTTGTGCTTGACCACAAATAACGTCATACATACTTAGCTATAATAAACCTGTAATGCCCAAGGAGTGAAAAAGACAAGATTTTTTTTTCTTCTAAAATGTTGGTTATATTAGGTTCAAAAATGTAAAAAAATCTCTAGTACCCAATGTTACATAATATGTATGTGTATGAATGTCTAAATGTTTGGGAACCTTTCTAAGTAGGAAATGTAGAAGTTTCATAGAAAACTTTGTAAAAGCCCCTACACTACCTAATACCTATTCCTAATTAGGAATGTAGGTACCTATTAGGTACATAGGAATTGAAAGGCTTCCTTCCCTATCCAATTCTCTCTAGTAAATATTTCTTTCACTGGCCGCTAAAAAGTTTATCCCCCAAAAAACACTTCGTGTAAAAATAGTCGTCAAGTGTTGGAATAATTAAAAAGAACTGATATCAAAAACGTCAATTTTCTATGTTTCAAGGAATTATTTTTCACGTAATTAGTCACACAACAAAATAATACTCTTGAAAGAACCATGTTGTATAGTTACAGAACCACGTCCTTGACGTAACTATACAACATGGTTCTTTCAAGAGTATTATTTTGTTGTGTGACTAATTACGTGAAAAATAATTCCTTGAAACATAGAAAATTGACGTTTTTGATATCAGTTCTTTTTAATTATTCCAACACTTGACGACTATTTTTACACGAAGTGTTTTTTGGGGGATATCACTACTTTTTGATTTAATTGATTTTCCTCAATCAGTGATGCAAAAAGGGCATAAATCGACTTACGCCCTTTTTCCACCAAGCCCCGCAAACAAAAAAGAAACTTTAGAAAGATGCTGAGAGAAAATTTTATAGTATACTTTCTGAAGACAGGAGAAATCTTGAGATAACAAGTGTGATACTTTCAGTGACACTAAATAGCGCTCAGCAATTTTGTTGATCTTTTCAAATTTTGGAACCCACTGCTAGATTCACTAACAGAAAGGTACCCTGTTTCAGTATTGTTGGCAATAATTAGAGATGGGTAATACGTAATACCGAGTATTTCATAGAACCGGTACTTCAGTAATCGATTACATAAAAGTACCGAGTATTTAACCAGGTTTTTTTGTACTTGGTTTTTGAGATTCTGAGAGCGGATGTAAATGGAATAGTGGATTCGAGTAATTACTCAAGAACCAAGTACAAAAGCACCGGTTCTTTCATCATTCAGTACACTCACTAAATCTCACACTAACTAAATCTCACAATTTTGCATTTAGAGTGAGTGTTAACTCACATGAGTGAGTTAACACTCACTCATGTGACAGTCACTCATTCATTCATCTCGATTTCTCAGCACTGATAAGTCCTAGGAAGCTTAAATTGTACATGTAGGTCACTTTTAGGTCTTAAATGCACACTAAGAAAGGATTTTGAAATATTCCCACTGGGGCACCCGCCACGGCGGAAAAAGGGCGCATTTGCCTGAAAAAACGCGCTTTTTTATCTTTTCACCTTTTCATCACTGTTTTCTCCGTACCGGTAAATTTCTGGTGGCTGAAAACTAATATTATAGCTTGACTCTATATTATAGATGTGCAATAAGAAAGGTTTTCATTAAATATTAACAAGGCTGCCAGCCCCGGTGAGTGTATGATGTGTGATGTATGTGTGTGTGATTTGTGTGTGGTGTGTGTGTGTGTTGTGTGTGGTGGTGTGGTGTGGTGTGGTGTGTTGTGTATGTGTGATGGGCTGGCGAAGCGGCGGGTGTAAACCGCTAGTGTTTCAATAAATTAGAAGTTCCACTTCCTAGTTTATAAACTGAGTTACATAATCTACACTTCCCTAAACCATCCGATTGTTTGAAACTGTTTCTTACTATGGCTTTAAGAAATTATGACCCATATATTTGCCTAACTTCAAGTTCCTAAACACTAAAGTTTAGTCACAACTACTCAAACTCGCTTTACTAAATCTACGCTGAAACCGGGACCTGAAACCTCTAGGTTACAAGTCCACTGCCTTATCGATCAAGCTACTGAGGTCGGTAAATTGCTAAACATGGTGTCATTTCAGCATAATCAGTATAGACAGAAAAAGTAAGAAATTGTTCTAGATTGTATATTTTTATTATTATTATCTGACCTGGTTGCAGGGTTTCCAATGAAACCCTTACAATTAACACTGCGACCTAATTAGATCTATTGTGACCAATTGATTCTATTTGGTTTTAACGTCCTGACTGAGATAGTCAGGACTGGGGTTTTACCCTCCATTCGCTGAGAATCGTACCAGTTACCCAAATTAACCTCACCCAGCCTGGGTAGGGCCGGAAATGCCAGCCTCACGTGTTTGGATGAAACAGAATTTTCGTCGAAAAGTCTGCCCCAACCGAGAGTTGAACTCGGGAACTCTAGACTACGGGCAGTAGTCACAACCATTAAGCCACGGAGGCTAGCTAGATATTAATTAAATAATTATTAATTAATAGGCAAACATGTTTCCATGAAACATACCCTGAAAGTTTCAGCTCGATTGGACAAAATATGCAACTTATATCACGTTACATACATAGCATAGGTAGACCGATAGTTAGATTGTGACATATCAATGTTGATCGAGTTAAACCATACTCACTTCATTCGAAATTAAACGGTCATACTAGTAACTACTGTTTTTTGACTCAAACTCGTAACTACTGTTTTTTTCTCTCGAGATATAACAGAAAACCGGCCATCCAAAGTACAGAGTAAAAAATTCTACCTAGCCGGGATTCGAACCCAGGTCACCTTGCAAACTTTGTGTTTTACCTACACCAGTCGACGACCACAGAAACTGCTCAATACATAATATTTTATTATAATTTATTATTGTTTTGATCTACATTAATCAATATTTTTCCTCTTACTGGCCAATATTTTTTACACTAATTTATGAGAAGTCTTCTCATAAATTAGAAATATTTGTCTTTGAATGAAGTTATAGAACGTTATTATTCCCATTCTGATAAAACGGTCTGCTGGCAGCTTGGATGAAGCAAGGACGATTATTTTCCACCCATAATTTAAGTTATATGTGAGGCGAAGATTTTTTGTTACTCTCATTTTTTTCTTTTTATGTCTCACACTGTCGCTGATTTTTCTAAAATTTTATTTACATCGTAGTATAATTCTGCGTAATTAGATCTTTAGAAAGAACCTTCAGTCATCAACTTGAGATAACTAGGCGTGGCTCCAGGGTTCATTATAGATATTCCTTTAGAGGGCTTTAAAGACTTTTTTACTTGTTTCAACCATCTGAAATTAAGTGATCTCATTTCCTTTGACTAGACCTTTCTAAAAACACCAGAAATACATCTCTAGGATAACAATAGACGGCTCTGGGCTCCATAATAAGTATTCCTTTCAAAGGCTATAACTCATATTTGGTCCATTGTAATAATTTGGTTATATTTTTATATTTTTTCCTATGATAAGACCTTTCGAAAAATACCAGAATCACAGCTCCAAGATAACCAGGGGCGGCTCTGTGCAACTTTCCGATTTTATTTTAGAAGGCTATATCTCCTATCCTATAAAAAATAAATATTTGAAACTATAAAAGGTATGCAGAAATGAAAATTCCCTATCCAAAAACGTAGCTCACGTCTTTCCACGACAAGCACACATTGCTGTACCCTTGACAGAAAATTGGTCTGAAAAAAAAAACCTGTATGAATATTTTCATGAAATTCAAGATTTTCGGCGTGGCCAGAAAACGACTTTAACTGTTCGTAGGAACCTCGCGCTTTCGTGAAACACAATCTATTTTCGCGTCTCATTACGAATTTGAAATAAAAATCGATAAAAGTTAGCGGGAAGTTTGCGAAAACAATAAAACAAAATACATATAAACTCTGTTTCGTGTTAATATAGGCCGGCTGGCTGGCGCTACTTGACGAGCGCTCGCCTCCCGGCGAGCTTGATTATACAAAGTAAAATAAAGTGAAGCTTTTATGTGTTGCAAAAACCACGCGAGTACATCAACAGTCCAGTTAGCTCAGTGGTAAAGGCGGCACTGTGTGATGCTAAAAATGCCAGAGGTCCGAGGGTTCAAAACCTAACTGGGACACGTAATTTTTTTTTATTTTTTAAACAAAATACTCTTTACTTATTTTAGAAGAAATGTGTTTCTTTGTGTTATTATATCACAATTTTAGTGGGTAGCGCAGAATTATAGGACTTTTCCATATCATTAATATCCCAATATCTTATTTTTGCCTATAATTCCGCCACTGGTCGCTGCTCACATTAAAGCAGCTATTCATTTTTCCTCACGAGGTATGAGTGGACCCCGAACACCCAAGAACAGAGCAGAAAAAATCCTGCCCCGCTGGGGATCGAACCCAGGTCACCGTGCGTGCAATGCCTAGCGCGCTAACTCACTCTGCCACGGTGACTTCTGTATTTTAATATTTTACATTAAATTTAGTGAGTTTATGAGGTACTATTACCCTTTTTGTTGTGGGTTGTGTTGTACCTCAAGTCTATATATAAAAGAGAAATTTTTAATATACAATAAAAAATTAACAGTTAAAAAAATATATTTATACATTTATTACTTGAACAACACAATAAGCTTCGTTCTCAGTATTCTTTCACAGAAATTAATTGTAAAAATTCATAGTTATCCTCCCATTTGGAATTTTTACCACATAATAATACACCTTGGGCATTCTGCTGGAAAATGGGACTTAAAAGTCTTAATTATTATATCTGACATAAATTAAGGAAATATGTTCAGGTTGTACCCACTATCTGAACCAGTTGAGGGGCCCATCTGGATAAAATGAATGGCACACAGTATCCTTATAAAAATCTGTGACAAAGGGCCAATTTATGAAACGGGATTAATTTTAGAATAACCGGGACTATCTCTCTAATCGTTTCTTCGACTTGAGGGAGGGGTCTCGCTTGTTTTCTTACCTTCTTTTAAACATAATTAACCGAACACAGTGAGAACGAACTCACTAAGTGAGGTTCTTTGAACAGTAAACCTCAATTTACTGTTCAAAGAAACACAACAAACCATGTAAAATAAAGCCAAAAAATAATAATATTGACGTTAAACAATGTAGGACGTACTATTATTAACCGAACACAGTGAGGGAGCGAAGCAACCTCACTAAGTGGGGTTCTGTTTTAACTTGCATACAGGACGATTTGGCTTTCGTTTGTCTGTCTCATAAATAAGGCGAGATCATTATTATAATAAGAAAATGCTATCATTGTTATAATAATATAAATTTATAATTTAGGAGGGCGGTAGCGCTCCGAACCTCCAAGTCAAAGTAATTCGCGCGTTACCAAGTGATATTATACGCCAGAGCAAAAGTAGCACAATTCTTGTAGTTGTAGGAAAAAAAGTACAAGTGATGAAGGGAATCGGACTATAAATACATATAGATTGTGGCACGATAAAGACAAGCTTTGAAAAAAAAACCATCAAAATCGTTTGAGTTAAGTTGGAGAAAACCAAACTTTAAAAATGTCATTTTTTCCATCATTTACTGCTTCTTCTTTCACGTTGACCGCTTTACAGCCAAAATTACTAGAACGATTTTCACAAACGATGTATAATTTTTTTCTCGTGGGTGGTAGGTGTGCTTTTTTATTGTTCTATTATCCTAAAATGGACATTTAGCATGTAATTGGGAAAAGGATCATTTTCAGAGCTCAGAACAAAGTTGGTGTATAGACATTCAGTATCTAGTATATTATCACTCTCCCAGATGAGTCAAAAGTCGCATATCTACTTTTAGGTGAAAGAATAATTTGGAGAAGGATACTGTGCTTAGTTATGAATATCAAACTAAAATCTTTATCTTCACATTCAAACTGTTTCATTTATCAACACTTGTTCCTTTAAAGTCATTATTTAATATGTTAAATAGTTTTATATTGAAACAACATGTATCATTCACCCCACACCTATATAGGGCCACTACAAAAAGTTATAAGATCCCCCAAAAAATATCACTTCGTGACATAAAAAAAGTCCCGCCAAGTCGTTCCCCAAAAATATTTCAGTTCCCAAATTCATCCCTCCCTTCCCAAAAAATATATTAGTTTGTTGTGACCTCCCCCAAAAAAAATATTGAAATCAATTTATGGCCCCGCCTTTTATTCATTCACCTAAGTGCAACAGTATACTTATTAATAGTCTCCCCTCTCTCTTTCTTCTATGTCCTCTTTCTTTTGTTCCTTGTTGCATGTTGGAATGTTTCCTTTACAAACTCAGAACTTCAGTCTTATTTCCTTGCTCCTTTCACCGACTTGGGCTCTTGGCGGAGTACCACACAACTGGGAATGATAAATATATGAATCTAATAGACAGTGCTATTTTTAAAGAATTAAAAAGAGATAATTTAACATAGTGGTTCTTATGGAGAACAGGAAATGAGAAGTCTAGCCGACCGCGACCCAAGGATGCATTATCTGTATCTAAGTCGCAAAATATCTGCCACCAACGAGAATTGGACCATCAGATCAAGTCACAATTCAGGCTCATTTCCAAGGATCACATGTTTACAAATGTCTACATTTATATATAATCTTAGAAAAGAACCAAGACATCAGTTCTTTTGGCTAAGAACGGACCTGCTGGGTGGTACTCCGCCAAGAGCCCAAGTCGGTGAAAGGAGCAAGGAAATAAGACTGAAGTTCTGAGTTTGTAAAGGAAACATTCCAACATGCAACAAGGAACAAAAGAAAGAGGACATAGAAGAAAGAGAGAGGGGAGACTATTAATAAGTATACTGTTGCACTTAGGTGAATGAATAAAAGGCGGGGCCATAAATTGATTTCAATATTTTTTTTGGGGGAGGTCACAACAAACTAATATATTTTTTGGGAAGGGAGGGATGAATTTGGGAACTGAAATATTTTTGGGGAACGACTTGGCGGGACTTTTTTTATGTCACGAAGTGATATTTTTTGGGGGATGGAAAATTACAGTTAGCTCATGGAGTTTAGCACACAGATTAAAATGAAGGAAATTGCAGGAAACTGACAAACTGAGAGAAAACTAATTCTTTCGAACACTACGTTGCGGATTACCAATCCAAGTGCTTCGGGCAGTGGACTCTTAATCTAAAAGTTGATGTCCGAAACAGTACTTAAATTTAACATAGTTAAATTGCAACTATGTTATCATACATAGGTAGTAATATTAAATTGAGATAAATTCAAAGAAATAAACTTTAACATGCTTACAATTTGAACTCTTACATAGGTATTGTCATTTCGCATATACAGTGATCAGTTGGTTCTAAAGTGCTTGAATTTCACTCATAGAAGTAAGCTCTGACCTGAACTACCTGAAGTCCGTAGGTACCATTGACTATAGCAGATCTGAAGCCTGCTATCAGTTATTGCCCATTTATAGTAAGTCGGAAGACAAAACTTAATGGGTGTAAATGTTCTAACAAAGAAAAAGTTGCAGCACTTTGCTGAATTTTCGCACACTTATCCTGTTCCGCTAGACAGCAGACGCTTTCCCAACCCGACCCGTCTGCCGGAACAGAGCCACCGCCCTTTCATTTCTCCCCCCCCCCCCCCCCCCCCCCCCCTGCTTTCCATTCTACTTCTTCTTTGTTTATGTCCCTGTTTGTCTGTCTCCTGAAAACTTTTTCCATCTTCGCCGCCGCCGACTTTGAGAGAAGTTTTCAATTGAAAATCGACCTTACTACTATTACACGCGGATAATATTCGGGGAAGAGGAGAGCATGAGAACTGTGTGAAGAAGAGAATATTAGAACTTAAGATAAAAGAAAGATAGGGGGCAAGACAAAGAGGTGGCAGAGAAAGAGGTGGCTCCCAACAATTAGTTGGAAAAATAAAGTTACAGAAGACTTTCAAGAGAAAAACTAGATAGTGGAGGCGTAAAACAGCAAAAAGTACACGAGTAAAGTAACTAGTTATTTCTGTACTTTTACTTTCTTTTACCTTTGAGGTAAAATTGAAAAGTTATCATATTTGTGTTAATCACTTACGTGATACCACAACTACTCAAAATCGCTTTACTAAATCCACGCTGAAACCGGGACTTGAACCACCGACCTCCAGGTAACAAGTTCATCGCCTTATCGTTCAAGCTACTGAGATCCGTTGCTATAAGGTATAGAACAGGATTTCACGTCTCAAGTTAAAAAAAAAGAAAGTTACTTACTGTCTTTGAGAAAAAATAAAAAATATGACCATGAAAAATAAGCAAATTATTGACCTTAAGAAATATTTGTTCAAATAAGAAGTCTATCCTAAGTTCTGGACAGCTTACAACCGACGTATCCTTCAGGATTAAGACCAAAAAAGGCGCCTCAAATGTCCGGATCTCAGAGAACCAAAAATTTGTAACATGTAGGTAAAAAACTTGTTTATAATAGTCAAGATAAATTAAGCAATTTGAATTTGAAAAGGAGGACCCAAACTAAACTTTCATTATCACTGGTAGAAAATAAATTGCTCGTCTCTTTCAAAACGTACCTGGGGAACATTAACTTTTTTGTTGAACTTTTCTTTTCATTTTTATCTTTCTCATCCGTTCAAAATAGTTCCCTCTCCCTTGTCTCATAAAATATCCTACATCCATTAAAGTTTACCTTCATACACTAAGGACCCTCCCCTAGCATGTTCATTATTCGCGCTTACGTAAGCGATGTGAGTAGTTCGTGTCGATAATGGCTAACTTCACAAACTTCGAAATTGTTCGGAAAATAAATTAGCTAACTTCACAGACTTTCATATCGTTCAGGAAATAAATAAGATGGTTTTGATGAAAAGAAGGAAACAATAGAACTTTATGAGCGTTAAATCGCGCTGATAATACGGATATTAGGTAATACTCGGACATTAGGTTCTACCATAGAATAGACAGCTGGGCGTTTCCGGCTATTAGGTTAGAGACCTAATGTGACTCCATCCAAAATAATTTCTTAGTTGTATACTTCAGGTGCTTTCTATGGCAAACAAATACCGACCCTGTTTGAACGGTAAAGGCGAATAAGAAAAGCATATTCATAATATTATGTCAAATCCATTCAATCCCTTAGGCATCAAACAATACAAAAAATCGACCGGTTTGACACACATACTCCTACATAAATATTTCCATCACGTGTGAAATTTAAAATGGGAAATATAAAGTTCCAATTTCTCTTTCTCGCTTTCTCTTTATCTTTCAACTCTCTTTTAGTTTCTTTCTCACCCACACGTCATCCTCGATGACGTGTGGCAACATTTGTTTCCACCCGGAAGTAAAAAGGCAAGGGGGGGGGGAGAGAGAGGAGAACAGGAGGGAAGGGAGGGAGGCAGATGAGAGAGAAGAGAAAAACAAGCATATAGGGGAAAGAAGAAGAGGGAAAAGAGGAGGGACATAGGAAAAAAAGGGGTAGGTAGAGAGATATGGAGAAAGAAGGGGATAAAAGGCGGAGAAAACTGTGGAAAAAGAAAGAAGGAGGGGCGTAGGAAGAGAAAGTACAAGGGGTGGAAGGAAGGGAGAGAGAAGGAGGAACAGAAAGTAACAGAGACAGAGAACACAGGTATGAAAAGAAAATAAGGGAACAATCACTTTCGCATGCATTCTTTTCCCCAGCTAATATTGTACTGAGCGAATAGAAATTTGGTATTTTCTATAATAGTTTTAAAAAAATACTGACCTCAGTAGCTTGATCGATGATGCAGCGGACTTGTAAACTGGAGGTCGGTGGTTCAAGTCCCGGTTTCAGTGTAGATTTAGTAAAGCGCGTTTGAGTAGTTGTGATGTCACGAAAGTGATTAATACAAATTTAAAAAATCTCTAAGGACCTATGGGATCCCAATTGATATTATAATATTTGACACGTTGAAATCTATAAAAGATTTGTTTGTGTCAACAACTCCGAAGTTACAGAACTGACTTGTGCTATTCAAAAGGCTGGTGTTCGAATTTCGACGGTGTAATAATGTAACAGTGTGTAGCCAATTTTTCATGTGATTTGTTTGGTATATTTTAAATTTCAATTCGAATTTCTAGTTTCACAATATTAGATAGTTATACAGTATTAGATTAGACAGTACTATTAGAACTATCTAATAGTCTACAAGTTCTACATTTTATGTAGAAAATCTCCTCACAAATCGCAAAACTCGCTTAGGTAAAAATTAAATGTGCCTCCAAGTCCTGCATATTGCAAAACGCAATAAGATTTTCGAGAAACCCGTGACATAAGCCGATGGAACGTTTCAATAGAAAGCTTGGGAGTGGGTGTGTGGTGTGGGGTGTGTATGGGTGGGTGTAATGGTGAAAACACCGTGAACAGCTTTGTTACACAAACACCTCACAGGTCTCCTCGGTGCAGCTACGTGGAGACGGGAAACAAAAGGGTGGGTGATGCTCTATTGGAGAGCAGAGGAGGATGATTTTCCATTGTTTATGGTAGTTTCATAGCGGTTTTTTATTATTTATTTTACGCAATTGTGGAAGCTTGTTTAGCCTTTTGCGTGATGAGTACTCATTCCGTACCGTAGATTTGTATAAAATTATCTTGGAATTTTAGGTGTTTGGTTGAATGTCTAGGTAATGATTAAGGATATGTTGTAAAGAAATGAGACACTATTAATGAATTCAGGGATCGGACGACAGATAACAGATTTTGCGGTCAATAAATATTGCTATTGACCTAACAGCCACTCCAGTAAATCCTTGACCAAGAGAGTGAGTTACAAGTGAGCTGACACAGTTGAAAGGATTCTCAGAGTACAATTATGTTGTGTACTTGGAGTTAAGAGTATGTATGAAGAGTTAATTACTGTAAATAGAATTGAGGGGTTTCTCTCAGTTAGAGTATGCAGAAGGAAAGTACTTGTCAAAAAGATTTTGAAATCTTGTACATTCATATGTATGTATTTAGATTTTAGAGTATGTACTTAAAAAGTCAATTACTGTAAATATAATTAAGGGAGAAAATCATCTTAATTATATTTACAGTAATTAACTTTTTACGTACAGTTGAAGTATGCAAAAAAAAGGAACTTTTTAAAAAGATGTTCAAATCTTTCAGCTGACGAGTTGTCGGAATTGTTTTGACTTGTCAAAAGTTTTCGACTCTCTCAGCAGAGGAAGAAAGTGGACTCTTCTTCTTCCTCTGCATGAGTGGTCAAGTGGTGAGAGCGTGGGTTTTGTAACCCAGCTGATTCAGATCGCATCTGTACGAGACAATTTATCTCATTTATTCTTTAAGTACAATTTGACTTCAAAATAAGACACAAATGCAGGGGCCTTGCTTGGCGGTAACGCCGAATTCAGCCCTGAAACGTTATTATTATTATACAACGCTTTATTAGGTATAAATGGACATTATGTACATACAAATAATTAATTTAACAATGAAAGAAATGGAAATAATATATACAATGAAAATGAAAAAAATAGAAAATATATAAAAAACATAAGTCCTAACTAAAGGGCGGGGTTATTGCCTATGGCAATCTCTTCCACCCAACGTTGTACGGCAATGTCTAAATGTGTAGAGTAGTGTTAATAGGAAAAATAAATAGAGGGCCATGCCTTGGGTAGAGCCCTTTCCATGGCCATGCCTTGGTGTACAAGAGAAGACCCTGTCAGCGATGAGGCCATCATCATAATCATATCAATAGAACAGGAGAGAGAGAGAGACTAATGTAATGGTCAATCACTGCCCTATGCAGTTGCTGGGAATTGTTGTTTGCCGGACACCCGATTCCCGGGATTTTGTTTCCATGTGTTGATGAATGAGAGGGGCCAGTGTTTGTTCTAGGAAAGTGAGTGGGCAGCCACGCACCAATGTAGGTCCTGTTCATCTTTATCATCTAACACTTTCATCCAGGGCCGTTTTCAACCTTCCTACCGCTCTAGGCACTTGATACAATTACGCACTTCTTCACGGAGGGTCTGGGGAGTTGTTGGAATACTGAACAGTAGATTCATGTTGCGTTGGTCGCTCAGTATCTCGGCAGTTCGCGACAGCAAACAAAGCCTAAGGTGACTCACAAGACACAAGACAGTAGCAGTTGCAGCAATGCGCTGTACTAGTATACTGCATATTTATTTATTTTATTTCTTTTTAATTTGAGTTTAACATCGCTTTCAACTGCATGGTCAAATCACGACGGGGGTGTTACCCTTCCT
This sequence comes from Bactericera cockerelli, assembly GCA_024516035.1. NCBI lineage: Eukaryota > Metazoa > Arthropoda > Insecta > Hemiptera > Triozidae > Bactericera > Bactericera cockerelli. The sequence continues at coordinate 50,764,246 of CM044955.1, forward strand.
TCACAGGAAACTCACAAACCTGCTACCCACATTAACTTCACCCAGCCTGGGTTGAGCCGGAATGCCAGCATCACAAAGTCTTCACTTCCCTGGGCGTTCCTTGACTTCGGCGAATCTACGAGAAAAGGTGCACTCAAAGCGTCATCGACCATGGCTGTATACTACATAGCCTTTTGCCTTACTCAACGAACAAGATATGCCATTCAAGTCTCACTCAATGAGCGTTGGTACATGGTGGAGTGGTGGACATTGGTGAACAGACATTGTAATCCTGAGATTTCATTTTGAAAAAATCCACCCACTTTTCCGCCTTTTTTTCCTATTCAGATTTAGGCGCTCTAGGCACGATCCTAATCGGAAAAGCGGCCCTATCTCCATAAGCATCATCCTCAATATTGATGACCAGGGCACACACGTTCTGTTTAGTTTAGGTGCATAGATAGGGCTTCTCTCCTGTCCCATGTTTCGTTATGAGACAAGTCAACACAAGGATTGTGTAAACAGTGTGATATTCTAATATTGGGTATGTGATGAAGGTAAATTGGTCATGTATATCTACATATGTAATGTACGTGAATAGTTATGTATACTATTGTATAATATAGGTAAATTTATATCTATGAAATAAAGGTGAATATTCATGTTTACCAACTGTGGGTCAAGATGATTGTGATTTGAAGATACATCGGCGATATATTATATGGATGTAACATCATGTCCTGGGTCTTATGTTTAACTAACTAGGGCATTTTCAAGTATTAATAATAACAACCAAAACTTATTTCAGCCGCTAGTAAAACATTAAACTGATAGGAGGGATGCTGGCGGCTGGCGTAAGATGCCAGCATTCTGCCTTTTTAAACGGGAAATAACAAAAATACGGTCAGAGATAATTTGTGAGAAAATATGAGTAGATATTTCGAGCAATGGTGGCATTCCAAAATAGCAATGACTTACTTAGGCAAAAGCTATTATCACAGGAGTGTCGTAATGCTGTGTTACTCATTAAAGTTGTGACATAATAGCACAAAATAACACCATGTACCTACCTATCTAGTATCTATGTGTGTAATTATTCAATTATTGTACCACACTTCCAGAGAGGACAACTCCACCAAAAGAGAAAAAATTGATCTAAACGATACGAGGTTACATATTCCTCCGGGATTTGGAAAAAAAATGAGGAAGAGATAGACAGAGAGAGAGAGAGAGCAAACAAAGAGAGCGAGGGAGTATAACCTAATGATAATAACAGAAAAACGAAGAAAATTAATTTTATAGAACGTTTTTTTCTTTCGCAGGTCTGAACTTTGTACATGCATGTCACGTCGAGGTGAGGAGATGAATCAGAGAGAGGTTGGGTGGAAGAGATTGCCGCAGGCAATAACCCCACCCTTTAGTTGGGACATACATATGTATATTTTTTATCTATGTTATCTTTGTTGTTTATTTTTTCTTTTATTGTTTGTAGTGTTCTAAATTTTGCGTTTTATTTTTTATAATTGCTTGTTTGTACATAATTATGTCCTATCAATAAATAATTAAATAATAATAATAATAATCAGTCCCACTAAGTTAAGCGGGCAATGGGAACAAGTGTCCAATATCAATATTATACAATAAGCGACTCATTTTTCCTCACGAGTGGACTCCGGACAGCCAAAGCACAGCGTAGAGATTTACTGTACTAATGGGATTCGAACCCGGGTCACTTGCACCGAACTGCATGCGCTAACCACAGTGTCATGATGTCTCTAAGGGGAATCGAACCACAGTGCCATGATGTCTATAAGGGGAATCGGTATATGAATTAGCAAGATGAATATGAATAAATTGTTTGTTATTCAAATAATGGGAATGGTAATGATAAGATTCCAAGATGGTTCGTTATATGATGGTGCAAGTGACCCGGATTCGAACCCGGGTCACTTGCACCGAACTGCATGCGCTAACCACAGTGTCATGATGTCTCTAAGGGGAATCGAACCACAGTGCCATGATGTCTATAAGGGAAATCGGTATATGAATTAGCAAGATGAATATGAATAAATTGTTTGTTATTCAAATAATGGGAATGGTAATGATAAGATTCCAAGATGGTTCGTTCTGTCTAAAACAATTTAGCATACATAATTAATATCTATACAGGGTGGTCACGCGTAATCTCCGTTAGGGTAGGTATGAATCAGCATGACTGGTTCTAATGAAATGAGAGTAATGAGACACCCTGTATCACATAAAAATGGTTCTCATGCACCTGTACCGAGAAATAATGCATGGACAGTATAATTGGCTCAGAGAATAACGATCCTGAACTCGGAGGTCATGGGTTCGCTATCCGCCCGGAACATATTTTAGGCCTTCTTTATAGGTATATTGTTTATGGTAGGATTCTCATTAAGAGGAAATTAGAATACTCATGGGGCAATATGAATAAGTGTTTGTTGATATTACCACCATGATTATCAGGTTTATAGCACTCTAAACATTTGACCTACAATACAGCATACTTCGACCATAGCTTTGTCCGCCGAAAAACACGATGACCTCTAGAATAGGGTCCATCTCAATCATGAAAAATAGATAGGACAGGCTAATAATGTATGTAAATTTAAGATAAATACTAAATGTTGCTAAATGTTCAATGTTTATTTGGGATGAATGTCGATTTCAATTTAAACGACTGACGCGGCGATGGCCACATCACGACGGGGGGTTTACCCTTCATTCGCTTTACTCTGGGGGATTTTCCTCTCTAAATTTACATATATCTCGGAGTATGAATTAAATTTCAGATTTATTCTGCAGATACTAAATTATTCATCACACAGGGACATCGCAAATTCGCAATCTCTCACACCCCGCCAACAATTTGGGACATTTTTTTAGCACTCTCATGCATCGAAACATCCGATAAATAAATAAATAATTTGTGCACTTTATAATTGAAAAAAAAAATTGTTTTACCTCGGTACATGTTTTTTTTTTTACAAATAATTGGGTAACATAAAATGTGTTACATATTATGCTACATGCACATAATAATGTAGAGATATTTGGGTAGTCAACGTGGCAGAGTGAGTTAGCGCGCTAGACATTGCACGCAGGGTGACCTGGGTTCGATCCCCAGTGGGCCAGGAATTTTTCTGCTCTGTACTTGTATGTTCAGGGTCCACTAATACCTCGTGAGAAAAAATGAGTAGTTACTTGTATGAGTAAAGACCAGTGGCGGCATTACCAGAGTAAAAAGAAATTAATGTAATAGAATAATTCGAAAAAGTAAAGGAGGCTCTTAGTAATGCTGCGCTACCCACAAAAATTGTGAAGAGGGCTTGTGTTTTACCACAAATAAAACCAAACACAACAATGTATAGGTATTTATAGTTATTTTAACAATGAAAAAAATGGAAACAATATATACAATAAAAATGAAAAAGAATAGAAAAAAACACTGCCAATTAAACACTCCAAAACGGCTCAACCGATTTTCTTCAAATTTATTTTATATGGTAGAATATCGTTTTTTCTACATTCTAAATTCAACAAAAAATTCTGTATCGGCAAGTCGTGGTCCTTATTTTTTTACTTTTTTGTCCAAAATTTCGGATTTTCTTAAATATCAGAGTCAAATTATAATTAATTAAATAATAAATATAAATAACCTATGTTAAACAATAATATGCATATTCTTACAAAATTTCATCGAAATCGGGTGTACCGTTCACGAGATATAAGCGTTTAAGTAAAAAGTTAGTGGTCAGGCGCATGGTCTCTTTCACCCAGAACCGCTAGTACGAATTCCATGAATTTAAAATGGGACCATCTACAGAATGTCTCCTAGATGTGTGCAAAATTTCATCAAAATCGGTCGAGTGATATGGTTTCCGAGATTTGCGCGTTACAAGGAATCGTTTTAACAGACCGACAGACGGACACAAAACCAAATTTACTCAGTAGGTTATGAAACGTCCAGAAATATGAAAAAAATTGAAATCGGAGCAAAAAAATATTTTTTTTTACAAAAACGAACACAATACTTCCGATTTCTAATATTAGAAATTTCTCGGAAGTAATATATAGAAACATATGTCCTAACTAAAGGGCGGGGTTAATGCCTATGGCAATCTCTGCCACCCAACCCTTATACAGAAGCATGTGTAGTTGATACTCGTATAATTGTATAAGTACATTTTATCTCTTTATACTGTCTTCTTATGTTTCTTTTTCTTGTTGTCTTGTTTCCAATTCTGTCTATTTCTATGTTATCATTGTATTGTATTACATCTTTTTTTATAAATGATAATAAGACTAATGACAACGAAAAAATTTCCAGTTGAGACTTGTGAACCAATATGACTTATGACTTAGTGCACAAATACAAAAAATTGCTCATTACACAAATCTTGACAAGGGAATAATAAGACTGAGTTGACAGATGTGGTCAGTTGCTTATTAAATTTACCACACCCAACATATCTTCTTGACTGGTCGCCAAACCTGTCAGTTCATCCGTCAGATTTGACTGGCGGGTCCGATCCAGTTTATATTTAGCGTACTAATCTCCGTCTAATACTAAACTGACCTCAGTAGCTTGATTGATAAGGCGGCGGACTTGTAACCTGGAGGTCGGTGGTTTAAGTCCCGGTGTCAGCGTGGATTTGGTGAAGCTAGTTTGAGTACTTGTGACATCACGAAAGTGATTATTACAAATATGAGATAATTTACTAATCTCCGTCTATAAGTAAAAGTATACGTGGTGCTTTATTAAGACCGTCAGTGTAATACAGGTAGTCCCATTATGCCAACAACTTGTTAAGAGTAGATATAGTAACTGTAGAGGTGGCCAGAGATCTCCCATATTCTGAAATGGAGTCTCAACAGAACGGAGTGGCTGTCCATGGCGCCCACTGACGTATTTTAGGGGGGAGTCTGACCCCAGCCACTCCCTCTCAAATCTGGTATGAGAAAAAAAAAGATTTCCGTTAAAGCGCATGCGCGGGAAGGGGAAAGGAAAAATCGAGTAATGCCTTATCTCCCAAAAAGGTTAAAGCTATGTGTTTTTGATATATAATTTTGAAAATTTCGTCCTCGATGAAAATATGTACATAACATCAAGTATCAAGAGTTAATTCTACCCATGTGCGTATGATATGTAATTTTGAGTCCCTCTGCACATAATATAATATTTTTCTAGTTTTTTCGAGACTAGAAATATTCAAAGTTCCTAGAAAGACCATGAATTGCAAAGTTTATAATCCAACAAGGAATGTGCAAACATCGTTATTTCATCTGAGGAATATGCATGACCAGGCGCGGCCGTGCTAAGGAGCTGCGGAACTGCATCAGCACCCCCAGGTGAAAAAGAGAGGATTTTCTCAAGTCCAAGATCATACAATGAAAATCATCACACTTTTCTAGAATAATGCATGCATGATTATTATATGATTGGCATGGTAAACTAACTGAAACTCTTATAAGATCAAATGAAAATCATCACACATTTCTAGAATAATTCATGCATGGTTATTATGATTGGCATGGTAAACAAACTGAAACTCTTATAAGATCGCATGAAAATCATCACACATTTCTAGAATAATTAATGCATGATTATTATAATTGGCATGGTAAACAAAACTCTTAAGATCAAATTTTAGTCCGGTTTATGTGGCAGTACCCCCAAAATATTTTCCCACCTGAGCAAGCGCCTGTGCACGACTATCCGACGCTGCATAATTAACTTTCCGAAAGGGACTGAGGTCCCCCGAACGGTAAAGGAGATGAAAAAGTGCGAGTTTCATGCAGTGCATGATACAGGGTGACCTAGTAGAACATGACAGATGTTTGTTTTCCTAATGTTTCCAACAACCAAGACTCCGTGGCGTAACGGTTATGACTACTGCCCATAGTCCAGAGGTCTCGAGTTCGACTCCCGGTTGGGACAGACTTTTCGAAGAAAATTCTGTCCCCTCCAAACACCTGAGGCTGGTATTTCCGGCCCTACCCACGCTGGGTGAGGTTGATGTGGGTAGCTGGTACGATTCCCAGCGAATGAAGGGTAAAACCCCCGTCCTGACTATCTATGTATCTCAAATCAGGACGTTAAAACCGAATAGAATCAACTGGTCACAATAGATCGGTCACAGTGTTAATTGTAAGAGTTTCACTGAAAACCCTGCAACCAGGTCAGATAATAATAAAAACCAAGACTCAATCAAGAAGGCAAGAGAAACATTGTGTACAGCATGGAAAAAACTAGACGAGACTATGCATTGAACAGGCAGAGGAGGCTAATGCTTCTGTCCCGGTAGCTCAGTGGTAAAGGCGGCACTCTATGAACCCAGAGATTCCAGAGGTTGTGAAATTGAAACCCAGCTGGGACATGACAAGTTATCCTCAAATTTTACCAGAGGCTTACTGCTGAAATAATGGGACTTTAATAGTCCTGATCGGGCAGTCTAAATAACCTACTGTGACCCGGGTTCTAGAATTTTCCGCTTCTGTACTTGGATGTAACGAGGTCCTCTCACCTGGTGAGGAAAAATGAGTGGTCATTTGTGTCGATAGCGATCAGTGTAGGCATTACAATAATGGTATTGGACAGTCGATTGATGTAAGGAGGGGAAGGTCATGGAGTGGTAGTCAAGTGGTTAACGCGCTAGTCTGGTAATCCAGGAAGCGTGGGGGATCTGTTGGTTCGATTCCCACCCAGTTCATGAATTTCCCCTCATGAATTTGAGTTTGTGACCACTGACCACATAGTAATATAAGACTCTGAGGGTTAGGTGGTAGAAAATGCTTTGAGCATTAACCACGCTTGGTAGTTACCTTCCACTAAAGAGTGTTATTGTTATTTTTGAAGGTACTTGTAATTTTGCGCTACCCACTAAAATTGTAATGTAACACAAATAAACCACATACACATTAAATTAATTACGTGTCAGGTTGTTATGGGTCACCCTGTCTTATAAAACACACAGAGAAAGCTCAAGGAGGAGAAAGATATGAGGAGATATGAATAATTAGAACCTGTGTGAGAAGAAGACAAACAAAGGTTATACGAGAGGAGTTGAGGAGGGAGAGAGATAGAAATATAAATTGAGAAGAGAGGTTCCGTGGCCGAGTAGCGCACCAGGAAACCTCGTGAGGAAAAATGAGTAACTATTTGTATGAATAGACACCAGTGGCGGCATTATGAGCAAGCAATAAGGTTCTGTGGAAAAAGATTAGGAGTCTCGTAATGTTGAGCTACCCACTGGAGTTGTGATGTAATAAAACAAAGAAACATTAGCGAAAGCGCGCGATTAGCTCAGTGGTTAAGTACTCGCTTGCCATGCGGAAGATCCCGGGTTCTATCTCCAGAGCCGACAAAAAGTTTGTATTCAAAATTTGACAGTTTTTTTTTTTAAAGACATCCCATCCGGTGTGCTCGTGTTGAACTGTTGACCCAGCACCTAAATGGGAAGACTTACTTGTGTCACTTCTCGCCCATCAGAGGGGTGAGAAAGAGAAAGAGAGAGGAAAATAAAGAGAGGCAGAAGAAATGTAGGAGTGAAAAAAGAAAATAGAGAGAAAGGGATTCGTTAGTTAGAGTTAACAAGGACGGAAAAGGTAGGTGTTTTTGTACCCAAAAGTCTCACATTTTAATGAGAGCTCCAGTGTGTGTCGAATTCAAATTTCAGACGAGAACAGAAAATCCAGGAGAATTGCGTAACACTATGCTCGTTTGTTCATGTGCCATGTTGGCCATGTATCATTCTATACGAGTACATGCATTTATATGGTGTGTTTGGGGAAAAAAATAGCCACATTTATTGGTACAATCCCTTTAATTTTAGAGTAGGTACATAGAATACATTATTTCTGGGGGTCTTTTCTTAAAAAAGAAGAAAATCCTATGTGCTGCGCCCATTATTTAGAACTATTCCACCCCTAATACACCTTAGTAATCTTAGTATAGCCAAGAAAAACACATAATGTCAACAACACGAAAAGCTTACACAATTCACATTGAAAAACAATTAGATAAGACTAAACCAAAGCTAGCACAATGTTAAAAGACGTTAGAAAATAATAGAAAGCAAGAGAAGGCCAATTCAGAGTATTACAAGAAAGGTTGACTAATGGCCCAACTTTTAATAATAAAATAAAAAATGCTAGCAGCACGGTCGTATATTTAGGAGCCTAGCTCTATTTACAAACAGAAAACAAATAACATAACTATAGGGTTAACTGATAGAACGTGAACTGGTGTATTCAACGTGCCACAGACACGTTTTTTTGGGACTTATCAGTTATCAGTTCTAGTCGGACTGTATACACAAGGTGATATCACAATATTATACCTATACCCGTCAGAACGTGTGGCAGAGCCTTTGAAATTTGAAGAAAGCACATTATAAATGAATAAATTCAAAATTTAACTTACCAAATCAAAATGGATCTAGGAATGGTTAACCTTGGATCAATTGTGTTGCTCTGGTTGCTCTTGCTAAATCATTTGATATTTAGGAGAGAACCCTGGTATGGCTTAGTTAATTGTAATTGACCAATCAGTTATCAGATCTGAAACAAAAGAAAGTACCTTCAAATTAAATTTAATTTTTTTACGGCATAAGCTGTATAATAATAATAACACTTTTTAGTGGAAGCTATAACCACCAGGAGAGGTTAATGCTCAAAGCATTTTCTACCACCTAACCATCAGTCTTATTATTTTGTGATCACATACTCAAATTATGAGGAAAAATTCATGCACTGGGTGAGATTCGAACCAACGGATCCCTACGCTAAATGGATTAACAGACTAGCGCGTTAACCACTTGACTACCTGTGCACATGCACATATATAATAGTAGGTATACCCTAGAGGGAATAGATGCTAATGGACAGTTTTAATCATGTACTTAAAAAATAACTTTATAAATCTGCAAGTGGCTAATGGCCAATTAAATTTAGAATAAGTAATTAAATCAGTTCATTTGAAACAATTAATCAACTGCCTCTTGTTATCTCCATAGTTTCACAAAATGTTCAAACCTCATCAAATCTGTATTAAATGTCGGAAGACTCAAAGGTAAAACCCTCGAAGACAAATGTTCCAGCATACCACCGGAAATAATGTGACCCTGTATGTGTACGTCATACAATTTTTCACCGACATAACATCATAGGGTATATCAACCACACGAACTATTAATTCAGTTTTCCTCCACATTTTTCCATCTCTCTTTTTCCCACAACATTTTCTTCAGGACCTGAGGTGAGGGTACATGTCTTGTTTTCTTACGTGCCACCTCAAACCACAAAAATGTCTACCTTTTTCTCTAGTCCCTACTGAACAACCTGCAACACTCCCACTCTTACTTCCTCAAACCTACAACACTTTCTTTCTCTCAAACTTACTACACTCCCTCTCTCTCTATTTCCTTCTCTATAAACCAACAATCTGTCCCTGCCTCTCATTCTCTTTCTCTCTCTAGTACCTAACCTAAAGCAATATATTTTTCTCTTACTTCCTCATTCCAGTATAGCAACCTACGACAATCCCTCTTTTTCCCACTATCATTCCTCCTCCCCAACAATCCAACAACACCTGCCCACTCCCCAAAAACACTTTTCTCCTCCCCAACAACACATTCTCTTCCCAAATAAGAAAATCTCCCTACGCGATTCTAAGAAGATCCCCGTCCCACCTATATTCAACACTTTCACTGCTTCAAGTCATTTGGGAGAAACTTTGCGGCTCAAAACTTTGCAACTTGTTACCAATTTTAAATTTGTTCACAAGTTACGTACGTGCATCCTGTAAAGCTTGACTTCTAATAAGTAAACGTTGAAGCTTTTGATGAAGATTTAGCTCAAAGTTGCTAATATGTACCTGAATTGAGCTTGAGAGTTGTTCTGTAAGCTATAGACCTAACTGACATACTGTAATCAAATAGGAAATATGATGTCTAGCATCTGAACCCTTTCATTTGACACCCCACTAGATAGGGTTCACATTTTCCTTCATATTCCAATCTGTGTTTTCTCAAAACTACTACAAACTGTCCGATTAATTTTGAAGAGACTTCTATTTACTCCATAAAATGATCATAAAAATCATTAGAAAAAAAAAAAATCGAAAAACGCACGACATGCGGATAGCCAAACCCAAAAACTGAGGGTTCTGAAACTTCTGAAGCAAAAGTACATTTCTACAACAGTGTGAGAGAAACAATGCTTAGTTATTATTATTTATTAATATGAGTAGAGTAGGTAGTAAAATATTTGTGTTAATCACAAAGAAATAACCCGTCATACGGTCTCAAAATACTACCAAATTCGGTACGGTACGGTACCAAATACGGTAAATAAATGTACCAAATTCCATTCATAATTATGATTCATTTTAAATTTAGTCATCACTGCTATTGATATCGGGACCTCACAATCCGTCTCAAATCACCTGCGTTGACCTTTTCAATTATCTTGTTCGTCTCAAAGAAAACATAACATGATTCGCGTCAAAACCAACAGACCTGACGGTCAAGTTGAAATAATAATAATATACTCTTTAGTGGAAGGTGACCACCAGGCGAGGTTAATGCTCAAAGCCTTTTCTACCACCTAACCCGCAGATTCTTACTATTATGTGGTCACAAACTCAAATTAATGAGGAAAAATTGATGCATTGGATGGGATTTGAACCAACGGATCCCACCGCTACCTAGATTACCAGACTAGCGCGTTAACCACTTAACATCTTGACAACCAGTGCACGTGAAAGAAAATATCCCTCTGAAATTTGGTTCCATAGAAGAAAGTAATTTATCATATTTGTGTTAATCACTTTCGTGACATCACAACTACTCAAACTTGCTTTACTAAATCTACGCTGAAACCGGGACTTGAACCACCGACCTCCAGGTTACAAGTCCGCTGCCTTATCGATCAAGCTACTGAGGTCGGTCAGGTTCCATAGAAGAAAATCCTACAGCAATGCTAGTATCTACAGTTCCCTAGGCTTACTGCAGTGCCCTAGGTCTCTGCTATGTTGAGGTACTAGTGTACTACCGGGAAATCCTTTGTCCCCCAGGTATAGCTATAGAGCGGACGCTGGTCATCCTGAAGGTCATTGGTCGTTCTGGTGCTGAGACTCTCACTTTCCGTTCATACAGGGTGACCCAGAGATCCATGGTTATTGCTATTACACGGGCGGCCACAATTAGAGGAACGCAAGCTGTGTTTTTTTTTTTTTTTTTTTTTACCGTTCATTTCCATGTGGCTACACAGTGTTGTAACTTCTGTTTTATTATGTTGTATTCAATATTTTTTTTTTTGAAATTTTGATTAGGTATATTTTGGTTTTGCTACAAAAGTAATGTATAAGAACAAAAAGAAACTACACACATCAGTACTGATAAACTGATTGTAATGATGATTCAAGCAAAATCTTCTATGGTTCAAGACGAAGTGCGGGGTTCCAGCGCTGGAAACAGTGCGCCCTACCCGCTAAAATCCTCCTCTCCATGACCACAAACATACCCGGAACCGTATAGTACATTACTTAAGTTTAATCCTGTTTTATAATTCGGACCTAGGCTTCATTACTTTTCCATATATGGCCCCTTGTTTGAGTGAGACTCAATTGATTATGTACCGATCTGTACGATATTGTAAATCAGATTCAATTTACGAGGGATTCCTATCTGCTAAAGACTACACCACCGCGTACATATTCCTTTGAATATGCACCGATCTATACGATACTGTTAATCAGAGTAAATTTACGAGGGGTTCTATTCTGCTAAAGACTACAACACCCTGTACATATTCCTATCCATTGGGCTGAAGTTTTCACATGGCTATATTGTTGTCTGCACTGTCCATTGTCTGAGGATTTGGTATCCCCATTATTAGACGATCTAGTTATTTAGTAAGTGAACCATCAAGGTGGACGCTATACTTGGACAGTAGCTACAATCCCAGCGTAAATCAGGATCACTTCTGGATTAATGATTTATTAACAACGCCCATCTAGGGTTGTTAACCACAAAGTCCAGGGGATATACTGACTGACACCAACTTTTGATAGTAAAAGTAAAGCAGGAAACTTGAAAGTTGGACAAGAAAGACTTGAAACATTCCAAATTTTAAAGCGAGGCAACACAAAGTGCGCGAACACACCCAGTTCTACATTATAGATAATATAGACCCTAGGGTAGCCCTGATACCACGTAGAATAATCTAACCATATTATTTAATGTAAGCGGCCTCAACAGTGTCCTGAAAATTATCTATATCTACTATCTAGGTGTAGGGACTTGGCCCTTGGGGTTAGGACCAGGGTCCTCGCTGTGGGGTTAGGACCAGACTGATCCTCACTGATCAAAGGGTATACAGGTGGGTCTTGAACAGTAGAATTTTCAAACTTAGAGCACAATTTCTCACTGCGAAAGTACGTCTTCCTGTTCTTCACTACCTGTGGAAAACTCGGAAGTAAATCCTAATAAAATCTCTTCATTTCCTCATCATGCACTTGCCTCATGCTCACGCCGCCGCCGCTGTAATGACCATGTTGACATTTCAGACAATGGGAGTGGAAAATGAAGCTACATAGACAGTAAAAGCAGTTAAATTACCTTGAAGGAAATTCTAGAACGTGAAGGGAAGAGACTACTGGAACGTAGAAGCTTCATGGAGAATAAGGTAAAGGTCAATTGAAAGCATGTAGAAGCAATATTATCGGAAGAGCAGAAGTGCAGAACATTGTATCTTCAGGAAGCTAAGCAGAAACAACATTTATTATGAGTAAAATAAGTGGAATATTGTAGTAGATACTAGAAAGTATTTTCAGAAAGCATAGAGGTCGTAAAAGAAATGGTAACACTGTGATCAAATTGCATCATTGCATAAATGAATCCTTAGATTTGATCCTTGTAACTTGTAATAAAAGTAATAACGATAGTGAACTTGAACAATATCTATATAAAAAAAAAATGAAAATACCTTCAAAATGCAGTAAGAAAATATAAGTAAAACTTCGAATATAATGAACAACTTTGTGATACTTCATATTCATATATGTAGAGTTTATTTTAAATTTTAATATAAATTAATTTATTAGATAATTATTTTCTTTTTGTTCCCAATTTTGTGTGTTTTTTAAGGAATGTCTCGAAATTGACTTTTACTTATAAGAGTGGTCTCAGAAGACATTCATATCTCTAAAACCTGTGTGAGTGTTTTTGTGTATTTTTATTGGGTAAGTCATCTTAGCGCAACTTGCTTATTATTTTATAAGAACAGATTGCAGACACCAGATAAGCAACTAAAAGAACTACCATTATTTCCCCCCAAAAAGATCATTTTTCCTTTCGGGCGCTCAAAAGTTTTCATTTCAAGATTTCTGTAGTTGCAAAAAGATTGCCAAACGAGATGCGACACTTCAAAGGCAATGTTCAAAGGCTCAGATGAGATGAAGAAGATAATGCACGTCCCAGACTACTCCCGTGAGGTACTCAGACACCTGAGACACCAAGTCAAAGGCTTTCGGAAAGTCAGGAGAAGAGTATTGAAGAGCTTGCAAGAGATTAGAAAGTGTCATGATTCATGAAAGAGATTTTACTTCCGAGTCAACATGTTCTAGAGAATCTAGAGGCATCCTTTGTCGTTGTAGCCAATAATCTCTATCTCGCTGTTCTCCTCTTTTGAGCCAAATATTTTTTGTTAGATGGATTTGCGTGTTCTTCCTCGTGGTTTGCGTTCATCTGTGCTACCTTCTAGGGTGAATCACAAGAATGCTCTCACAATACTTCAAACCCAAACTTATTGATTTTTTCGAAGCCAACTGTTATTTGTTAAATTAATATTAATTTGCGTGTGCTTCTTCATGTTTTGGCTAGATCTATGTTACCTTCTAAAAATAATCACAAAAATGTTCTCATCGTAAAATCACAAAAATACTTCAAAACCGAACTTCTCATATTCTCGAAGCTTGTTACTCGATCCACCGATCTCCAGATAAGGAATTTGCGGCATTATTGATCCGTTTTACTCTGAAATACCACACCGCCATTCTATCTCAGAATCCCAGATTATCTACTTGCCTGGCGTGCTACCCACTTGATACTAAAATAACGCAGCACGATATCGGGGCGTTCTATTCTGACATGAAATGTGTTTTCAAGGGTCCATGGTGTGGGGAGTAGAGAAGACCTCAGCATGTATTTGAACAAGCAGCGAGGGTCGCAGTGGGAGGGCGGAAGACCCATATCATGGAACAAATGATACTGCAGCTATTCTAAACATCACACTTCATTTGATTGTCTCATTAAAACTGTGGATATTATTGTATCTCATTTGATGTTTGATGGCACTCTATTATTTGATTGTTTCATTAAAATTGTGGATATTATTGTATCTCATGTGATGTTTGATGGCACTCTATTATTTGATTGTTTCATTAAAATTGTGGACATGTTTCTGCAGGGTGAGGGTGGTGTTTTCAAATGTCACCATGATGCCATGTTTGCTGTCTTCTTTCTTTGATTAGATACTAGCTCCATCCATACTGCCAAAAGGTTTGATCAAGGATATTCTTTTATATGTCACCATGATGCCATGTTTGCTGTCTTCTCTCTTTGATTAGATACTAGCTCCATCCATACTGCCAAAAGGGGTGCTCATTTGATCAAGGATATTCTTTTATACTTATACATGTTTGCTGTCATCTTTCTTTGATTAGATACTAGCTCCATCCATACTGCCAAAAGGGGTGCTCATTTGATCAAGGATATTCTTTTATACTTATACATGTTTGCTGTCATCTTTCTTTGATTAGATACTAGCTCCATCCATACTGCCAAAAGGGGTGTTCATTTGATCAAGGATATTCTTTTATATTTATACATGAAGCTCATTCATTGTTCTCAGGAATCTATTAGATTTTAGAACAAATATGTGAGCCTCACCACATGATAAGTTGATTCACCTCTGCCATATACATACAATATAATTATGTAATTATGTACATAGGTAGTTGCTGGAACTGTGCGGATTATTTTTACACGCTAAACAATCATAATTTTCATGTACTTTTTGTACCGGGTGTTTGCACCTTACAAACTCTTCACAAGGGATTAGAACGAATAGTTCCGAACATTGAAATTGAAATCAGTTACAATAGTAAATATGTCATACCAATATGTACAATTGTAAATAATTATAAATTAATACATCTAGTCAAGTACAAATTCAATAAAAAATGTTTAGTCTTAACTTGCCTGTACTAAATATTACTCAAAATAGTACAGCAAAGTGAATACGAAGCATTCATTTTACCATATTTCATAGAGAGTGGTCAACTTCTAGATCAATTAACAACGAGTGACATTTAGTTATCTCTTATCTGTATCTTGTTAGGAGCAATTGAATGTTCTGAAATGCCAGATCAGATTCTTATCAATCTTACTGCCACACGTGCAATCCTTGATTGTAGTGCCTTCTCACAATGTAGCATAGGTGCATAAGTAACGTTGGGACCCTGAACCCAAGAAAAGTATTCAACATAATTTAGTCAAAAGGCTTCTGATATCTGAGAAGCTTAAATTTGATTAGATAACTGACTGACACCAACTTGGGACCCTGAACCAAAGCGAAGTACTTATTCAACATAATCTAGTCAAAAGCCTTCTGATATCTGAGAAGCTTAAACTTGATTAGATAACTGACTGACACCAACTTGGGACCCTGAACCAAAGCGAAGTACTTATTCAACATAATCTAGTCAAAAGACTTCTGAAACTATCTGAGAAGCTTAAACTTGATTAGATAACTGACTGACACCAACTTGGGACCCTGAACCAAAGCGAAGTACTTATTCAACATAATCTAGTCAAAAGACTTCTGAAACTATCTGAGAAGCTTAAACTTGATTAGATAACTGACTGACACCAACTTGGGACCCTGAACCAAAGCGAAGTACTTATTCAACATAATCTAGTCAAAAGACTTCTGAAACTATCTGAGAAGCTTAAACTTGATTAGATAACTGACTGACACCAACTTGGGACCCTGAACCAAAGCGAAGTACTTATTCAACATAATCTAGTCAAAAGACTTCTGAAACTATCTGAGAAGCTAAAACTTGATTAGATAACGAAGCTAACTCTTCCACACACAAAGGGCAAACCTGTCCTGAGAAGATATTGCTTTATGAAATGAAATGAAGCAGACAGACAAACGAAATTCAAACCATCCGGTGACCAACCATGATAAAACGGAACCTCACTGCGTTCGGTCAATAATTACATTAGAATTCTTACTTCAAAAGCGTCTAAATTCAATTCGACCCAGTATATCTTGTTATTTGTTCACTAAATCTAATAGGTATGTATGGTACATGGTACATACCTATTTGCCTTGATCTTGAGTTGCTCTCGGCCTATAGAAGCCTCGTCTTCAGAAGAAACTTCTCGTGTTGTTAGTTCAAAAGACAAACTTTCTGTTGATGTACTAAGCCTCCCAGGCTCATTTCATAAGATAAAATTGTTTCTTCTTATAATCTTATTTCATAAGAAGTTTTGGTTCGTGTAACCTTACTTAATAGAAACTCCATCACGTACCTAATACAGGTATTCGAAAATATTACAAAGTGACTTAGATGTATAGTTTTGCTTTCAGACTAGATTGCTTAGAGCCATATTTCACTAGCAAAATATTCTGTATTAGGTTTGAAATAAGCATGATTCTTGGCCTGCGTCGTCGATGGCGTGTTGAATACACTAGTTTTGGTTCTGTCACTGAAGTTAAGCAATGTCCAACGAGGTAAGGACTTGGATGGGGTGACAATTCAAACCCTTATGATGCTGGCTATTCCCGGTTTGCAACCAAGACTGGGTAGGATTCGTGTGGGTAGCTGGTCGGCTGGTTTCCATCGATTGAAGGGTAAAACCCCCGACCCTAAGCAGTGAAAGAGACGTTAAACCCCAAAACATAATATATGTAAGTAGGTATTAAGGTAATTGCGATCCTTTACTTGTGAAATTATGCCTGTGATGGAAATGAACCTTAAAATATTTTTTATAGTTAGACCAACTATTCTGTTCATTATATGAAATGTTGGGGTTTTTTATAAAGTAGTTGAAAAGCTGTCATTTTACCGAGTAATGCTTTGCTTATTTCTTCAGGGGTCTCGCCCTGGTCTGATCGAGCGAGAGATTCTTAAGTTTAGTTTGGAAAATTTTCGGACAGATCTAATCAGGATAATAATAATAAATTAGAGCTTTTTCTTTGTGTTATTATGTCACAATTTTAGTGGGTAGCGCAGAATCATAGGACTTTACCACTTTAATTTACAATAACTTGTATTATTTTTTTGCCTAAGATTCTGGCACTGGTCGCTGCTTCACATTAAAGCAGCTACTCATTTTTCCTCACGAGGTATGAGTGGACCCCGAACATCCAAGTACAGAGCAGAAAAAATCCTCCTCCGCTGGGAATCGAACCCAGGTCACCATGTGTGCAATGCTTAGCGCGCTAACTCGCTCTACCACAGTGACTATAATAATAATAATATCGCCTTATTTATAATGCCCGATTAGGACTATTAAAGTCCCATTATTCCAGCAGTAAGCCCAAGACATATTATTATGTCGTAAAAATCCCAATTGGGAGGATAACATGTCATGTCCCAGCTGGGTTTCGAACCCATGACCTCTGGAGTCTTTGGATTCCCAGAGTGCCGCCTTTACCACTGAGCTACCGGGACAGACGGATATAGATACTTCAAGTCTTTAACGTCAGTATATTGATCGATAAGAGGGTGTGGCCTCGTAGTTTGGAGATCGGTGGTTCGATTCCTTTACACAGCAAACATTTAGTAAGGCGGGTTTGTGATGTAATT
Organism: Bactericera cockerelli; assembly: GCA_024516035.1. Classification (NCBI taxonomy): domain Eukaryota; kingdom Metazoa; phylum Arthropoda; class Insecta; order Hemiptera; family Triozidae; genus Bactericera; species Bactericera cockerelli. The sequence goes on from CM044955.1 coordinate 50,782,136, forward strand.
ATAACATTCATAGAGATACGATAACTGTTTTAACTTGACATTAACATTTTCACCACGCTCGCTAGCTGCCACTTTATACTGATATAATTATGTATGCATGAGATACTGAGATAACATACAATGATGAAATGCATAATAAACAGCTGATACGATAGCTATGATGTATGTAATAACATCATTTAAATATAGTAGTTCTACCATCTTAGAATAGAAATATTGGCTATGAAATATGAACTAACATCATGACTGTATAAACGGTACAGCAGCTATTAGAAGAGCTATAAAAAACCCATCATTTCTTAACAGCTTCCGTGTGTTTGCCAGGAAGTTGTTGTCTGGACGTATGTATGGGCTGTGTTCTCATCAGGTCTCCCAGGCTTCACTATTCTGCACCTTGGTGTCGAGTCCGTCAAGGAAATCGGTAGTTCTGCAACGCCAAGAAACCCAAAGGCGCTGTACTTACAAGCTAACTATAACATTTAAAGAGAAAATGGAGGAGTGGGGACAGTGGGGAGTCTTTGTTGGTGTATGCGGCTAGGATTGATCATTGAATAAAGAACTTATTTACATGTTCTATTAAGTATGTACTTAAATTTAACTTGTTTAACATCCAGTATCTAACAATTGGATGTCAAATACTTAACAATATACATAATTGTTAAGTATGTATGTTCTGGCGTTTTGGTTGTGTCTGAACTATTTTGTCTAAAACTGCTTGCAACAAGCGAGTCTCACTTGCTAGCAGTTTAGAGGCAGTGTAAAATAATAAAGTATTTGTAACTGTATTTGTAATTTGAAAAAAAAAATGGTATGTTTGTTAGCTGGGAGCTGCCTAAAACATGGATAATATTCCCAAGAACAATACATATTTTCGCGCACACAATACATCACACCAAATTTATGAATTGTCTATTTGTATATGAGATAGAAATAAGATTTCCAAAGAATAAAAAACTGTACAGCATGGCGGATTCAAACACGCAATCCTTGGCTAGGGGCCAATAGCACGGCTGTATGCCGTATGGTCCTCTGGAGTCACCTTTCCTTCCTCAATAGAATGGTAGGTCAGAGAACCTAGCTGGCGCTGAACTGTGGTGCTATTGGGACTTGGAATCAGATGGTTTGTGTTCGTGGCTGGGTTAAAAAAAAACTCTTAGGTATGGTACTTTGTAGACAGGAGATTTAAGTAGCTCCTGGTATTTATGTGGTTTCGGCGTTTTTATTAGAGTATTCTGATTACTTAATTCAAATCCCTACTTCACTAGAGAACTATAGAAGTGTCCACCTACAATACACAGAGCGCACGAATAGCTCAGTGGTTAAGCACTCGCTTGCCATGTGGAAGGTCACGGGTTCGAATCTTAGCGCCGACAAATATTTGAATTCAAAATTTGGTTACAGTTGTTTTTAAGGGATGGATACCTTCCGGTGCGATCGTGTTGACGGTGCGAGGGGTTTCGATTAAATTATTTTTATTACTTAATTCAAGTCCCTCCTACAACACGGTAAGTCTCTACTTACAATATGTCAGCAAATACCCAAAATTTTGTGTTCTGATTAAATTATGTTCCATTACTCAATTCAAGAACCAGCAATAGCGCTGGAATTCCAAACAGCATACGAGGCATAAAGACCCCGCTTGTACAGAGGTTAACAGGGGTTATGATTGGGGAGTGCTAGGGGTTATCACTTCCTAGTCAAGGCAAGATAATGGACTCTCGGTGGTTTTCATATCAGTTAGGAATGTAATGATTGCTTCATTATCACACTTATAACCCACCGGCATACTGTTTATTATTTTTATTATCAAAGCTTAAAGTAAATAATATTGGTTTTTTTAAATAATAATTAAAAAAATAATAAAAATCAACGTCTAGCTTGACGAGATGAAAGAGCCGGAAATAAAACATAAACTCTGTAATGTTTTCTGAGAAGTTGAAATCCACATCAATCATTTAAACGAAATTCAGTCTGTTTTCAGCTACCGAAATTCAGAAGAAACAGTTCAGAGTTCCCCCCGGAATATGTGTACTAGGCTAGCGTCGCGCGTCGAATCCACCGGTCCTCGTAACATCACAACAGTGGTTAAGCACTCGCTTGCCATGCGGAAGGCCCCTGGTTCGAACCCCTGCGCCGATAAAAAATTGTATTCAAAACTTGGTTACAGTTGTTTGTAAGGGATACCTTCCGGTGCGCTCGTGTTGACCCAGAGCACCTAAATTGTGTCACAGCAGAATTTTTAATGGAATGCCCAAAACACCACTTCATAATTTTATTTAATGTTTCTACGGGAACTACCCATTTTTACCAAGTCCCTACATAAAAAATCGAAAGAAAAAAAATCAATTCAGCACGAACTATGACTAAAGCTGTACTTATTTAGTTTAATAATTTGGAATTCAGACCCAAGAGGAGCTTTAGAGCATTACAAACAAGCACGAATCCGCAGATAAAGTATCTTTTGCTCTCTCGTAATATGCTGAGGACTCTGAGGAGGTGTATGAACTTTAACTCGAGCATTAGAACAAGAGTCTGCTATTCATAATATGTAATATGAACCAAGAAGACACAACACAGCACTTCAGCTGCCAAGAATGCAGAACATTACTTACTGTTGTTGCGGGGAGGAGGATGCTTTAGTTTAGTGAAGAAATTTTGAAAGAAAAAAAAAAAAAAATATTAAGAGGAAAAAAAACTGGATGCTTTTTTAGTTTTTACTCAGAAAAAAGCTTTTTTTGTGGCTCCAAACGTATTGTTATCTTTTAGAGGCTTTGAAATTTTCCAGAATGTAACTGTATGTATATTTTACATTAAATTTGTAAATAGAAGAAATAATAACAATGATATCCGATACAATGGCTAGGAGATCAAGGTACTGTCGACTGTCTGATTTGGAGCCAAATTCACGAACCTTATCATAATTTCAGAAAACTTAAAAAGCAGATGCTTTCAAAAATCTAAAATTTGCTCATTTTGGAATTGAAAATTTAATCATCTACCCAATTTAAAAGGCATTTGTCTACTTTTGGTCATTTCATTTCCAAAATTCCTCTCCATATGTACTCATAACACTCGCGTCATTTACCAACAAGAAAAGCGCTCTCTGTAGCGACGCCAAGTAAAAAGAAAATAAAACTGTATCTTGAGAAATTGCAATGTTGCAAAACTATTAACTTTATCATGTGAGAAAAAAAGAAGAATTTCGCAACTAATTGCGAAGATGCCAAGTTTAGTCCCCTACTTGTAGATAAATCACTACTCCGGTGCATATTTTGTAAACAAATAATATCCCTTTGAAATTACTCATCAACGGGTACCGACCTCAGTAGCTTGATCGATAAGGCGACGGACTTGTAACCTGGAGTGGTCGTAAATTTAGTAAAGCGAGTTTGAGTAGTTGTGACATCACGAAAGTGATTAACACAAATACGATAACTTTTAAAACTACTCATCAACGGAGAACGCTTTCGAGATACAACAGTGCTTATAAATACAAAATTTTGAATGTTATTTAACGGTAAACATAGTTTCTATGTACGATGTACATAGGTATACAGTGAATAAACTCAAAGCTCCTTGGCAATATCCTGGTCCCCGCCCCCACAAGATATTCCAACATAGATTTGGAAGTTGAGAGTGGGCGACAAAGTGGAGTGAGAGGTGCGAGGTCGTGCAAATGAAGAGGAATTCGGACTCATTTGCTTCCTCAAACAACTGAATATACGAGCATTCTATTAGACTTATCACAAATACCTATTATATTTTTTGTTAAGGGAGGGGTGAATTTGGGAACTGAATTATTTTTGGGGAACGACTTGGCGGGACTTTTTTATGTCACGAAGTGTTATTTTTTGGGGGATTAGACTTATTAGAGGAATTAAGATGAGGTAAATGTTTGGTTTCGGCAGATATTCATAGCCCCGTGGAGTAGCTTATGCTGGCTACTAGCTCAGAGTGGAGAAGAACCTGGAAATTTCTCATTGGTGGAATTTCTCATGCTTTGAGCGAAGACAGTCAGTTGCAGGATCTCAACCCGGCTACGTTTCTACTGAGGTATCAGACCAGCAAATTACTGTCCGGTCTGGGGTTTTTTTTTTATATTCCAAACTTGACCACCAATTCACCCCGTGGATCCAGAATTATGAGTGGAAAGATTTTCTTGTAATCCAACTGTCTACTATTGTTTTCAATAATAAAATAATAATAATAATTCTGTGTCCGTGAGATAGGTATTGATACCAAAATCACGGTGGTGAGAGGATTATATGGACGCCCAGATCTAATGTCTAGGCTCCTTTCATGTCCATTGATTCAATTTTTCAATTTGGTTTTATTATTATAATAATAAGAAAATGTAATAACTGACACGAATTTGTAAATCCTTTGATTTTGATTATCAAGTTCTACCAGAACCATGAATGGCTGAATCCTAGACTGATTTACAGTTTCACAGGAATTCACACACAAGAGAGAAACAAGAGCAGTTCACAGAGTCGACTCGAGTGGATGATTCGCTCAATTGAATTACGAACGCCAGACCATCTCCATTAGTCGAAGATTTGTTTCCAACACAATAAGTCAGCCTGCGGCTTTGAACCTCTGATGAGGCGTAAGATGGGTTGTATTTGTCGAACAATATGAAGTGATGCAGAAAAAAACGCGGGCGATAATGAAATGATTTCATGTTTTGGGCAAAAAAAATTCTACTTTTTGTGAGAAAACCAAGGAATATTAAGAATAGGTTTCTTTATAATAAGAAATAGGAAAGGTTTTTTTGGGACATTTGTCACCGGTGGAAATCTTTTCGGTGTCTGGTTTGAGGTAGTGTAAAGAGTAGATTTAATTTTCTTCTAAAACCGTGAGTTATCTTACCTACACAATTATATCTTTTGCGAACGTTATAGTGCTATACACTTGTAGGTGGATTGGTATAATTATAAGATTCATGAACAAAATAATGGTTGATAAGGTTTAAAAAGAAAAATGCTTTCACTTAACCCAAAGTTTTCTTCTTTTCGGCTTTTCCTCCGTACCTTCTACCTACACCCTGTATGGAAAACTGTCGAACAACTATAGAAACAATGTAGAAATTTAAAACATTATAAACTACCCCCTCTGACACCCTTTAAAACAGGACAAAGTTCATCGTCAAAAGTGGGAAATGCAGCATAGACAGCATCTTCACACTCCCTAAGGAAGAGAGTTCCACCCCCAATCTCCACACACCCTGAGGAAGACAGAACCACCCCCAATCCGCAATGCATACAGAGTTTCCTTCTCCCCCCAATAACTGTCCACCCTAAGCCGCAGTGTAACTGACCCTATACGTACCTAATTTTCTAACCCTCTTCAGTTGGGTTTTCAAAAAGTAACCCCACAGTTCTACCCGCAATTAAGACCATCTACCACTTCTACCCGCAATTAAGACCATCTCTATATTTCTCAATCACAAACTCCATACCCCTTACTCACATTATATTATCTATCTATCTCTATCTCTCTCTCTCTCTCACACACACACACTCACACACACACTCACTCACACACACTCACTCACTCACTCTCACACACACACACTCCATACTAGTACCATACCATAACACCTCTCACTATCTTTTCTCTCTCACACACACCATACACAAACAAACACACATACACCCCGTACCATAACACTCTCACTATCTTTTCTCTCTTTCTATCACGCTAACCATACATGATATCGAGTATCATACATTAGACACACACATTCCGTATCATGCTGTTTTCAATTTTTCAATCCATAAACACTACGGGGGTGAGTTTGACTATGACACCTCCAGTGCTTTGTGTCTCATTGACATCGGTGTTCATGGCATACCCTATAGCAGCCGCTGTCAATACTAACCTCGTTCTGGAGAGGCAATGGAATAGAACAAACATAGAAGTGTTGTGACGGAGAATGTAAGCTACATTTTTCTATCCCTCTAGACGTCTCTTCATCGAGGTCATTCATTTGAGAATAATAGTAATAATAATACTCCGTCCTTATCCAGGACATTCAATCAAATAGAATGGTTGGCGTTAGGAAGGGCATCCACAGCCGTAAAAAATCTGCTAAAACTAACCAACCTCAACTATGAGGTTGAACAAATCGACATTGCTTAAGCGGGAAAAGAAGAAGAAGAAGAAATAATAATATCGTCTTATTTATACAGCCCGATTCGGACTATTAAATTCCCATTATTCCAGCAGTAAGCCCACAAGACATAATATTATGAGGTATAAAAATCCCAAATGGAAGGATAACTTGTCATGTCCCGGCTGGGTTTCGAACCCTCGAACTCTGGAATCTTTTGATTCATTGAGTGCCGCCTTTACCACTGAGCTACCGGGACAGACGCAGGGGGTATATCAAGTGCAATGGAGGTTCTGTACATTATTTCATTCAATGCTAAATGTGGCGAGTGAATAAGAAATTCAGCCATCTTAGGGCTAATTACTCTAATGAGCAAAATAAGTAACATGGACTTCTTTTTCACTAAGAGTATGACATAAAAAATACATATTACTCCCCAAAAATCTCTAATATGTATATGTATATTTTTTTTTTTTTTTTTTTTTTACAGAGGACCCATCCTAAGCCATTTTTATTTGGCTTCTAAGATATTTTTTTTTTTTTTTTTTTTTTTTTTTTTTAAAGATATATGCAACATTACATATAATAAAGGAATTAAATGTAACAATACTAGCATAAATATACATATAGGTTTTGTTAATCGATACAATAGGATAATAATTTTCATAAAACTAATTCTTATAATTAAGTACATAAAGGTAAATAAGTATAGATTGATAAATTCTATGTACCTATTTAAAATGTATTAACGGATATTTCATTTTTGAATTAGGCTCTGCTATTGAGGGTTCAGAAAATCTGTGAAATCGTTGTAGTTTAACGAAAAATCAGGTTTTATGTCCAAGTTATTGAATGTCTTCATGGACGATGTGATGGGGGATTTTGGTGAAATATTGTTTTGTATGTCAAAGAATAAGTTTCTTTGTCTCAGGCCTGGTCGAGGAACTTTGAAGGAGATCTTTGAAAGAATTTGTGGTGCGTCAATGTTATTATTTATTATTTTGTAAAGAAATTTCATTTTTTCTAGTTCTCTTCGATCTTCCAGCTTAAGCAGGTCAAGGTTTTCAATAAGAAGCGAGTAAGAGATTTGCTCTGGATATGTCGGATAAAAATTATTTACTTTTTTGAATAGATATCTAGCAAATTTAGCTTGTATATTTTCGATTGTTTTTGAATGATTTTTTTGACTAGGAGACCATATCAGTGAGGCGTATTCAACTTTTGATCGAACTAAAGATAAATACAGAACTCGAATAGCATCAATATCATCGATTTGTTTTGCATTTGCAATATCGAATAATCATACCCAAGTTTCTGTAGGCCGTGGTTGCAATTTGTTCTATATGTGGTATGAAGGAGAAGTTTGATTGGTATAACACACCAAGGTCTTTGAAAGATTTTGTAGTTTCCACGGGTTGATTATTTATGTGCTTGCGATGCGTTTTTCTTTAGTACTATAAGAAATTTGTTTACACTTAAGTGGATGGAAATTTAATCCAATTGTTGTTAGCCAATCAGATACAGCATCTATGTCACGTTGAAGAAGGTAGCAGTCTTCAGGCGAGTTAATAGCTTTGTAAATTTTGAAGTCGTCAGCATAAAGGCTGTAGTGAGAATATTTAATATGATTTCTAATATCGTCATAAGTCATTATAAATAAAAGGCTAGATATTTTTGACCCCTGAGCTACTCCAGAGTTAGGTGTGATTGTAACTTCTCCGATTTTTAGTTTGCGGTCTCTTAGGTATGATGTGAAGAAAGATAAAGATGGTCTGGAAAAACCTAGAGTATTCATTTTTCTGAGTATGGCATCATGATTAAGTCGGTCAAATGCTTTTTCAACGTCGGTATATAGTACGTCGATTTGTTTACGTTCAATATTTTCAGCTATAAAGTGAGAAAACTCTACCAAGTTTGTAACAGTAGAACGTGCTTTAATGAACCCGTGTTGATGAATGCTTACATGATTGAATATGAAAGATATATTAGAAATAGGAAGTATTTTTTACATTATGTAGATATGCAATAATATATTTGTGTTTGATAACAAACATTTTTTCTTTTTTTCAACAAATACTTGAAATATATTTACTTACATATAATCATCTTCTTCCTTTTTAATCACAAAGTTTAAGTAGTGTCCTGAGTATGTATTGGACCTACCGTGCAAGAAAGGCATTGCCTTTCTTTAACTGTACATTTTAACTGAGAGTAAAATTGTGTACTTTTTAGTTCGTCAGGCAGAAGTCTCACTTTACCAAGAATTTCATGAACCACCTATTTACTTTAGTGAATAGAAATGTCTAATGCTTTGCTTCAAATTAACTTGCCAACTATACGTGTGTTACGTAAAATCGATAGACAAAGAATAATGTATTTTTTATACGAGTGTAAATGAAGACATTTTTAGAGAGCCATTATTTCTCTACTTGACATATCTCCAAACATGTTGTTAAAAATTTCACTGAATTTCTTTGTTTTCTTGCTTTTATATAAAAACATTTAATAATATTTCTATTATAATAATAGATTTTTGGTTCAAATTTCATTATTGCTCAAATACTTCTCTGTCTAAGTACCGCATGTACGTTTATTAGCTAGACAGAAATGTATTTCGAGTTGACAGAAATTGGCGACACTCGTAATGTTCCATTTGAACATTTTTCACTTTGAACATTATTTGGGAGAATTTCTCCACGTTCTGACCCATTAAAAAAACGAGTTTTTCAGTATGTACTTCGATTAAAAATACGGATTTGATTTTATTCTGTTCAGTACTATTATTACTATTAGGTAATAAAGACCAAGAAAAATATTTATTATCATTGTATTACAGGGGGCAAGTATTATTCCTATTATTATTTCAACGCCTAAAACTGTGTATTGTGGTCAATAGATTGCAGGTACTACTTAAAATACCGTCAGCAATATACTACTTTTGTTCAAACACCTCGGCCAAGGTGGGAAGAACGTCCTATACAACGAAGAAGACAGCGCGGCAGAGTGTATTTTTCACACAAATGTTAATCAGGAAGGTTTTTCCTAGTTCCCATTTCTGTATTATAAACATAAAACGCCCAGGATTCCCCCAGAAGGTGGAAATAGCCGGTGGCGCTGAATTCAGGCCCGAAATGATGATGTACGACAATGCTCCATTGTGTAGAGTAGGGTTAGGAAAAATAAATGAAAGGCCATGCTTCGGGCCGTATCTATAGGCTGCAGTCGAAAATACGACTACCCATGTTTGCCGGATGTCTTTGAAAAAAAATCTCCCTATCCTCTCATTAGAAATCAGGTGCTCACAGATTTCTGCTCTACCTACGGATGTTTATCTTTATAATATAATTATGTAGATATGAAAGTCATCCAACTGAAAGTATGAAGTACACACATGCCATCGAAATCGTCATTAATGAAATTAGCATGCACTTGACGGGCTCAAAATTAATAGACTGTATTTCACAAGCGCTCCTCGCTCGCCTAGGAAATCGATTAACCAGCAAACCTACGCAAGAGGCAATTAACACAGCGCTGATTGAAGTCAGGAAATAATATGCAGCAGTGCAGCATGCAGAAAGAGTTGGGGACCCTTGAGCAATCAGCATTCGCCTGGATGGATCCTGGTGTCGGCACTTAGCTGAAATTTCGCGTGTCTATACTTCTTCATCTATCCTTAGAAAGGTGGGTTGGTCGACCTTAAGACACCGTCCCCATCAGTAGCTCAATGAATAAGGCGGCGGACTCATAACCTGGAAGTCGGCGGTTCGAGTCCTAAATATGGCAACATTTTAGTAAGGCGAGTTTCAGTAATTATGACTTCGTATTCGTGATTATGGTAACTTTTATGGTAACGCAAATATGGTAACTTTTATGGTAACGCAAATATGGTAACTTTTGCGTTTCATCCGAGACAAGAAGTAGAGCTAGCTAGAATTGCTTGAACTTATTAGGGGTGGTTCGAACTTTCAAAGTGACCTCACTTTTACTCTTTTCATTTTTGATGATGACGGAAACACTCAGGGCCAAATTATGGAACAGGATTAAGGTTAAAATAAGCCAGACTATCCCTCAACTCGGACTAAGTGCTCTGCGATTGGTTGAAACTCCCTACCTGAGGGAATGTCTGACTTATAATAATTTTGATTCTGTTTCATAATTGGACCGTTACACTCACATTAGGGAAAACTTCACCATGCTTGGGACTCAACACCGAACTCCAGGTTACAAGTCCTCTGCCCTACGGCCTTACCTCTAATGAATGGGCTAAAATGGTAATGAAATTGAACTAGACATGGTCCAATCAAAAATATGTGCATCATTGAACATTTTTTTTTATTTAAACCCTTAGCATTTGAAACTATGCGACCCTGGGAAAGCGAGACAAAAGAGTTTGTGCAAGACGTTGGGAGAAAATTAGTGGATATAACAGGCAATCCCTGATCAAAAATCCACCTGAAACAGCGTCTCAGCCTGGAATGCTTTCGGCTCTACCCTCTGCCGAGTTTGCAGAGGCCTAATATCTGTGATTTTATTATTGTTTTAAAATATACTCATTTTGAAATTAGGTATATTTTTGTACTCAATCAGCTATACTCATTCACTCTTTCTTCCTATTCTGTAGAGAGCTGGTGGAAGGATCGAGTGTTTGCAATGAACTGAAATATTCATGAATTCAAACCCCTCGAATGCCAGCGTCGATGGCGCGTTGAATGCACCGGTTCTCGTTGGATCACCGAAGTTAAGCAACGTCCAGCGAGGTGAAGACTTCGTGATGCTGGCATTCCGGCCCAACCCAGGCTGGGTGAGGTTAATGTGGGTAGCAGGTTTGTGAGTTTCCTGCGAATGGAGGGTAACACCCCCGTCGTGATATGACCAATGCAGTTGAAAGCGACGTTAAACCAAAAAAAAAAAAAAAAAAAAAAAAAAAAAACCCCTCGAATATCTGTATGACACTTGGCTGAAATTAATATTCATAAATTAATATAGCAGCAAGATGCGACAAGGCTGAGAAACAACAATATTTTTTATCAACTATAAAATAATGTAAATTTATTTCTTAGTGGTGACTTATGTATGTACTGTACATACACATTTCCATATCAATTATGTAATTCTTCATTAATTGAATGGGTGAGTAGAAGAACCAGGAATGTCAAAAATCGACTTTTCAGGAAAGCAAAAATAAGGGCGGAATTAATAGACGTTTTTGTAATACCTCTGTGGCGCTAAGTCACGGATTGCGTACTGTGTAAGATAGGGAAAACGGACACTTAACAACGACTTAACAGTTATTGATGTTGTATATTAATTCCGCCCTAAGAGTGTTATTATCATGCTAATGAGTATGCTTCCCCCACTTTAAAATCGAAAAAAATTATACTTTTAAGGGGTATTTCTCCTTCATATTCACAGAGATGATAGAAAAAAGTACATTCTTTCTTATTCTACGAGAAAAAAAATAATCGATTTTTGACATTCCTGGTTCTTCTACTCACCCATTCAATTACTGCAAGACAGTCTGCCGTTTATGACAAGGCCGCGAGGGAAGTTGTGATCAGTTGGTCAAGATATTCGGAGAGATACACTGACGGACAGATACAAGTCGGGCTAACTTGGAAACCCTCTATCCGCAGGAAACTCACAAACCTGCTCCCCACGAATAACCTCATCCAGCCAGGGTTGGGCTGGAATGCTAGCATCACAAAGTCTTCACCTCGCTGCACAATGCTTAACTTCGGTGATCCTATACGAGAACCGGTTCATTCAAAGTGCCATCTACGCTGGCTATCGCTGTGATTTTCACCACATAATAAATAAGTCTTGGTTGGTATTGCTGGAATAATGGAAATTATTACTTACTTTTATTTTAGTCCTAGTCGTGCAGTACAAAAGAAGGCAATATCATTATTATTATTATTATTAAGAAAGATCATTAATTTTCAAATATTTTTCAGGGGTAAAATCTTCGGTCGAGATATTCACTCCATGCAGCTGAAATGAATAATATTGTTCATCTCTATATATAAATGAGAAATATGGACGGGCTTTGTATCTTTGTATCTTTGTATCTTTGTGTGTCCGGAATTGTTTAGGCGAAACGGTAAGAGATAGCGAAAAATTGATGAGAGATGACCCCAAGTAAAATTGCCGGAAAATACCAGGAAAATTATCAAAAGTCCGAAATTCCAAACCATCCTTGATATGACCTTCCTCAAGTATTTCCTTGAGGAAGGGTCCGATTTTAAGACAGTCTTTGCCCTGGAACTTGAAATCTATCGCGAGGACCTATATTTTTTATTATTTAATAACACATTAGACAAAATTAGCTTTCATTTAATTCAATTTAGACTACATTCTGACGTACCGTTCTGAAGATATAAGCCAGAATGTTCGAAATTTCGACCTTTTTTTCAGACTTTTCACGTTTTTTAGCAGATTCCAGCGCGGAACTTAAAATTTGTCGCGAGGACCTATATTTTTTATTATTTAATAACACATTAGACAAAACTAGCTTTCATTTAATTCATATTAGGCCACATTCTGACGTACCGTTCTCAAGATAAAAGCCAGAATATTCGAAATTTCGACCATTTTTTCAGACTTTTCACGTTTTTTTTTTACAGATTCCAGCACGGAACTTAAAAGTTATCGCGAGGACCTATATTTTTATTGTAAAAACTGTCTGAGAACATCACATGATTTTATTTGAGCCCTTTGTTGCCATATTCTGACAAACCGTTCTCGAAATATGGGCCAGTTTGCTACATTATCAATATCCGCTATGATAGATTTGGCTCGGGATTTTGAAATTTACAGCGATGATGACTGCTTGTGTGTGTGTGCTGTCTGTGTGTGTGTGTGTGTGTGTGTGTGTGTGTGTGTTGTGTGTGTGGTGATGTGTGTGTATGTGTGTGGTTTGTGTGTGTTGTGTTGTGTGTGTGTGGTGGTGTATGTGTGTGTGTGTGGTGATGTGTGTGTGTGTGGTGATGTGTGTGTGTGTGTGTGTTGTGGTGATGTGTGTGTGTGTGGTTTGTGTGTGTGTGTGTTGGTGTTGTGTGTGGTTTTTGTGTGTGTGTGTGTGTTGTGTGTGTGGGTGTGTGTGGGTGGGTGGGTGGGGTGGGTGTGTGTGGGTGTGTGTGGGTGGGTGTGTGTGGGTGTGTGTGGGTGAGTGGGTGTGTGTGGGTGAGTGGGTGTGTGTGTGTGTGTGTGTGTGTGTGTGTGATGTGTGTGGGTGTGTTGTGTGTGTGTGTGGGTGTGTTTGGGTGGGTGTGTGTGTGGATGTGGATGTGTGTGTGTGGATGGGTGTGTGAGGTGTGTGTATGTGGTGTATGGATGTGGTGTGTGTGATGGCTTGGCGAAGCGGGTGCAGCCCGCTAGTGGTTGAATAAATAACAGATACCGTAATTATTACAATATTTTTAAGAACACCTGTTTGGTGGAATGTAGCATTTGTATTCAACGTTGATAATATAGTAGACATAGCATTTTCAAATTAAATTAATTACTATAAAACATTTCGAGGAAAAATGTTACGTTCATAATTTAATAAATCCCTGTGTGAATATCAATAATATGTTCAAGGCAATGGCATTTGCTATCGATGGTTTGAAGTGTTCTCATTAAATTAAAAATTTCCTCTATTTCCAACTCTACTTGTGGTGAATCACTTCTAATGACCGTCGCGGCGTGGTAGAAATCCTGGTGACTAGTTGTCTAGCAAGATGATTTCACATCACTGTATGACTTGCTATCCTCCTCAGTGGCTATAAAAATGTATGACGTCACAGTTCAGGCTCCTCCGTGGCTATGGGAATGAGTGACGTCACAGTTCAGGACTTGGAGGACTTGCTATCCTCCTCCGTGGCTATGGGAATGAGTGACGTCACAGTTCAGGACTTGGAGGACTTGCTATCTTCCTCAGTGGCTATGAGAATGAGTGACGTCACAGTTCAGGACTTGGAGGACTTGCTATCCTCCTCCGTGGCTATGGGAATGAGTGACGTCACAGTTCAGGACTTGGAGGACTTGCTATCCTCCTCCGTGGCTATGGGAATGAGTGACGTCACAGTTCAGGACTTGGAGGACTTGCTATCCTCCTCCGTGGCTATGGGAATGGCGGAGAAGTCGAGCTCGCTCTCTTGCTGCTGACACGAGTCCACCTTGAGGGCCAGATGCACATCGGCCGCGTGGTACAAGTCCTCCATCTGCAGGTGCTCAAACAGCTCGCAGGCCTCGTCCAGAGAGACCCACTTGTAGTCGCGGTGCTCCTTGGAGAGCTGGGGCGGCTTGTCCTTCTTCAGCTTGGCCATGAAGTACACCACCGTCTTGTTGCGCCCGTGGGCGGGGTAGCTCATCTCCTTCTTGAAGAACTTGTCCAGCTCGTAGTCGCCCGGGCGGTACCCCGACTCCTCCTCCGTCTCCCTCACCGCCGCCTGGATGTCTGTCTCGTTCCCGTCGTGGTGGCCCTTGGGCGGCGACCAATGGTACGGCGGGTAGTTGGCTTTCATCAGGAGGTACTCGTGGGGGCGCGCGCCCCGGTACAGGACGATACCTGCTGCCCGCACAGACATGTTTTTGGGCCGCTTGGCGTCCGTGAGGCCTAAGGACAGAAGAACAGACATGAGAGGCCTAAGGAACAGAAGAAACAGATATGAGAGGCTTGGGATTGGGGAAAGGAGAAGGTAAGGCGAATAAACAGAGCTAAGGGAAAGAAGAGACAGCAATGGGAGACCTAGGAACACAAGGAGGGAGGGCTGATAAGGAGGAGATAAAACAGAACTAACGAAATAAAGAACATATTTTCGAGATAAATAAAGGGGTGGGTAACCTTCTAACAAAATAAACATGCCTAAGAAATCTAGGGACAAAAAAGGGAAGGCCTAGGAACAAAATAAACAGGACTGACATATCTCAAGGGCAATCAGAGGAAGGGCCTAGTGAAAATCTTGGACTTAATTGAACGATGACGTTTTACAGACTATATTAAGGGACCATCTACATATTTACTTTTACAGTTTAAAGTAAATGAAAACATACATATAGTGGACACTTGCACACATGAATCTACCAGCTACACTCTCGTATGACTATGAAAGATCTGACGGTGTATTCAAACCGCCAATAGTTCCGGGTGTCTTTAAAAGCTTGAAAAATGATTTCATATCGGAAGAGATTCTTCTTCTTTTTTATATGGATTAAGTAGAGGTACATAGTTTTTGGCAAAAGGAGTACAATGACTTAATACTTTTTCGTCTGTACGTAATTATGTTGTGAAAACCAAGCCCATCATAGTGGTTGTCTTATCTGAACTGGATCAAAGTACAAGTTGCAAATATCTAATAATACTTTTTCCTTTTTTAATTTCTTTTTTTTTTGGGGGGTTTAACGTCGCTTTCAAGAATCATATTTTTCTTCGTCAATTTGTAAGACAGCTCTATCACTACGCTATCAGTTGTAGCGCCATCGACCTTTCCTAGTTTGACAGTTCAAATAAAAATCACACTCGTGTACTTATGTTCTGATAATCTTCATAACAATTGACCAAATGAAGCAGACATGGATTTCTCTCTGTTTGCACGTTTGAAAATTCGCCACGCCAGAACTGCCAATGAATGGGAACAGGGTTACCTCCGAACAATGTCATCGACTCGTGTTTTTTCCACAAGGAGTTTTTGCAAATAGCGAGGGGAGGGGAATAGATTTTTTTTAATACCTTGATCAGTCAAAACAGAAAAGTGTGAAGGTTTTTACCTTCCATTCGCTGGGCAAGCCGGTAACTCAAATTAACCTCACCCAGACTGAGTGGGGCCGTGATGACCATGTAGATGGATTGCAAACTAATTGTGGTCAATAATCTATGTCTTTACCACACTGGACGTTGCTTAACTGGTGTATTCAACGTGCCATCTCCAGTGACAAGAACACTTGAAGAAGGTTAAAAGCCTATCGTTGGTACTAATCCCGGGTTTTTTTTTTCACCAGACATTCGCCTCCTTTTGGGAGAGCATCAAGGAGTCAACACTCAAGGCAAGACAACAGACAAAGGAACGGAAGGAAATCATTTTGTAATTTTAGCAGGATCATTTTAATTCACAAAAAAAAGGATTTTTCCCTCCATAGCAAAACAAGCTTGTGCAAAAAACAGAACAGCGCGGACAAATTATGAAGAGGTTATTTTCCTAATGTCCCTGACATTTTTGCTGATACGATATCCGCTATCTACAGATAGGGAGTACCTTCATTCAATTGTTGACCTATCCCATATGGATCACAAGTATCTTATCAGTGCGAGCGAAAAATTTGCCACTATCAAAGCTTGAGATGTATAAAGCTTGAGATGTATAAAGTGGGAGAAGGAAGAATAAATGGTGCTTTATCTGAACTGTCAGGAGAACATTGGAATCTATTATAATTTTACTATCTAAAAGAGTACCTATCTTGGATTTTTCCGCTTGAATCTAGACTGTCAAATAACATCAGATTCTTCTTCTTTCAGTCTGCTTTTTCCCAAACCTATGTACTTGGGGTCGGCATTGTTCAACCTCATGGTTGAGGTTGGTTAGTTGTGGCAAATGACATGAGATTATATAAAATTATTAAAATAAATAAAGAAGTGCTTTGTTACATTGTTGGCATAATGGGACTAAATGTTTTTCGCTGACAACCTAAATAAAGCACTACTTATTGCTATAGTTATACCCTAGAAAGTATTGGTACTGTACATATATTATAGTCCGATGGATCAAAGAAGGTAGTGGAAAATAAATAATTATGTAAAATGAATTAGATAATAGACACAGGAACTTACATTTAACTGTGTTAAAACATAAATGTTTTTCACAATGCCCTGTCTACAATAAATGAATTTTTCTAAAGTATTTGACATGACCAGGACTCAAACTGCAACCTCCCAACTAAAAGGCCGTGGCGCTAACCACTCTCATACTGAGCTTGTTTAGAAAGTATATTAAAATAGAGTACCAGAGTACACACAGAACTAATATTAACAATGGCTTTTTGAAATTTCAGTAATTATATTTGATAGCAATTAGCTAGAAATGGGCTCTAGTTTTGTATGGTGTGTAAACACATACAGGGAAATAGAATATAATATAACATACTCAATAACTTTAATTAAAATATTGATTGCCAGCCTGGTTACGTAGCTAATTAGCCCTTGAGTCTCTAGGTTTGATTTTCGTCACAAATAATTTCGACAGAACATTTCTCATGCATTATCTGGGTTTTTCCTTTCTATCTTTTTCTCACTTCCATTCCATCTTTTTCTAATTTCGGTAACTTTAAAGGGTAACTTTTAGAAGTTATTGCCATACCTAATAGCAAGAGCATCACAACCAATGAGCTGCCTCTGCGGGCAATCGTATCAAATTCAAATACTGAAGTCATCTTTGTGGAGTGATTCGGCTCAAGGAATCGTCGAGTTTCGAGTGATTCGGCTCAAGGAATCGTCAACAAGAATTTGGAATATTGGGTTCCTCAAACCTCGCCGAAATTTGGTTTGCGGCTTCCTTGACACTTTGGCAGCAAGAAATTAATATTTTGGTGGCACAAAAAATTAAATTGATTAATTTTTGAAGGAGATAGCTTGAGGTTGACGGTAGATTTGTTGATCAGAGATACTTTTTAGAGCAATTTGATTCAATTTTTTTGTAAGGAAGTTTTTTTGGTGATATGCTCTTGAGAGTTGGGGTTTTACAGCTCAAAATTTCTGATCAGTGTTGGTTTTGGTCTTTGGTTTGGTAACAGGTTGCTTTCTTCAGAGTCTTGATTCAATTTCCAGATAGTTGAGTTGGGCCGTTACCTTTCCTTCTTATCATAATAAAGTTTTCTGGATCTTAGGAGACACTGTTTATTTTTTGTACTCGGTGAATATGAATTCTTCATTGGTGTGCTCTGTGTGTTGTGTCTAACAACGATGGACAAGGTGAGACGAAACCATTTTTATTATTTATCAAAAAAGCAGCACTCTTCAAGTGTATAATTTTAAAATTTATCACTCCAATTCACTAATTGATTCAAGTGTTTAACTCAACTCAATTTCTTTATTAATATAATTTCGTTAACAATCACTGCAAATAGGTAATTTATGCAAATGAATTCCTATCCTAAGTACATAGAAAATGTTTTAATTAATATTTTGGAATTTTTGTATAATTAGGGTTAAAATATTATTAGGTTAATCTGTTGATTATATTTTTTATTATTATTAAAATTTATTATTTTTTTACGTAAAGCGCTTAGTTCCGTGACAGACACATTGTTTGCTCCGTCCGCATTATAAATATTTAGGATAAAAATTGGGGTCATATTTTAATTATTTTGTCAAAATCGATAGTGCTCTACTCGCCGCATTTAACATGGAAATGCTTCACGTCAGGGTACAAGTGTGGGTACTTTACAAAATGCATTGAAAAAGTGAATAGTGCATAAACAAATATCGAAAAGGATCAAAAAAATTGTTAGATCGTCATTATCAATCGTCATCATGGGAAGGCGTCATCAGGAGGATGGCAGTCACTGAAGAAAAAGACCTCTAACACTTCCAATAAGTTACTATACAAGGATAATAGTATATATATTATATTGGTCAAATGACTTCATTACAGAGGGTCGGCAAACGAGATAATGTCGACCCCCAAATTAAAATCGGGGTTTGCCATTAAATGTCGTACATGTATGTCATTATGTTGAAATGAAGTGGACAAAGGGTGTAAGTAAAGCTACATTACATATAATAGCAGACACTCAATGAGCTATTCAACCTCCCATGTTACCACGTACTTTTATTATTAACTGGTTGGGGTCCCACAAGAAGAGCCCCAATTCTCACACCGACCTCTATTAGATATATTGTGACCATACTTTACCACGTACTTAACTTTAGTTATTTTGGGTCAAATCACTAAATTAGTGTTTCGGCAAAAGCGAGACACCTACCGACCCCCAAAATTAATCGGGGAGGGACGATACATATCTGAAGTAGAAAAGGGAGCAGAAGTTAAATGGAAGATTTCGGATCCCATTAAGGAAACCACTGATGGCTCTATCCACGTTATGCGGTCCTCATTAAGCTATTTCAGGTTTAATGACTTAATTACCACCTCTTTCTTCTCTCTTACTCCTATCTATTCTCTCATATCTCTATCTCTCTTTAAACAGCTATTGTTTTGACACGCAAATATAACGTCCATTATCAAAACCTTCTGAATCTCAGGAGTTCCTTATCACCCCTCTCCCTCCGTCCTCTCTCTCCCTCCGTCTGCATTGTGTCCTAACAGAGTGGCTTTTGTTTAGCGGTATTTAGATTGTGATGATTATGACATCACTATCATTATTTCCATCATCCGCATCATCGGTATATTGTATTGTGATGCTCCGATCACGGTCATTGATCTAAAATCAGGAGTGCGTGTAGATTAGCCATTATGTAATCATGTTTTGGGTAAATAATATGGCATTTGGGTTTATATAGCATTGTGTAATTATGTTTTGTGTAAATAATATGGCGCTTGGGTTTCAATGGCATTATGTAATTATGTTTTGTGTAAATAATATGGCATGATGCAGGCTCCCCTGAGGGCTTTTACTCAACCTGGAACAAGCAACATAGGATAAGATTTGAACGGACAATTGAAGAAACCAAACTGATCATCGACGGTTGCGGTTGTTTCCCGACCCGGCCATGATGGAAAAGAATGGCGCAGTCATAATTCCATCATGAAAACCACAGATCGCTCGTCTTTGTTCATAAAAAATTCTCGGTTAAATTTTTCCACATTTCTCAAACTGTTTGATTTTTTTTATTTGAAAATTCGTAACAGTTATTATTCTATTCAACAGTTTTCTTTCATCTAACTTTTCCACGTTTCAAACATTGCACGATTTTTTTTCTTCTCTAAAATACTCGATGATTTTTTATATATTTTCGTGATAGAACAATGAGAGCTATAAATAGGTTCACAAGCACCACAACACCCCTCAGTTATATTATTATAGTGCACGTTCAGTTATCTGTGTTAATGATTAGTATTGATGAGATGATGACTTGGGTGAGTAATGAGGAGGCTTCAGTTGAAGTACTTTGTGTATATTCACACCCCAGCACGCCTGCTATTCCAGATTCTGGAGGCACTGAATTCTGTTGAGTTCAAATCAAATATAGGAATTTCAAATCAATTGAAGCTGAAGATAGTGTGTGGGTGGGTGTTAGAGCGAATGTGTCTTGGTGTGTGTGAGAGCGAGGGGGAAAGAGAGACATAGAAAATAAGGAAGATAGAAATTAATGTCAGTTTAGGCATTAGAAATAGACGAGAGAGAGAGATAGTAGAGATCGCATAGATAAAGGAGTGATAGTATAGAAAGACCATGACACACGAGTTTATATGTTCATTCCGAAATCCACCCTGAGGTGAATTAAAGCTTCTCATAAAAAAGCCTGCAATGGAAGTAACATTTTCCGAATTTTCATTGAAAAAAATGCGTTCCGGAGTAGATTTTAACTCATAAAAAAGCCTGGAATAATAGAAGTGACATTTCCCCGTGAACCGTTAAATGCTGAAGAGAAATTGAATGAAAACAGCAAAGCAGTAAAATAAATACATGATTACTAGCAGTGAAAAATGCATCCCTAACACATAGCACAACACACGTGCCCTTACAAAACAATAAGATAACACCATGCCAACAACAGCAGGTGAATGCCATTTAAACACACTAAAAAACGCGTGGAAAAGAGTAAAAAGCGAGAAGAACTCAAATGTGAATCCTATTGTTATAAAGGGAAATAAGTGGCACTTCCATATGTATTGTCACAGTCACAACCCTCTCTTCAGCACAATAAAACTCCCACTACAACCCAAACAATAGAACTACTGTACTTTTACTGTCTGGTTAGGAAATAGAGACCAACATGACCCATTGCACGCTCAGTTTATTTTTCTTGACGTTGCAAAACTAGCGTTTTGCTCACACTTACCAAATTAACCAACAGGACATCAACATCGACACCACCACCCACAATAACAACCACCACACCTCACACTTCGCAACCACCACCACACCACCACCCACAATAACAACACAACCACCACCACACCACCTCACACTTCGCAACCCCCACCAGGGAGGGATAAAATAATGGGAAAATGACAGAAATAATTACCAGAGTAAGAAATATGACTTAAAAATAAAGAATAAAGCATCTGTCACTTGGGCTTAGAGAAAAAGATGGGAGCCCCCCACTCCTTGTGCAGACCAGGGTGGTGAGGGTAATTGAAAGCCTGGGGGGGGGGGGGGGGGGGGGCAGAGAAAGCCGTTGCCAAGGTCAGAGCTGTCTCGGGCTAATGAGGAAAGCTGCTGTCAGCAAATTACCAGGCAGTCCTGATTAGGCACTTAGAGGCTGGGAGGTAAGTGAATTATTAAGTCGGCAGGGCTCTATTTGTCAGCCCAAGAAAATCTCATCTTGTCGACTTTTAAATACGTAATAACTTAGTAGGCCAACATCAACAGAAAGAAATGGACACTTTTTTATTTCACATTAAATCACTTTTTTCCTTTCCTTATCCTATAGAAAGGAAAGGAATCACCCGAGATTTTCGATCGTCAGTTTTTTGACCATGTTTGACCAAGAAAGCTAAATAAGGGAACTCCTTAATTATCACTTTTATATCTGGTGAAAAGTCACTTCTGATAGGTACTCCGTATGTACATATTATGCGTGATGACAAACACTTATTATAAGTGTTCCCTTACTTCTCGCTCTCATGAAAGTTCTAATTAAGTAGTCTTTCAAGTTATACTATAGGATTCCAAGAACTTTCCTCCACGAGTTCTAGTACTTTCAATACACTCTCTCTAACTGATAAGCGCACATACTTTTATTTTTCACCCATTTTCACACCTGAATGACGTTCACCTTTAGACCAGTATAGGAAAATCGGAGAATTTTATCTATGTGGTTATCAGAAAATGTAAATGTAATAGTATGTACTAAGTAGGTAATAGTTACTTAGGTAGTTAGGTGCATTAAAATACAATAAACTAGGAATCTCAGGAAGCCTTTATCAAGAGAAAGTTAGAAATGAGGTATTTCGTTAATTTAATTATTTCAAATATTCTGTTATCTACCAATACCAATTATTATTTTTTGAGATTCAGAGAAAAAAACTCTAATTTTAATTTTCAACTTGTTAGCTTTCTGATTTTATGTTCTGAGAAGAAAAGAAAAAAAAACTTGAAATTCACGGAATAAAAAAAACTATTGAAATTCACTGCAAGTACAAACTCCAGGACTGATAAGGCTGGGAGTTCTAATGTTAAAAAGCATTTGGACTGGCATTCGATGACCTGGCGTGCCATATGAGAACATTAATGTGATCGGACCTTGATTAGACGGCAAGTATGTACACAGAAATATATCAGAGCGCGAGACTTTTTGATGAAGCGTTTGACATTGAAGAAATTTTCACATGCCCAATTTGATTATGATAACACCTCATTGTCCCGGTAGCTCAGTGGTAAAGGCGACACTCTGTGAATCCAAAGAATCCAGAGGTCGCGGGTTCGAAACCCAGCCGGGACATGACAAGTTATCCTCCCATTTGGGATTTTTACCACATAATAATACGTCTTGGGCGCACTGCTGGAATAATGGGACTTAATAGTCTTAATTGGGCAGTATAAATAAGGCGATATTATTATTATTATTCCATTCTTTCACTTTTGTCGACCGTGGGCGGCGGACGCGTTATGACCCGTAGTCTGGAGGTTCGAATACCTAGTATGGCAAATATTTTTTTAAAAACAAATTTGAGTAATTGTGATAATAAACACAAATATGATAATTTATTTTACTTTTCTTGTAGAGAAATTAAAAAACCGTGTTCAATAGTTAGGCGATTTTGGGAACTTGAGAAAAAAAAACTGTCATCTGACACAATGGTATAGGACCATCTTTTGATCATATAACCCTATTCACTCCATTCAATAAGACCGGGTTCGAATCCCGACGGAGTTTCCCTTCTGAACTGTGAATATTACAGGGTCGACTTTCACTTATAACAATAGGAAACAAATGTTTATCTATCTGTTAAAATTTTCATCCACCCCGTATACACGGTTTAGCTCAATTACATTATAGGTGATGTATTGAGATACATCCTGTATACAAATGAGCGCAGAATAAACACATTGTAATATTGCCGCTGAAAAACACATGGCCAGAGATTGAGAATTTCAGGAGAACGTTACTGGTATGTAAAATATAATGTGCACTAATCATTATACAACATAATATGTATAGTGTATACTGTCTACAAACATATTATTTATGTAAAATTAACACTTGACTTGGAAGACTGAAAGGTAAATATACACAGGCCAATACCCGGAAAGGTGAAGAAACCAAGATCTCTTGTCGTTCAACAACATGCTTGCCCACATGTATTTCACTAAGCATATTTACACTACAAATTAACTATGGCCATACTTTTGGTACGGTGTGACTCTTTTTTGGAGTCATTTTTGAGCAGCGAAGACAAAGTGCAACATTTTTGGCAGATAAATAGGTAGGTTGGTAGGTACCTAGATAAAGGTATGAGATGTCATCAATAATAAAGAAAATAAGAAATACTTCCGATTTCTAATGTTAGAAATTCATTGGAAGTAATGTGTGGATCAGAGGAGGTGGGTAGGTACGACATTTATTATTTTTATTATTATTTTAATATGATGGTATTCAAAAGATTTCTTCATGCAATTTTTACCTATGTATGCAGGTAATAATTGAATTATTATTATTATTATTATTATGTAGATACACATGTTTAATATAATTGTCTAGTAAATTATTCAAAATATAATTTGTACTTTGACCAATGGTAATGTTGTACAACAGATTTTCATGATATTTTCATTGTATAAACATAAAATGAAATTATACTTTTCATTGATTTTGTATGTATAACATATTTTTACTTTGTATACAATAAAATGAAATTCTATTTAAAAAGTTGTTGCAAGGGAAATGAAATTACAGCAGCCAAACAAAATTCTTTGCCTGAACAAGACCCCCTGTGTAATGAAATCTTTTCCATTAAAGCTGGAAAAAAAAAGGGAAAAAAGTTACACGGGCAAAGTTTCTAATGTCAGCATAAAATCTCATTTTCTATCATAAGGAGTGAGAGGGAAAATAAGGAGAGAGGAAGAAGAAGGGGAAAAATAAAGAATGGAAAGGTAGAGGAGGGGAGTGGCAAGATCTAGGATGAAAATTGACATGGCAACATCACAGGCTAAAGTATGAAGTATGTCCTTCAGAGAAAAGATGTTGATAAAAAGAAAAATATTCCCCAAATATCAGAATACATTTTATACTGCTGATGTAATATGAGCTTTCAGATAAAGAGTTGAACTAACTTTTCATTAAACCAAAACACTAATTCCCTAACTGATAGTAATATTTAAAATAATCTTTTCCTATTTAAAACATTTGTTAATTTTTGAATCTTTATAAATAAATACCTACCAAAATTTTTTTTGTGCAACACATTTTGAGTTTTTTTACAATATAAATACATTTACATAGTTACAATTTACATTCACAAATCAATAACTTGTTTTTTAAGATGCTCTTGTAGCACAACATTCTTTGAAGACAAGAAACAAATGACAGAAAAAGCAAAATACAGAAAAAAATAACCTAGGTCACCTATACACAGGTGACCTGAGTTTGAAACCCTGCTGAGTAGAATTTTTTTCTCTGGAATCTTTGATGGTGTGGGTTCCATAAAAATGAATAGATTAATTGTATGAATAATAACCAGTGGCATCATGAAGAAAACAACGTAAAGGATAGTTTAGAAAAGTAAATGAGACTCTTACTGAAGGCTTTTCTTTACCACAAATAATCAAAGAAATCATAGATATCAGGTTAATGATTCTTTATACAGGGTGGGGCAAAAGTCTGGAAACCCCTGAATAACTTTCGAATGCCTTCTTCGGTAAACTTAAAATTTTGTACGGTAAACCGGGCTAATAAGACCTTTTTTTAGAGTCTGGTCGATTTTTGTTACCGGCCCCCATGTCGGGGCCAGGGGGGCCAACTTCATTTTTTTAAATACGAACCCCCACCTTGCGATACATATTTGGAAAGGTCTTCAAATAAGAAATACATTGGTGCAAATTTTATTTTTTTAATATTATTTGTTTGCAAATGGCGTCCAACTTTGTGTATGCAGTAAAGTCTGGAAACCCCTGAATATCTTTCGAAAGGACTTTCTCAGTAAATTTAAAATTGTGTACGGTAAACCGGGCTAATAAGACCTTCTTTTAGAGTCGGGTCGATTTTTGTTACCGGCCCCCATGTCGGGGCCAGGGGGGCCAAATTCATTTTTTTAAATACGAAACCCCACCTTGCGATACATTTTTGGAAAGGTCTAATTACCCCGATTTACCGTGCACAATTTTAAAATAACTGAGAAAGTCCTTTCAAAAGATATTCAGGGGTTTCCAGACTTTACTGCATACACAAAGTTGGACGCCATTTGCAAACAGTTTAATATTAAAAAAATAAAATTTGCACCAATGTATTTCTTATTCAAAGACCTTTCCAAAAATGTATCGCAAGGTGGGGGTTCGTATTTAAAAAAATGAAGTTGGCCCCCCTGGCCCCGACATGGGGGCCGGTAACAAAAATCGACCCGACTCTAAAAAAAGGTCTTATTAGCCCGGTTTACCTTACAAAATTTTAATTTTACCGAAGAAGCCATTCGAAAGTTATTCAGGGGTTTCCAGACTTTTGCCCCACCCTGTATACTACCCACACATAAAGTGAAAAGATTTTTGCTCTACCACAAAGAAATCATAGCTTCACCACAAAGACATCATGGAAGTAGAACCTAACCTACTTCCAAAAATTACCATCAAGCGCCTGGTCACAAGTCTAGGTGAACGGCTTAGGGCCAAATTATGAATATGATGAAAACAAAAATAAGCCAGACTGTCCATCAAGTCAGAGTTTTAACCAATCACAGTACACCAAGTCCAACTTGAGGGATGTTCTAGCAGGTCTAACTTTATTATTTGAAATTAAGTACAGTCGGATACCTACTAAGTACAGCAGTATTTCCCTATCTTCAGTTTTTAACTTTGAAGACGGGTATACCTTCTGATTGTTTTTTAATGTAATAATTGTATCTTATCCAAATAAATGGAAATATTGTTTTTCTTTAAATACATATTGCTCCTAAAATTTGGCCTGATTGTGTAGAAACTCAGAAGGTAGGTACAGCTAGTTTATTCAGTCTAATTGTACAGAACATTCTCAACTCTCAAGACGTAAAATGCAACCATTAATTAATAGCCCATGGGACTGAGAAATAGAATACCTGCCTACACACTTAAATCTTGGCAAGATACAACTACCTACTAATTGTACATGGTACATAAACTAGTGTCAAATAATACACAATAATTTTGGATTTTTGACATGATATTTTCACTGCAGCTGAGACCTAGGAATGACCTATTTGTAATATTCACTGATATGCATTATACAATAGATATCTATAGGCACTGTGAAAGAGTTACTTGGGGAAAATTCAATAGACATTTTAGTGACTTGAAGAATGAGACTCTCATATTAATTATTTGACATTATGTTGTTACCTACTTACTACATAATTCAAACAAAATTCATGATTCCCTTCAAAAGCCTCAATCTTCTCAGAATTAAGACATGTAAAGAAGGTTCATGTGGGTGGAACACCATGAGCTTTTATATTTACCCACCACAGTTTGGTAACCAAACATCAATTGAATCTCCTTCTGTTTGTACTGTCATTGTAATTAGTATTATGTTAGATGTAAATTACTCATTAGATTTAAGAATCTACGTAGTAATAATAAATGCCTGATTGGGCTAATATTAAAAAAATCTTCAAACACACAGTTCAAAAAAGTAACAACCTACATGTCAAAGAAATAGTGCTTAAGTAAGGGTATTTTAGAATTGATAATAAGTACCAGATTCACAATGTATGTGTTGTTCATAAATTTCCTTTATTGAAAAAATATCAAGATGTATCAAATCTAAAATTTTGCACTTAATGTCTACGTAATCTATATTACATGAAGGGAAAAAAAAACTGCAACGTTAAATTCAAAATCATTTCAACAGAAAAATTACAAAGCAGTGGTCTACTTGGCTGGTTATTCCATACTCTATGAGAGAATCATCATGAGAAGATGAAGACTTCACAATATACTATATTTTCCAAGAAGTAGAGGTAGGTAGATGGCCTCGTGCTCAAAGCTCAATTATTTAAACACCACCAATATTTCTGCTTTAACATGTTTCACATTCAATGGTGGATATTTTTCAACAGCTTTGTCAATCTGCTACTAGTCCAGAAAGGAAGTCTGATGGACCAACAAATTCTCCGGTATGTGGGTTTTGAGCTGTTTAGATGGTCATATCCATGAAAGGATAGGCCCATTTTGTCTGTACTATTTTAATATTTATGTGTACACCATTAAAATAAAAAAAAAACAGTATGGATAAGAAATGTTTCAATAGTTCAACATCATAGTTAAAAAAGTACAATAATGTATATTAAAAAATTGTCAGATTTGATGGATGTGCTGTGCGGAATGGCAACCAGTCAAAGACTGGCAGCTCCTGTTATAGTTTAAATAAATAATTTGTTTCTCTCTAGACATTATTGTTTTTAATAGTCTACTGCCTGAAAACTATCCTTCTGGAAGTGGGTGTTGTTCTTGACCATCTTCAAGAACAAGACATACCTGCATGCTCTACAAATACACAAAAGAAATAAACATTAACTTACTTGCTAGACTTGATAGAGAAATGGGTAAATCCAAAATGCTAGTCAGGTCAAATATCACAATACACTGGATTCACTGAGGGGCCACAAAACCTATTGGGAAAATACTTTCAAAACACAACTTGGAAAGTAACCTCTCGTATGTAGGTATACGCTTTTAATTAACAGCTAATTAAAAACAACACTCTTCCCTTTAACTACTACTGAATTAATGAGATACCTACTTGTGTTTGCGTTTTATCGCAGAAACTAAATAAATATTTCGCAAGATCTAAACCCACAAGGAAATTACAAAACTCCCCAAACAAGGAATCACAAATTTCACAACACGGAAAACACTATTACGGAACGAAACGGCAACGAATTCACGAAACTGAAAACTGAAGAGCCGACCACGAAATTCACAAAAAGCCGAGTGAACTGTGCAGTCAACTTGCCATGGGAGCATTGGGAGACAGTCTCCCTAGCGTCCTGTATCTTTTGTTCTTCCACTTGGTACTGCCAGCGCACTCTAGCGGATATTTTTAAGAACTACGTAAGA
Organism: Bactericera cockerelli; assembly: GCA_024516035.1. NCBI lineage: Eukaryota > Metazoa > Arthropoda > Insecta > Hemiptera > Triozidae > Bactericera > Bactericera cockerelli. The sequence continues at coordinate 50,810,652 of CM044955.1, forward strand.
AAAGAATCTCTTGCACATTGCAGAGTTTAAATTTTTGAAGGCTTAAGTTGGATTATTATAGACCTGCCTCCAGACTGGATCCCATTCAGTGCAACATTTTATTTAAAAAGTTTTGTAACATTTCCTCAAATTTGAATGGGAAGGGGTGTAAAGCGTAGCAAAGCTATGTTTCAGTCAGTGGGATTCGAACTTTTTTAATTTGTAAGGAAGAGCGAAGTATGAAACGTTGCTAAGCGCTTCGCAATTTGCGAGACAAAGTTTTGTTGCACTCCGTCCGTGTGATTGCCCCCTTACTAGTGCTTGGTTTTGTTATTTTGTCAGACACCTTTTTGGATCAATTATTATAGGGTGGAGGATTGATTCTCATTAAATGTTGCCTGTTTTGTAGCTTCGTATATAGGTTTCGGGAATTTGCTTGATGTCACAATTGTCACATAATATATGCCATAATATAATAATGGCAGCAAAGCAACTGATGGAATGAGAGGACTGTAGTCCTAATCTGGCAGTAAGTAAATACTCTATTTTCTTTCTTACATGGATGAGTCGGGAATCACCAAAATTGGCAACTTTGTAACGGTAATGGTGCTCGAAGGCACTTGTATTTACGGAAAGAGTCCATATAAACATGCAACAAATAACAAAAGTTAAAAAATAAAAAAACAATACAAAATTAGAAAATAACCTATCAAAATTTAAAATATGGGTGGTAAAATATGACAAAATACAAATTAATAATTCTAACATTTAAATATCTTAAAGTACTTAAAGCTAATAACTCTAATACTTAAAGCTAATAACTCTAATAAGAAAGACATGTTAGGTATACCTCATAGCTGATGGCATTGATGACTTCTCTAGAAGATGACCTCACCTTGACTGAAGATATTTAGCAACCACATTGTTTGCATGTGCTTAATTTTAGAGAGACTAGCGATATTTACAAACATGATTCCAGGACGTATTGGGATGCAAAAAAGTCTATAGCAAGTAATAATTAATAGGTAGATTTGTACAATGTACATAAGGTTCTAAATAATTCGTAATTTTATAAATTCAAAAGTTTACATTTCTATAAGGATGCACAAAATATTAACATATTTTAACAGTACCCTTTTTGGATAGAGAAAAAATACAGGATTTTTTTTTATATCGGCTATATCCCAGTAATTTAATAATTTTTGGGCCATAATTCTGCCACTGGTTGCTGCTCATTTTAAAGCCTCAATTTTCGTCGCGAGGTAGTTATGTAAAATTAAAGATTAAGGATCGGTGCGAAAGACCAGCTGTTGTTAAAGCACCTAAAAAAAAGATTAAGGCCACGTCGCGTCGTGAACATCGTAAAATCAGAGCTGGAACTTTCCGACACCGCCGGAGTTCGAACCCTGGGTCACGTAAGTTGAAACCGAGTGCATTACCCATTCGGCTACGGTGACTATGAAAAAAAATAATCAAAAATAAATAGATTATCATAGATCGTATTGAATTGAACCCGCTACCAATAGGTTTATAGATGGATTGGTTAGGTACCTAATAATTATGTATGAGTAAGTATGTTAAATATTATTATTATTTTTTATTAAATATTATAATATATCTCCCTTGCCTTTAACCCATATTAGCTTATGTTGCTTTTGGGATCGGTATTGTTCAACCTCATGGTTGAGGTTGGTAGGGTGGAGCACGTTTTTCATGGCTGGATGCCCTTCCTAACGCCAACGATTCCATTTGGTTTTAACGTCCTGATCTGTTACCCTCCATTCGCTGGGAATCGTACCAGCTACCCACATTAACCTCACCCAGCCTGGGTAGGGACGGAAATGCCAGCCTCACGTGTTTGGAGGGAACAGAATTTTCTTCGAAAAGTCTGTTCCAATCGGGGATCGAACACGGGATCTCAGGACTACGGGCAGCAGTCACAACCATTACGCCACGGAGGCTGGTTTTTTTTTATATAATGAACCCGATTAAATGTTATATTGAACTATTTAAATAATTTAATTTTTTTTTTTTAATATTATAGACCATGTACTGCCCGATTAGGACATGGGTCGACTAATAAAATAGGATTGAATTTAAGATAAGCCAGACTGTCCCTCAAGTAGGGCTATAGTGCGCCTGATAGGTTGAAACTACGACTTGAGAGAGGCTCTGGCTTATCTTAAATTTAATCCTGTTTTATAATTTGGCCCTAAGTCCCTGTATTTATATTTATATACTGGTGGACTCATTATTCTTATTCGGGCAGTAAGTGTCTATTACTAATCCTCATTAATTTTAATAATAAAACTCTGATGGTTAAGTGGTAGAAAATATTTCGAGCATTAACCTCGCCTGGTGGTTACCTTCCACTAAGGAGTGTTATTATTATTATCATGGTCTTAAATAAACGACAGAAAATATGAAATAATTGGGTAAATTGGGTTCCTAGTTCCTACCTGGATTACTATACATAGATAGACCCATGCGTTAACCACTTGACCACTAATGCAAGTCACTAGCCAAACCAACTGGCGATGGTTGTTAAGGCAGAACAATACCATTAAGCACTGTAATTGGACATTACATTTGGTTCCACTTCTTAAACAATCTGTTATTCTTAAGTGGTTATTATTTCTGTTATTTGTTACCTGGCCAGCAGTGGGTGTGTGTTATGGGATTACGGCTAGACTGGCTCTGGATAGTGGACTCGGGAGGATGTTACATAAATGTTTTGGCCGACTCTGAGATAGGACATATAAAGGACTCAGCGTTGGAACGGTAATGTCTCGTGGTACAGGATCAGTGAGTAAGAAAATCAGAAGAACTGATTTATACTGGGTGACTTTAAATGAAGGTGCGACTACCGAGAAAAACTGGTTGACTTTGATTATAAATATTTAATTTTGTGTCTTTCCTCACCAAGCTAAATTGAACCACCGTGGCCTAGTGGGTAGCGCGCTAGGATTGCACGGAGACCTGGGTTCGAATCCCAGCGGAGTCGGTATTTATCGGCTCTGTACTTATCTACAGCAGAGGATTCGAATTTTGAACCATCGAGTTAGATGTCTTGGAATGTATAATTATTACTTTAATAGTTGTTTAAAATAAGAAGCGCGCCGAATTTTACCATGACAGAAGATAAAACGGCTCTAAGAAGACAAAACCTCTGTGTAGGTCTCTTCAGGCATCTTTAGATATCCTAAGATTTCTTCAGGCATCTTTAGATATCCTAAGATTTCTTCAGGCATCTTTAGATATCCTAAGATTTCCTCAGGTATCTTTAGATATCCTAAGATTTCTTCAGGTATCTACAGATACCACGTGGATTTCTTAGGACTTCATACTGTGCGCCTCCATAGAAAACGGTAGAAAACGAAACTAGAGTTCTTCATATTTATAGTAGATGCTGCCAAGATCGAGTTCAATTCATCACACGTATTCCATTTATCTTCTCGAACAGAATTAATTTTATTCGATGACACTTTTGATGCACCAGTTCTCGTTCTGTCACTGAAGTTAAGCAACGTTCACAGACGTTAGGACTTGGATGGGTGACCATTTGAATTCGAACCCTAGTGATGCTGGCTGTTCGCGGCCTCACTGAGGCTGGGTGAGGTTTATTTGAGTAGCTGGTTTGCGAGTTTCCAGCGAATGAAGGGTAAAACCCCCGACATGATATGACCAATTGACAATGCAATTGAATGCGACGTTAAACCAAAGAACCAATCTCAATTATAAGCCAGACTGTCCCTAAAGTCGGGCTATAGTGCTCTATGGTTGGTTGAAACTCCCACTTAAGGGAGGGTCTAACTCATCTTAAATTTTATCCTGTTTTACAATAGAGGTTGAGATGCAGGTTATTTAAACATAATTTTAAAATTACATAATATTTTTTTTTAAACAATTACTTCATGCTATTATTTTGCAGTGCCACATAATTTTTGCCCCCATTTTTCTTCTTCTTTTTCCTTTCTCCTGTTTTACTATTCGGCCCTTAGAATAGGATATAACTTATTTTGTTCACATTGCAACTGTTATTCAAACAAAACCCATCTGAAAGCACCACCCTGTATTCCACCACCGGTCCCCCGGCAGACACGAGGCTATATAATCTCCGCGCAGCGCCAATTTCTCTTTTATTCCTCTCTGTCCTCCGTGCCGAGATCTCGTCATGTCTCGTCTACTCTCGTGCGCTCTCGTGCTGGTGTGTGTGGGCCTCGCGGCCGGCCAGAAGGCCACCAAGGAGACGGCCGCCAGCGAGTCTGGCATCCTGGACAACTTCGATGTGGACGCGGTGCTGAACAACGGCCGCGTGCTCAAGAATTACGTCAAGTGCGTGCTGGGCAAGGGGCCTTGCACGGCCGAGGGCCGGGAGATGAAACGTAAGTGCCAAGTGGTAGGGCTTTTATAAACAATTGGACCAAGCTTTATTTACATTTTTTTTTATATATAATGAACATGGTAACAAGTTGTGAAATACATATAAACAAAGCCTGATCAAGGGTGGTGATAATGCCTTCGGCATTCCCTTTTTTCGGCTTTTCGACATTTCCAGCAAATAAGGGCGGAATTAATAGACGTTTTTGTAGTACCTCTGTGGCGCTAAGTCACGGATTGCGTACTGTGTAAGATAGGGAAAACCGACACTTACCAACGACTCAAGTTATTGATGTTGTCTATTAATTCCGCCCTAAGTGTTTATTTTATTTGTGTCCACCTATTTTATATAGGTAATAAATTCTCGAACTCGAACAGTAATGCATTTATAACTGTCGAGTACTAAAGTAGTCAGAAATTCATATAATTCTTATATTTTCTCAAGTAGCGTTTTAAATTTGGGGGGGGGCGGGCGGGTTTTTTTATCATCATCAAAATTTTAGATATATCCTACGGTTTTTAAGCTAGCTGGTGGACATTGATATGTGCACTATACATAAAGAGATAATATTGGCGGATTATTTTTGTTAGCACACTTTAAAAAGATTAAAATTTATTTTCATCTTGCTTCAAGAGCAAACAGCAATTCATTATTCAACCAATTGAGCTGTGCAATGACTAATAAACTCACAAATTCTAAAATAAGATTAAAAGAAAAGATTCCAAATCCAGACCCTCCCTGGATTTGGAATTTCAACTAGTTACAGTGCACTATAGGCCATTTGAGGGAAAGTCTGTATTATTTTAACTTTAATCATGTTTTGAGGCCGAATTATAAAACTATTAAATTCAACATAAACCAGACTGTCCCTCATCTCGGGCTATAGTGCGCTTTGATTCGTCGAAACTTCGACTTGAGGGACAGCCTGGCACATCAAAACTTTAATCCTGTTTCATAATCCGGCTCTCAGAAATGTCAAATTCTTTCACTACGGAACCAGCTTCCGTGGCGTGACGGTTGAGACTACTGCCCGTAGTCCAAAAATTCTGTTTCCTCCAAGCACGTGAGGCTGGCATTTCCGGCCCTACCCAGGCTCGGTGAGGTTAATGTGGGTAGCTGGTACGATTTCCATCGAATGGAGGGTAAAACCCCCATCCCGACTGTCTATCTCAATCAGGGCGTTTACACCAAATAGAATCAACTGTTCACAATAGATCTAATTAGGTCGCAGTGTTTGTAAGGGTTTCACTGAAAACCAGGTCAGATAATAATAATTCATTTTCAGGTTCCTCTTATAGGTTCTTTTGGGGGTGGGGGGGTGTCATATCACGACGGGGGTATTACTCTCCATTATCAGGAAACTCACAAATTCGCTACCCACATTAACCTCACCCAGCCTGGGTTGGGCCTGAATGCCAGCATCACGATGTCTTCACCTCGCTGGACGTTGCTTAACTTCGGTGTTCCTACGAGAACCGTTGCATTCAACGCGTCATCGACGCTGTCTTCTTGTGGGTTCTTTCAATTTTGTTTAATCATCATTTTTTGCTGATAGGGGGATGGAATTGAACCCCATTATCCCCCGTTACCTACTCCGGTGGATCTACCGCCTTAGATGCAGTGGTTCTTCCACATATATTTCATAACATTACCACATAATACATAAGGAAATTTTAGATGTATTTTTTAAAAAACCCAACCCAAAATTTGAAAAAAAAGATGTCTTCGCCTGATCTTGTTTTTAGATTTTCATTTTATTTCTCCTTCATTTTTGCGACTTGTATGTTTCCTGTGATATAAATAGTTTCCTGCTTTGAGCTTGGCTGTCATACGTGTTGAACAGATAATATAATTAATTATACCTACATTTATATTTAGATTTACAGGCAACATAAAATATACAACAACAAAAATATATAGAACATGAAAATGTAGCATAAAAAATACAATCTATGTACTTTGCTCAGTATACATAAAATACATAATTTAATTGACTCACGTAAGACTTCTATTTACTGATTACAAAATAAAATAAAAAATACATGTTTCTTTTCCTAATTTTCAATACCTACCCCACAACCTTGGGTTATTAAAAAAAAAACCATATCAAACAACAACAATAAGACTTTATTTAATGAAATCTGCTAGTAAAAGTTTTTTCGATGAGTTGATTTAAACTTGTAAGTGGACTCACTTTTGAGGTAACCCAATTAATTCTATTGATTTGGCTTATGAAATGAGCTTTTTAGGAAGAAGAAACTTAATCTACTTCTACTTTAATGGGTTACTACGTAATTTTTGTGTAATTTTTTATTGAAGTTTAAATTTACAGTTTCTTTTTCTTTTATTCTCTTACTCTAGTCTAAGAACTCGCGTGTAATTTGTAATTCGTGACTTCGTCAATTCAAATTTCTGAAACCATTTCAACAGTTTTGTGGTTTCAGGCCTAAAAATTACTGTAGGTAATGCCATGTTGGATCGCCATACAGATTACGGCCATACCTTGATCAGGGCAATACCGGGTACACAGCTAGTGTTCTAATTTTATGTTACTACTAGCGGGCTGTCGCGCGCTTTGCGGGCCGAGTCATGGCCCGCTAGAAGCAAAAAATCCTTTTTCACCAATAGCAGGTGTTTTAGTGAGAATTTCGAAAAATCCCGTCTTATTGCACATCTAGACGATAAGACAAGCTACCTACCAAATTTCAGCTTCCTAGGACTTACCAGTGATGGATTCATAAGAGACAGATATAGTTACAGAAACCGTTAGCGTAATGTGACTCCTTGTCTCGAGCCGACAGTCTAAATAAAGCACTACTATACTATACACATCATAATATCTGTCAAAAAAGAATCTCGTCTATAGCCCAGCACAACGGTGTGGTCTGGAGTCTGGACGTCTGGTGTGGTGGCAGGATTGAATGGACCCCCAAATCCAATGCTTACTCCTTCCATGTTTAGGTACTTATTGGTTGGATATATTTTGGGTTTCATTGTTTTGTCATTCACTGGTAGTGGTAAAGGTAATCACTCCAACCACCGAGATTATAACCTCACCAAACCTCGTTGTGGTCACGGCGCTAGAATTGTAATCCAAGCCACCGCATGGATCCGTGATCTGTGGATTCAATCCCACCCAATGCTCGTATTGTTCTTCATACATTTGAGTATAATTGGATCACATAAATAGAAGACTCTGAGGTAGGTGGTAGCAAAGGCTTTGAGCATTAACCTCATTCATTCCACTTCGTAAATGGCAGCAAAGGACTTCAAAATTCTACTCAACCTGATGGGTTTCGAACCAACGAGCTCTGAGAGCAGTAGACACAGCGACCACACAGCTCTTCATGGACTTGAGATGACTAGTAAATAAACAAACCTGGTTAGTTCTTGGAACACTTGGTCGTATATAGACTTGTTTATCTAACTGTGGTTACGTGGTTCGCGTATAATAATTATGTATGCTCTTGGTTCTTGTGTAAAGGTAGGTAGCTCGGCTTTGTTGTCTTGACATCATAATTGTTGTCCATGACTCGGTTGGTTAATCCAAGAGGTACCCCCTGTTGCTGTCTGACACACTTATCCATATAATCGCTATTTTTACCCATACTGGGTACTCCTACAGTTTGCTCATTGCGGGATGATAGTAAAAAAACACACTTCGTCGAATAACAGCTAATTTTACCCAATGTGGGAAGGTCCTACTGTGTAATTATACCGACCTCAGTAGCGGACTTGTAATCTGGAGGTCGGTGGTTCAACTCCCAAGTTAAGCAAAAAATGAGTAAAGCGAGTTTGAGTAGTTGTGATATCATGCACGATTGTGATTTTCACAACTATATATAAAAATACTTTATAATCATTGAGGGATGATCTAATACAACTTCTCACTTTTCAGTTTGTACTGATATACCTAGTGATATTACAATTATTCACTCGCTTAACTTGGGACTTGAACCACCGACCTCCGAATTACAAGTCTTATCGATCAAGCCACTGAAGTCCATTCTGTGACTTCCTAAAGCATACTCATTGAAGGATGGTTTTGAATAAAATAGAACAAATGCCCATATAATAATGTGTATAACTACTTTTACCAATATCTAGGAAGTAGGAAGTGGTACTATAAGCTCATTGTCTGTGAAATTTCTGATATAGTCGTACCGTTTGGTTCTATATCTATTGAAACTGTCATCTTAGAATATATCAAGTTTAGAATTTTATTGATCGCTGTAAGTCCTACAGTGAAACATCAGATTTTTAAGATGAATCGGTTCTCATCGATCCTGTGTACGTGTGTAATGAGTTTTTCTGTAAAGTGGAAGTTGTTTACGCCGGATCACATCCAACACACGAACATACATAGTTCAGAAAGATAAACACGTACTGCCCTACGTCACCCAGCACAGAGAGGTGTTTGATTTCCAAGTCAAATCCGGTCCATCGGATTAACGGATTCAAGATAATTATTTACTGGCGAAAATGGGAAATTATGTTGGACATCTCAGCTTTCGAACCCAGAGCCGCCAGCGTCGATGGCGCGTTGAATGCACCGGTTCTCGTTGGATTACCGAAATTAAGCAACGTTCAGCGAGGTGAAGATTTC
>CM044955.1:50819717-51014358 GCA_024516035.1 Bactericera cockerelli
AAAAAATGGAAATTCTAGATTACCTCATTAAAGAGTTTGTTGATGATGTAGCTCCCGCAAATTTTCAATTCAAATCCCGACTTCTTAACCATATCATTCGATTGGGTTCACCCTCCATCCCGGGGAACTTCATACATCACCACCCCTTTAACCTCACCCAGCCTATTTGCGCCAGGAAAACCTCACATTTAATTTGAATAGGCACCATCGAAGCGGTCTCTTGACACCGTTTCTTAATTTCGTGTCTACGAGAACGGTGCACGGTGTTTCAACGTGATCTGGTCCTGGTTTTCAACTCCCGACCTGGTGACCACATAATATTAACACCAGGGTGGGTGGGGCGCATTACGATTGCCCAAAAAAAAAAAAAGGTTTATGAAAAAGGTTTTCGTTTCAGGAAAAAAGGCCCGAACGATGCGGCCCAGTGCAACATTCGAAGACCGTCATATGGAGGGATTTTTTATTATTCAACATTAAATTTACGGAATTACCTTCTAGTTTCACCCCTTTGCCTTTATGTATTAGGCAGGCCTACTATTATTTTACCTAACCCTATATATTCTTTGGGGATGGCCTTCTAGGATTTTACCTAACCCAAATATTTTCCTTAAGGCATTGCCTTCTATGCTTTTACCTAACCCTAATATAAACCTGAGCATTGCCTTATATTTGTATTAACCCTAACCCCAAATAATTCTTGAGGCATGGCCTTCATTATTTTACCTAACCCTACATAAACCTAAGGCATTGCCTTCTATTATTACCCTAACCCTACTATATTTTGAGGCAGGTTCTATGTATTTACCTAACCCTACATAATTTTCTTGAGGCTGGCCTTCAGTATTTTAACCTAACCCTCTATAAACCTAAGGCATTCCTTCTATGTATTTTTCCCCTCCCTATATTTCTTGGGCAGGTTTCTATGATTTTACCTAACCCTATAACTTGAGCATGGCCTTTATGTATTTTACCTAACCCTACTTATTCTTGAGGCATGGCTTCTATGTATTTTAAAACCTAACCCTTTAATTCTTGAGGCTGGCCTTTATGTTAAATTACCTAACCCTCGTCAAACCTCAAATAAACACTGATAACAAAGATACTGTTACAGTTTCTAAACAATAACCGTGAACATCGCCATTGTTTCTCTTCTTTCGGGGGCACGTTCCAACTAATATTTTAGGGGATTTTTTGGTGGAATAAAGGGACTTTTTTTTAAATGAAAGGGGACTTTTTTGGGTGGGATCAAAACTTGAAGTGGTTTTTGGGGAAACAATCATGCTATGGAAAAGGTCTCCTCAGGTAATTTGGGCCAATCGTGAATTTCCCCGTCAGGTGGTAGAATTTTTTTTAAAAAGATTAACCTCTTTAGTGGTTACCTTTTCCACTTCTTTTTTTTTTTTCTTTTGCTCTGCTTATGCCGCTTGACAGGGTCTTTTGTTGTTCAACCCATTTAAGGTTTTGGCTTTGGCACATTATTTACGGGGGATCCCTTCCTAACGCCCTAATAGTGGTTACCTTCCACTAAAGGGTGTATTTTTTTTAATTACCTAGGCTCGACAGGACCTTTATACTTTTTTTTCACTACAGTGAATAAAAACTGTACCCTCCACGGGATTAAGAAAAAAAAGACAATCCACACAAAAGAACCCCGTGGAAACACGTTATTATCGGCACTTCACAAACTACCATCCAAAGTACAATACGAGGCTAATTTGCCAAATCAGGAAATGCTGCTACTTACCGCGTCCTGAAACAAATGACAAAAAAAACCACGGCAAAAAGGAAGAGCGACGGGCAAGACGATGTTTTGAACAAAAACCGAAAATTTAGAAAAAAAAAAAAAAAAAAAGAGTAGGAAAAATTTCAATACCTTCTTACCTTACCGGTTTGGAAAAAAAAATAGCAACCTTACAAAACTCAAATGAAAACCGTTTCTAAGCACAAAATACTGAAAATAGGCAGCTTTTTTTTTTCTTTCATTGACATTCCCCTTTTTTTTTCCCCTTTTGTAAATTTGAACCGTCCCCTTTTTTTTTTTTTAGATTAGGATTTTTATCCATGTACAACCAGCTCAGGGTAATTGACGTTTATCGCTCCGGACTTGAGAAGATAAAAAGAAGGGAAAAAAAAAAAGCCAAAGCAGGAATAGAAAACGTTTGTTCCCCTTTTTTTCAGAAATTTTATTTTTTTGCGGGGAATCAAACCCGAAACCTAAAATTTTTAATGGCTTAGCATTTACCCCTATTAATCCCCAGGCTTAAAAAAGACAAATATTATTCCCATTAAACAAAATAAAAATTATCTATAGTAAAATGTAAATGGTTAATAGTCCAAAGGAAGAACAAAAGTATTAAATATCCCTTTTATTTTGAATTTAGTATTTGAAAACACCTTCGTATTAAAGATCCTGAAGTTAAGAACGTAAGCTAGGAATCTTAGATTCCCTGCCTTGGCGCCGTTCCCGAATCCCCTTCGTTTTTTAAACATGTTTCGCTGTTATTTCTCACTAAGGCGATGAGTTAATTTTAGTGGGGGCCTTATGAATAAGGAATTTTTAAAACCAAAAGAAGCATTAACGATAGAAATTGATTGTGGGCTTAGAACACCATGCGAATATTAAAATCTAATAAAGTGTTCTAAAGCTAAGCAGGTAGATATACCACTCACCGATTCTCTCCCACCCAATTTGGCAGGAGGTACCCACGGTTCTCCCCTCTGTTTTTATCAACACCAATTCTCTCCCGTCGCTTGCATTTTTTTCCTGAGTTTTACTTACATAGTTTAGGAAAAGCTAAATTTTATAATAAAAAGAAACCAAATAGGTATCATTGAATTAGACCTAGGAGGCCTTCTTTGTATTTTTCCTAACCCTATATAAACCCAAGGCATTGCCTTTATGATTACCAACCCTCCCTTATTTTGAAGATGGCCCTTTATGTTTTTATACTAGGAAAATCAAGGCATTGCCTTTCTTATTGAGATTTTAAAGATTTCCCTTTTAAAAAGCTGATTCTATATAAAATGATAATTTCAAGTTTTCATTCTCTAAAATACCTATAGGGAAGTAAAAAGCAGGTTTATTTCGGGAGAGAACTTTAAACCCCCTTAAAAAGCGGGGAAAACTCGTGGTAACCCCTCAACGCCGGAAGAACCGGGTAAGAAAGGTAATGGGAGAGAAACTCTTACCTCCTATTTTTAACACAAGAATAAAAACTACACAACAGGTGCCCTAAAAAAAACCTATCCTATTTAAGACAAAGGTTTAGTACCTTAGTAATTAAGGTAATACTTAAATCTTTTGTGAACGATGCGCAAGTATTATTAAAAACGACTGAAGTAACACAATCACTAGAGTAAACTTTGACATAAATATTGATAGCATTTATTTTAAAAATCAAATAAAAAAAGCTTTAAAAACACACAAAAAAATTCAACGACAAAGAGTTAAAATCAAGGAAAGGGCTTACCTTGCGGACTGAGGCTTAGTTCTTGCCGGCGGCCATGTTGGAAAAAGGAACCTCCATGGATCTTGATCGGGCATAGTGGACAACGACATAACCATTTTTGAATGATAATTTTCGTTTCTGTCCGCCCGAGAGCGTTCAAACTTTAAGGTTGAACACAGGGTGGAAAAGGGTAAAACCACAAGGTGGTCGTTTTGCGTCCATGATCAAATTTTTAAAATGGATTCAAGAGTAAAAAATACAAAATAAAAAAAAAAAAAAAAAAAAAAAAAAAAAAAAAAGGGGGGAATAAGAGCAAAAAATCTAGATTCTAAAGGAAAAAGGTAAAGTTTCAAGTATAATCGGGTCAAAATATAAGGTAAATCTAAAGAAATCATTCGACAAGGAGTAAAAGGAACTACTTTGGTTACTGAAAAATATTTGTAAAGAAGCAGCGAGAATGCAAGGAAATCTTAGAAATGCAGCTTTGTCAGACAGTGGCAAAGTTTTGTACTTTATTTTCCGTGCAGAAAAGTAATAAGCGAAAAGGTATTTGCGAATGGAAACGTGTGTACAGAGACGTTTAGTCTAGCAAGGTAACTTAATTCAAGGTGACGCTTCTTCGGTTCGAAGGCACTAACTTACTTCTAGTTAGGTACAATGATAAATGTGACCGATCTAAGTAGTTGGATCGATAAGGCATCGATTTGTAACCTGGAAGTCGGTGGTTCAAGTCCCCACAACATTGGAATATTGAAAAAGTTTGCATATTTGTATTAATCACAATAAATACTCAAGCGCGCCATACTTGGTTTGCTATTCGAGTCATTGTACAACACAAATATGACAACATCAATGATAAAAAGTGTTACCTGTATGTCTAATTGTCTATGGACTATATGGTACCTACAAAGACAGTGGCGTAGAAAAATATTAGGGGGAATCTAAGGAAACCCTCAAAATCAATAGTTAATTTTGCTTTGTAAAGTACAGCATAAATGAGAAGGTGGGTTCCACATATAAATTCAATACTGCAAATCCAACCAACAGTAACAAAATAATACCTGGGGCGAATTGAAAAAAGTTACAATCGAAGAACTATTGTCCTGTGTTGATTTTCGAAGACTGGAATTGACCTCGAGTATGTATAGTATAGTTGGGTGACTTTGGTGACAGGTTAGGGATTAGCATCAGATTTGACAAGCAGAGGAGGAGAGAAAAGGAGAGAGGAATGCTAAAAGTTAGAAAAGAGCGAAAAGATAGAAGAAAGAACAGGATAGAGGATAGAAGGTCAAGAAGGGAAGAGACAGAAAAAATGAACAAGGTTAGAGAAAAGAAGGTCAAGAAGGAGAGAGACAGAAAAAAGGAACAGGATGGAGGATAGAAGGTCAAGGAGAGGGAGAGAGACAGAAAAAAAAGGAACAGGATGGAGATAGAAGGTCAAGGAGAGGGAGAAGACAGAAAAAAGGAACAGGATGGAGGATAGAAGGTCAGGGAGAGGGAAGAGAGACAGAAAAAAGGAACAGGATGGAGGATAGAAGTCAGGGAGAGGGAGAGAGACAGAAGAAAGGAACAGGATAGAGGATAGAAGGCAAGGAAGGGAAGAGAGAGAGAAGAAAGGAACAGGATAGAGGATAGAAGTCAAGGAGAGGGAGAGAAAGAAGAAAGGAACAGATAGAGGATAGAAGGTCAAGGAGAGGGAGGGAGAGATACAGAAAAAAGGAACAGGATAGAGGATAGAAGGTCAAGGAGAGGAGAAGACAGAAGAAAGGAACAGGATAGAGGATAGAAGGTCAAGAGAGGGAGAGAGATAGAAAAGAACACAAAGAAAGAGAGAAAGAGGGAAGAATATGAAACGTCAAGTAAAGAAGGGAGAGAGACAAAAAAGGGAAACGGATAGAGAGAACAGGGGAAGAGATAGAAGGTCAAGGAAAGGAGGGAAGAGAGATGGGAGAAAGAACACAAAGAGAAGAGAGAGAGAGAGAGAGAGAGAGAGAGAGAGAGAGAGAGGGGATGGGGAGGGGAGGGAGAGGGAGAGGGAGAGGGAGAGGGAGAAAGGAGAAGAAGAGAGAGAGAGAGAGAGAGAGGGGAGGGAGGAGAGAGGGGAGAGAGGGGAGAGAAGGAAAGAGAGAGAGAGAGAGAGAGATAGAGGGAGAGAGGAGAGAGAGAGAGAGAGAGAGAGGGAAAGGAGATGGAACTCAAGGAGAGGAGGGAATAGACATAGGATAAAAGGACAGAGAGAGAAAAGCAAGCTTGAGATAGGAGGAGAGAACCTTTCTCCAAAGGTCAAAGGCTTAAGCTTGACAGTCAATCTTCTCATTTCAATTTAGTATTTGTTTCGAATCCGCCATTCCATCTAACTTCCTGACTTCTGGACAACCCTAATCCCGAACATGTAACGGAAGAGCACAGATGCAGCATCCATCTAAAAATAGAATACAATTGAATTGTTAAAAAAAAGTTCTATTAGTACAATTAACAGTTACATCTCGGGGTTTTTTTTTCTCCATAAACATTTTCCTCAATATACTGTTCTCATTCTATGACCTATAGAAAGGAAAGTAAATTAAGGAGTATTGTGGTTTTTATACACAATACTTCCGATTTTTAATTTTAGAATTTATCGGAAGTAAAATCCACTGTTTGTGATGTTAACACGAGCCCTACTTCTCTCAGATGTGAAACTACCCTTTTCAGCTTCCAACCTTCTAAAGCTTTATCCAGAAATCTCCCCTTCTTTTATCTCTCTCACACACACTCAATCTGTCTCTCTCTACCTTTCTCTCTTTCAATTTTCACCAAAACGGCCCCCATTTAGCCCCGAGTGGCCTAATTTGACCCAAAAACTGTAGGTAAAATTCTAGGACCCCAATGAACATGTATATTAAATTTCAACAATTTTGAAGTATCTGTCGAGAGTTATCGCGGAATGGACAGACAAACAAACAAAACGTCCAGTACCCAACTTAAAACAGAACGTGTTCTTTAAATAATTAACAATAATACACAGAGGATCAGAGAAGATCAGACTCCCAGGTATTCCTCCTTATCACTCTACTTCAACCTGCCCTCTTCTCTCTTTCCCCCTCTTATCCTGCTTTATTTGCACCCACATTAGCCTCACCCAGCCTCTGTTGCCCCTCTTTCTTACTTCTCACACACGCAACATCTCTCCTCCACACGCTCAAACAATCGAATACCACTTCAAAATATTTTCTTACCTAATATCTATATTTCGCTTTTTTTCTCATGTAACCCCACCCCTATTTTTAGATGAACCCACACCTCCATCGCAACACCTTCAGATATGCAACCTCCATTTCCTCTCACCTGCAAAATTCTTGACCCCCATTTGGAAATAAAACCTTCATCCCCATTTCATTTCTCAACCATGAAAAATCTACCCACACAGCTGAATACGAAGTACGTCACTTAACAAAGGAAAAATCTAAAAATAAATCTATTAAAAAAAAAAACAGGAAAACCAAGAGTATGGAAAGACATTGAATAAAAAGAGAAATAAGTCAATTAGGTTATTTGCAGATTAGTTTTCTTTTGTTTCTAATATAAAGGTCGGGGCATCTCGAGATGTTCTAAAACAAAAAAGAAAATCCAGATGTTCTAACAAATAAAATAGTTGTTCAGGATTTAGTTACACTATTATTACAATAAACCTTAGACTGAAACCTTCCCACTTTGCTAAGGTTTTTTGTCTGTGCTTGAATAATTTTAATTATGAAACTCAAACCTCTGAGCCTTCTACTGAAAGCTTCGCTTTGCTAAGGAAGTAAGAAACTTTAGTGCAAAAGTTAAGATTCTCGGATGTATCGGCCCATTACCTCCTACAGTAATTCAGTGTGCTTATCAGTCAATGAGAGTTGATTTTGAACTTTTTTTTTAATTTGAGTTTGAGTTAACCTCCATTCGCAGAAAACTCACAAACCTGCTACCCAACATTAACCTCACTAAGCCTGGGTTGGGCCGGAATGCCAGCATCACGAAGTTTTCACCTCGCTGAACGTTGCTTAACTTCGGTGATCCTACGAGAACCGGTGCATTCAACGCGCCATCGACACTGGCTTTTGAGCTTTTAATTGTCTATAATTTTCTATTTTTCGGTAGAATTTTCCCAGATCACATTATATCTTCTCTTACTTATAAACCTATCTAGATGCCTCATAAAATTGTAAGCACTAGATTCATCATTTCTACCTTCTTTATTTTTGCCAATCACACATAGAAAATTTAATGAAATTGGAGCAATTTTTTTTTTTTACAAAAAACGAACACTATAGATCTACTATTGGAAATTTCTCGGAAATAAAATCTGAAATTAGTAAACCTTTCATACAAAATCTTTTTTTTTTCATCATTGAGAGACTAGTCCAGTTAGTCCAGTGCGTTAGTTTATCGCCTGGCCTTTGTAAAGAGCATGTGTACAAAATCCTTTGAAACTTTCAATCCGATCAGCGTCATTACAAGTCCTGAACTCTGGACGACAAGTAAAACCCCTGAAAAGATTTCGCCTCTAAGCCTTCACGAGTAATCGACTGCTAAGAAACCCCCCCCCCCCCCCCCCCCCCCCCGGCCAAGTTTGGCTTTTTCCTGTACATTGCGCCTTCACTGAGGGAAGGGGGAGTGTTCATGTCGAGTAGAAGTATTAAAGACGGCGAATTCCAGACCCGTAGAACGAAAACGTCTTTCGCATAGAAAAATATCAATAGATTTTCATTTTTCCGTTTCCACCAAACCTGATTATGACTTCATTTGTCGATTTCTAGACTTTCAAGTTTAAATTGTACACAAAAATCTGAATCCGACTTTGCACTACCTATTTCATTTCACAAGGAAAAGTAGATGAAATGCGGTGAATATCTACAGATCTTCTACAGAAAAATATATATTTTATAACTTTTCAGGGCAAGTACATTTTTTACTATCTCTTGATAATCCTATTGTACAATAGGAAATTGTTATTACATTTACTTTTTACTTCTTATAATAAAAAAAAAAAAAAAAAAATATTTCTACATTCTACTTGCATTTACTTCCCTTGCTCATCTACTGTTTGCATTGACTTTTTATGCATTCACTTTCTATCTTTCATTAAATCTCTACTATTTTTTTAAAATTAAATTTCTATTTTCATTAGATCTTTTGTTGTTGCACTTTTTCCTCTCTCTCTTTCTCTCCCTCCCTCTCTCTTTCATCTTTTTTTCCGTCTCAATAATCACAATTCTGTAGGTACCTGCCTAGACCTAGGTACATACCTATAGAACTGTCTGCCAAAGTATACTGGATGTTCAACAAAAAACTGAAACTTTAGTCTTTAGAAATTGTAAAATTATTTCATAAAGAAAAAGAAAAGATTTTTTTTTTCTTTTGCTATTTTCATTTTTAGAGTTTCTGGCTTGTTCTTGATTTTCCTTATATCCTTACATCCTGAATTCCTGACCCACTATCATTTATTTTGCTTTACATACCTACCTACTTTTTGTTCATAAAAATGGGTGGGTTTGTCGATTTCACTTAGAAGAGAACACGCTCCTTGAGACAATTATAAGAAGTACACAGAGGCGTGACCATGCCCAGCGATTTTCTTCTTCTTCTTACAAGAGAGTTATTATAAACTATGACACTCAATGAGGCCATGCCGTAACATTTTAAGGTTACTTACGATGCTAAGTACTGGAAAAGGACTAGTATAATATATAGGCCATTAATGCTATTATATTTCCCTGACTTTCAAGACTTTATACATATACCTAATATGTACTTTTTCTATTTAATGTAAGTCTTCTATGAGATCTTTGAAATACCGTTTTCTCTCTTTTCCTTTTATAACTGAACGAGATACAAGGCAAAATTCGCTCACAAAGAACAGCTCGGAAAATGTTGTATGTAGCTACACAAATTTTCATTGAGTTTTTTTGAAAATGAACACACAAAAAAAAAAACTTTACTCAAATAATTTCGCAAAGTAGGAGTTTGCAGAAATATTTGCACTACTAAGCTAGTAAGCTGGGGATGCCTTTTGCAATCTCTTATTTCCGGAGAAGGCTCTTACCTGATACAAGTTTCTTATGTTACCAAATAGTATTGCTACAAGAAACATCACCTACAATGGCAGCTGTTTACTAATGTTAATAAGAGTGTGTATAAAAATAAAACAGGTTTACTTCCATGTTTGTAATCAACGATGTAAAAATTAAAAACAAAAACAACGTCAATGATGAAAATAAAACTGTTGAAAAAAAAGTTCGTTCGCTTATAACTTTTCAGACCACAAAATTGAAAACTCACACAGTCGAAGTTTTACCAAAATAATCCAAAGTAGGTGGGTGTGGAAAATGTAATGAGCAACAACTAAGAATTACGTCATCAAAGAATTGGTGGTATAATTAAACAGGAATCGCAAAAGATTAGCTAAAAAACAAAGGAAGGGAAAAACACCACTCATCTTCGCTAGATGATTGATGGGGAGCTTAAAATGGAAGAAAATTTCGAAAAAAAGGCAAAAATAGAAAGTAAACAAAGGAAAGTAGAAAATATTGGAAAAAAGTTTTAAAAAATTGAAAGTAAAAAAAAAGGAAAACTTTAACGCAATACAAAAGTAATGATGGAAAAGTAAATAACCTTGACTGAAGTATATATATTAGTAGGCGCGCTCAAGGTGCAGGCATGTGTTTAATTAATATTAGTGAAAAGAACATTATGGCCACTTGCTTCGTCCTAAGTTAATGCGCCGTTATGTAATGTTGAACAAATCTGATGATTAGCCTGCTAATGGAGTTCTAAATAAATATTGTTTACTTTTATGTTAATCGGTTGCAGCTTGCAGCATGATCATTATTATTTAAAAAAAGAAATTAATCAAGTTTCATTTACAATCACATATACATTTACAAAAACAAAGTTGAAATTATTAAACAAAACTTGATCAAGGCGGTTCTAGTGCCTATGGAATTGGACATTATTTTCGTTGACCAATGCCGAAAAAAAAATCTCATCAGAATTTAAGAAACAGTGGATTAGCTAAATGTCCAATCAGCAACTATGGAATCCAAATTTAGCGACAGAATGAAGTTTAAATCTCTCTTTATGTAATGTTAAACGGATCATTAGCTCGGACTTTGCAACTGGCGGTTAGTTTCTTAAAATAGGTATTAGTATAAAGAAATATCGAAATTGGGTGTTAATAAAAGTAGATACACAAAAGATGAAAGAACAATGGCCAGGGTTATAATAGCATATCTCGAGAAAACATATACATAACATGAGATTATTAGATTGATAAACCTAAATAAATTGAAGACTTCTTTGCACTAAGGAACAGAATAGCTAGTTCCAGTATCAACAAACGCACCTTTCTGTCTTACGCTAGCAGTCAATTAATTGCTTATCAAACTCAGACTTATTGAAAAATCTTTGGGGGGAAAAAGAATCTTTTCCCTCTGCAGATGTACATAAATATGGCCAGTGCCTATTTCATCAATGGTGGTTGAGCTATACTTATCTTTTGAACAGTTCCTGTGCAGTGAAAAGAAGTCCTAAATAGATGTAGATATTGTATGTAGATAATACATCTCAACTTCTGGTCGAATAGAACCAAAAGCTTTTTTATTTAGAATTAAATAACTTTTTCTTCTTTTATAAGTTAGGTTAGGTTATAGCCTTTCATGTGCACTCAGAAATCTGACAAATGGAAAAGATAAAATATTTTCTTTTTTTTAAACGCGAAATAGGAGTTTCGCTAAAAGAATGAAGGCTCCTTTGTGATTGAGACATTGAGTTGATGAAACATCATTCAAACTATTGTCACAGCTTTAAAATAGAGAAATAATTCTGTTTTACATTACTTATTTATATTTTAAGTTAATTTCTAATACAACATTAAAAAAAATCCATTGTAGTGAGGGAACCATGAATCTTGTCTTGTCCGGGCAGTTTTCATGAGGCCTATCTGGGATAAGATCTAATATATTTTCTGTCAAATCTTGTTTCTCCTATTCGTATATCACAAACAAATATTAATTTATATAATATAAGAAAAGAAAAAGTTATCTCTGAATTCTCCAACGTACAGGAGGAAAAATAGAGTTTCTTACAAGAAGATATAAGGGGCACGTCATGTAAACTTTTAAACCCGGGTATTACAATCATAGCCGGGACATGGTGTGCTTTGTCATTGTAACTTTCTTTTCCTACTTGCAATTTTCTTTTCCTCGCTAGATGGGGTTGGTTGGTGGAGGTAAAAGTCTGTATGAGTACAATGACATTAGAACGTAGAAAAATATTCCTCAGCAATATTGCTTTGGAAATAGAAAATAACCAAAGCTACATTTGTTTTATTTTCTCCTGAATTTAGGAATACAGTACCTAATTTATAAAATATTCTTAATTCTTAGTTTATTAAATAATTGGAACATTAATAATTCATGAATATTAAATTTCTTCATCTAGAAAAAATGCTTCAGAATGAAAATCATCCTTTTTGGAATCCAATTTTAAACAACTCATATATTTTTACAATAATGGGTTTTATTTGACGGATAATAGATTTTTATGAAATCTCTATGTACAAAGCAAAGGACAGTACACCCAAAACAGAACTGTACAATACAAAGCTTTCCTGTACACTTGAGAGAGCGAGGAAGTAATAATAGTGACATGCTCAAGGTATTTCTCGCTCAGTTTTCTTCCGAAACCAACACACACTAATCAATGAAGCAAAAACATGGTGTCAACCTTATAATGAGAGATAAGATGCGGGAACCTCGTCTACGCCTTCATGTTGGTGATCTGCAGGTCGTCTCAAAAGTCAAATAAAATCACGTGTCCGTGTCTAAAGTTATGAAAGGTAGCAAAAAGATAAATATATCTTCCCTATTTCTAGGTTTTATGATTCTCATTTTAGTTGTCTATGACTCAAAAATTTCTGGAAAATTTCTACAGGAAGTTTCACTAAAAGAAAAATAATAAATTATCTCTATATATAAATGTCAAAGACACTCACTGACCACTGACCACTGACTGATCATCGCTCTACAGCCCAAACCGTAAGTCCTAGGAAGCTGAAATTTGGTAGGTAGCTTTGTCTTATAGTCTAGATGTGCAATAAGACGGGATTTTTCGAAATTCCCACTACAACACCTGCCATTGGCGAAAAAGGATTTTTTGCTTTCACGGCCATGCCTCGGCCCGCAAAGCGGGCGACAGCCTGCTTGTAGATTATAAAATCGTTGAGATTCATTGAACAAGCTGCAAAAAATGAAAATGTAAGGGTTACCAGCTTGTTATCTCTCATTTTGCGATGAACCCATAATTTCACCGAGCCATACACTCTATACAGCGATGGCCTATCTCCTCGGGTGACAGTGTCATCATGCTCTATAGGACGTGTGTGTCATGCATGTGTGATGTGCTTTGTGGACAGTGTGCTATGCTATTTGGACAATGAACCAGCTCCATGTTTGAGAATAAGCTGAACTGTACCAGTTATTATGTGAAAAAACTGAGACATTCTAGGACGACACAATTTGCAAATCTAACTTCATAGTGTTCGGAACCGATTACAGTATTCATTAACGCGCTAGTCTGGTAATCCAGGTAGCGTAGGGATCCGTTGGTTCCAAACCCACCCAGTGCATGAATTTTTCCTCATTCATTTGAGTTTGTGACCACATAATGATAAGACTCTGAGGGTTAGGTGGTAGAAAATGCTTTGAGCATTAACCTCGCGTGGTGGTTACCTTCCACTAAAGAGTGTTTTTATTATTATTCATTGCGTTTGAAATGAACTGCAAAAATCGGTTTAAACACCACTAAATTATTTGTTTAATAAATATTCATCAGGACTTGAGCGGTAGCGCGACAGAGCTGTGTCCCAGGATCTGCTCCGGAAGCCCCGACACCCCTTTGATCCAGGCCTCGCGGTTGAAGCACCAGCACTCCACGCTCTGCAGGCTCCTCTTCCTCGCCTGGGTGGTGATCCCGCCTATGAGCAGGATCTGGGAGCTGAGCACCCCCGCCGCGTGCGCGTGCCGTGCCACCACCAGCTCCGTCACGCAGCGCCACGCCCTCGCCTCCAGCTCCAGCACATCCACGTCCCCCGCTGAACGTCTTGTCCGGGCTGTCCGTGTCTATGCTCGCCCCTCCAATGAGGTACAACTTTTCATTGTTCACGCAGACGAGCGTCGCCATGAAGCGTGGGTAGCGCAGCTTCGGTGTCACAGTACTCCACTGGTTGATGCACGGATCGTAGCACTCCACCTTGTCAGAGACCTGATTCTCTCCCATGTAACCTCCAGCAATCCAGATCTGACCCTCACTTCTGCCGCTGCCAGCGCCATGCGAGGGACCTTCAGCGGCGCCACCTCCCGCCACACGCGGGTGACAGGGTCGTAACATTCTACACTGGAGAGAATCACATGTGGGTCCTGACCACCGATGGCATAGATTTTGCCCCTGCAGGTGATCAGGCCGAAGTTTCTCCTCGCATGAAGCATTGGGGGTTCGCCGTCCACTGTTTACTGCTTGGGTTGAAAGACCACACCGTGTTGGTTATTGTACCGGGGGATTTCTTGCCCCTGCTAGCATCCATGCCACCTGCCAGGTATACGCGGCCACTGCAGTACACAGTAGCGTGGTGGCATCTGGCCACGGGCATCTCACCCACCAGCTGCCAGGTGTTGAGGAATGGGTTGTAGCGGAGAATCTCTCGTCCTGATTTCTTCATCTGGGACGGAGTGGGATGCTGGTGTTGACCGCCGAACACAAGAACTGCTTCACTCTCCTCCATGAACACTGAGGATTCTGCGCGTTCAGTTCTTCTTCCCCTCTCTGTCCTCAATGCTGGATTGTAGAGACTTTGCACTTTGAGAACACTCACCATTCTCATTAATATCATCAAATTTCTCTAAATTCTTGCCACTGAGCTTCATGACATGCGTCGTTGCAACCTTATTTCCAACTTTGCTAACCTTAATAGAGCCATCTTCTTTTACTATTTGGTTAATTTTATCCTTCATTCCTTCTTGCGCGGAAATGTCTTTCAAAGGTACTTCCTCAGCCTTCCTAGTGCATTTATCAAATTTGTTTGCTTGTGTAACATGATTAAATGATTTTTGCCTTGGTATGATTTCATCGCTCGAAGTTTCGTCCTCATCATCATTAAGAGAAATCTCCCCTTCCTTAATTTTATTTAACTGAATAAGAAAATCCCGATAGATGTTGTTGTGGTTTTCGTACAGATGACCGTCACACTTCAGATAACGCCGCGGTAGTGGATCCTTAAGCCAAACATTTGTGAGAGCTCTTTTCCATTGGATTTGATCAGCGTATGTGTAGATTTGACCGTTGCGACGTCCATTCCTTCAGTGATCAACTTCTGAACGGCAGGCAGTGATGTCATCTGAGTAAACTCTTTGGACTGCCGGATTTCGACCAGATGGAACGGAGACATGAGTCCAAAGCGCACGCACTGCATTACTGTGGCCACGTGCTGCTGTCTGGCTGTCCAGTCTGCCTGTAGCCACCTCACCGCACTCATGAATATCTCCAGCTCACACCTCACCCGCGTGTAGTTGGAACTCAGCAAGGCGCAGACGTCCCTCAGGTCAAGCTCTAAATAGTTCTTAGAGCTGACCAGCACGAGGAAGAACCTCTGCACGCGTGGTAGCATCACTTGCATGATGGGTTCCCGTGCCTTGGAGCTGAGAGTGTTCCTCGCATTCAGGTAGAGGAAGAAGGCTGTGGCCTCACTGAACATCTCCTCGCTGTTCACCAGCGCCCAGCATTGGTTCTCCAGCTCCAGCACCCCCAGGTACTTGGCAGCCTCCAGCAGAGGAAGCACATTCTCCCGCGACAGTATCTCATGCGACATTTCTGGTTCCGCCAACATCCATGCGTAAATATCCACAAACGTCTCATATGATACTTTGTTTTCGTCTAGCACAATTTCTCTGGGCAAATATCTTGTTTGTTCGGATAGTTCCATGTAGCAAAGAAGAACAATAGAATGGCACTCGAATTTCTTATCCTTAATTTGCACGGTCACATCAGGCGACACGTTATTCTTCACGCGAAAGCAAATCATCTTGAAAAGGTCCGATTTCTCCGGCATTGTTGTATCTGCATCGGCCCATTGAAATGACATGATCTTCCTACTCAAATACTTTTCGTGATAAACCACTTGAGGTTTCTGATCTCCAGTGGATTCTTTGTGGTATCCCACAGTCTGTTTCGATGTTCTGTCCACCTGCTGATTTCTGTCATCTTTGTAGGTACACGTGAGGTACGGCGATCTATGGGTTTTTCCTCTGTCCGAGGGAGAACTGTCTGGCCTTGATTTTATTGTGGCTTTCCTGGAACGCCTCATTGCTATACCGTACCAAAATTTCTATTTTTAAACTCACAGATAAATTTATAGGGAATACTACTACAAGCACTATGTCCTATGAATAATAGGACGACTCCTTTCTTTTTCGTTTAAAAGCCGATATAAATAAAACCTTCATTGAAGGGTTGTAAAAAGGACATTTAAAAAGTTTTAAATTTAAAGAACTCTGCAAAATTTTAAGTTATCATTGAAAGCAGTGGACATCAGTAGTACATCTAAAGGCCAATACACGCCCCATACTTTCCTATTGATTATGACTTGGAATTATCTTTTTTTCTATTTTAGACCCCGCTAATTTACTCAAAAGCAGAATTTTCGAAAGTCAAATGCTACAAGGTGAATTTTGTGAAGATAGCATGTGTAGTGTGTTTGTTCATTTGAATCAT
Organism: Bactericera cockerelli; assembly: GCA_024516035.1. Taxonomy (NCBI): domain Eukaryota; kingdom Metazoa; phylum Arthropoda; class Insecta; order Hemiptera; family Triozidae; genus Bactericera; species Bactericera cockerelli. Next base: position 50,835,950 of record CM044955.1, read on the forward strand.
TATATGATTGATCCATAACTCATTCGCCAACTAGTTACTCATGTCACTAGTAAGTCCAGTGGCTTGAAGTCTTGACGAAGCTTGTCTGGAAACATTATTTCTTTGGCCACATGTAATATTACATCAAGTTCTCGGAGCCAAGGCTTTTCTTTGGCGATCCAGCGAGGCGAGCTACTTGCATGTTTGGTACAGTACAGTACATGCCAGTGGGATAGATAAGTCACCCATGATTTGTTCAATAAAAAAACGGCTCTGAGGTCATCTGCACACGAAGCAACTAAAATAACACAGATTAGCTAAATCGGTATCTTCCGCAAACGTTCCATAAATATTTATTTTCTAATATGTACCTACATGATAAATCAAAAATTTCCAATTCATTTTATGTATGAGCCACCGATACCAACAAATTCAAATGGATCCTTTGTGAGTGAATTGAACTGAAACCGACTCTTACAAATTACTTGAAATATTGAGATTCCAAAAAAAATTTGCTGGAATTTTCAGGCCATCTCTTACATATTCCAGCTCACCGAACGAACTTTAAAAGGTTAGTTTTGGTTCATATTATTCAGTTCCAATTAATAACTTATCTTAGTATTACAATTTTTACTACAAGATTTTTTTTTTTTATAACTTCCAGCTAAAGGCTATAGCTACACAGTACACGTGTCAGTTAGATACATAATTCTGTATATCTCAAAATATCGGAGGTATTGTATTTTAGTTGCTTCGAATGTTGACGGCCCAAATTGGCCAAAGTCGTCAGACTGAGAGAGAATCACGAGCACAGCTCTCCCGCACCCGCAGCAAATCACATTCGGACATCACAAAGACAAATCACCAGAGAGGGATAGAGGGAGGAAGAGGCGACAGTACAGAGACCCTTAAGTAGAAGTTTAGAAGCACACATACGTGCACCATTGAACGACACAAGAAACGCTGTTTTCGATTATTCGCTTTTGTGGAAAATAATAAGAAAGAGAGGAGTGCTTTGAGAACCGGCGCCGATTTTGTATATTTTCACCAGGTAATATACTCTGGGGCAACTTGTCAGTGTAAAAGCATCTTGGTACAGAAACTTCATACAAATGAAAGGCTCAATGTTCGGCAGTCAGCGAAGAGCATTTTTGTCAGCTTTCAAAGTATAAAAACTGGCTTTCAAGAGGCTAAGAGCCTGCGTTAATTTTTCAATTACTATGGAAAATCCAATGAAACGGAAAAAAAAACGGGTAGCTTTCAAAGTACAAACCGGCGACGGCACTAAAGGCTCTCTTTGATAATGAGAAGCGGAAACGAAAAAGCAAATCAAACATTTGTCTGGGAGGGAAGGACTGGGGGGGGGGGGGGAGAGGAGGGAAGGGAGGGTGGGTTTCTATGTCATGCAGAAATATCCTACAGGGTGACTCAAAGAGAACGGAATGTTTGCTGACATTGACTGAGAACCTTTTTTTTGTGCTGATATTAACTAAGAAAACAATAGGAGCGAATTCAATGACGAAATTGCTTGAAAAGTTCGAATATGTTCTTACATTTTCGCATTTAAAACAAATATGCCATTATCATTCTGAAAAAAAAAAAAAATAATAATAATAAAAAATAAGTATTGTAATATTTAAAAATGATTGACCAGTGTAATTATTGCGAATGATGCTTGGACAATGGACATTAATCAAGAGTCACATGATGTTCATTCATAGGGCTAAAAGTCGATTCTCAAACATTCCGTTCTTACATGGATACCTTTCAAATGGTTTTTAAGATTATAAACGAAATAGATTAATAAAATATGACTTTTTAGCAACAAATTTGAAAATAGGGTGTTGAAATCATGAAGTCTTTGAAAATCACTGTTGGTCCATTTCTTTTATTTGTGTTCTCCCTGACATTAGAGACACATAACTGTAATAGTAATGGTCTTCTTTAATCAAAACTTTGAAATGACATTGAAGCAATATGCAGGAAAGTAAAATACAAGATAGAAGAGAGCCAAACTATCTGGGAACAAATATTTTGTTAAAAATGCATGCTCATGTCGGGAATTGAACCCAAAGTGACCTCCATAAAATTAAATGTGACTAGATAGTCATTTAGAGAAATATTTTAATAGTAATTTGTTGACAAAGAATTCATGATAACAATAATACTGACAAATACATAATCCGTTTAAGATAGACAAAGTTACATGATGAGAGCTTCAGTTGGTCCGAATCCTAGACTATTCTATGATTGCAGTAATACTTACATACGAGTACATAACAGTTGTTAGTATGTATTGTACTGATTGTACTATTCGCCGCTGCAAACACAAACTGTCGTATCTGCAAATTTTGCCATTTTCAGTTAAGAAGCGCACATAGTGGTTCGTGCTTGCTGAGAATCTTTGAAACTCACATACGACTAACCTTAAAACTTGAATACTTCGGGAAGGAGTTGAGATACAGATACGACAGTTCGTGACGTGAAAAAGGAAGAATGTGCGCTTCTTAACTGAAAATGGCAAAATTTGCAGATACGACAGTTTGTGTTTGCAGCGGCGTATTGATCAATTTGGAAGAGTCGAATTCATATTTTTGGATAAATCCTTGGAATTTAACTTCTCTTCAGGATTATGTATTTTACATGTCCCAACCCAATGCAAGATTCTATTTTTAATTTAAAAAAGTGAAAAGCTTTATTTTAAAATAAATCCCACGATTTAGGTTCCATCTTTATATCTTGTAGCACCACTTGATATTTGATTGTTTGTAAGTCTAATTATGTTGCCGACAATCTAGAATAGTGGGTTACCTATAAATATACCTATAAGTCGTTAAATTTCAAGAATCTCACAGTAGGCGGGGTACAACACTACATGATACAGGAGGGGGGAGGGTGCAAACTAGACACAAGGGTAAACGCTTGGAAATTGATATCAGGTATCCATAGATAATTACGATACTTTCTATACCTTAAGGGCGAGGACCAATCGATTTTCAAGTATTTGACTAACAAAAGTAATCTTTTTTGGCTGATTTTTTTAATTAAAAAAGAGTGCCATCTTTTCCTCCAAAAGTGATATTTCCTGGAGTGATATCTCTTCAGAAAGAAACGGTAATGGATTTCCCGAGAAATAGACAGAAACAATCCTCTAATTAGAGACAAGCTGTAGAGCAGGGATTTGGTCGCCCAGGCGCCGCCCAGTCAGTGATGGATAAGTAAGTGATGTATCTTTATTACAAATGGAGATTACCTTGGACTTGATCACAATGGTCCCGAACCCAAAGGTAATAGAAAGTAATGAGATACAGGGGTGAATAGCAGGGAAGTAGAATTAAGATCTAAAGAGAAAATGGGTGAGTAGCAGGGTAGTTGAAATAAGATCTAGAGGGAAAAAAATTAATAAATACATGAGAGAAAGCTAAGTTTAAAAAAATAGCAGGGAATTTGGCAGGGGTATAATATAAATACAAGAGAGAGAGAAAAAGCCATGTTCAATAGTAAGATAGAGAAAACTTGATGCTTACCTTTCTTCGCCGCGCGGGGGGCACTATGAAGTAGGTGGTCACGTGATTGTCCCGCAAGTATTGGTTGCGAGTACCCCCGTGCCCCCCCTCCACCTCGTATTCCCCCCCTAGGGAGTCCAGGGTAGACTGGGTGATGTGCACCCGCCTGGGAATCAGAAGCCATGCCAGTTAGAGAATGTTCATAATAGAGCCTTTAGTATTCATACCAGACCCTTTAGCAGAAGGTAACCACTTGGTGAGGTTAATGCTTAAAGCATGTTCTACCACCTACTATGAAACTCTCAGACTGCTTTTGTGATCATAAACTCAAATGAATGTGAAAAAATTCATGCATTGGGTGGGATTCGAACCATCCGATATTAACAGACTAGCGCCTTAACCACTCGGCCCAATCGCCTACAAAGACCGGCTTGCATTTACTCTATTACTTAGCCTTTTACCAAACCTACTTGCGCTCACAGCATGTAGGTATGTGGCATTACTAATATTCGACATTTCAAAAGTCAGATAAAAAATGTAACTGAGAAGATTAACCAAAAACTGTGTGTATATTTTTTTGTTCAGTAAAATTGTGCGTAAGATAGGAATATCAAATGTTGTAATTTTAATTGAGTTCTCGAAGAACGCATGGAATTGCTTGCACTTCTTCAGAATGGCGCTGATTTCTTCAGGAACAGGTCTATAGTATTCACATTTTCTATCACCCGGGGTAAAATGGCGCCCACCTACTACTTGTTATTCAGCTGGCACCTGGTGCAGTCTACCCCCGATGCTGCCTCCGCTCCCCTAGATCTGGGCCTAATTTTCTTAAAAATGTCGCTTAGAGTTACGTCCAACTGTACAACACTGCTAGTGCTAAAGTTACGTAAAACACTGCTTGTGAACTCACCCTGGCTCCCCCCCCGCCTCCATATTGTTGGCCAGCGTGACGTCATTGGACCACACGTCGTACTGCCACTTCTTCAGTCCCAGCACCCCACACAGGACACGCCCGGAGTGAATGCCCACCCGCATGTTGAGCGTCACGTCCGTAGCCTCCACCACGGACCTGGGGACAGAAGAGATGGAGATGAGTTGATAGATATTGGGACAGAAGAGGTGGGGATAAGTTGATAGATATTGGAACAGAAGAGATGGGGATGAGTTGATAGATATTGACACAGAAGAGTTGGTTGGGGATGAGTTGATAGATATTGGAACAGAAGAGTTGGGGATGAGTTGATAGATATTGGAACAGAACAGGTGGAGATGAGTTGATAGATATTGGCACAGAAGAGGTGGAGATGAGTTGATAGATATTGGAACAGAAGAGGTGGAGATGAGTTGATAGATATTGGCACAGAAGAGGTGGAGATGAGTTGATAGATATTGGCACAGAAGAGGTGGGGATGAGTTGATAGATATTGGAACAGAAGAGGTGGGGATGAGTTGATAGATATTGGCACAGAAGAGGTGGGTATAAGCTTAGAGTCTTCTTCCAATCCTTTTTTCCATATCTACTGGGTGAAGTTAGTTGGTTCCGGCACTGCTAATTCCACATTTCAAGGCCGGATGCCCTTCCTACCCTGTTAAGGGCAACTGACATGGATTGTACCATGTCTGTTTCTGTATGTAATTATGCAATAAGTAAAAATACTTTACTTGATCACAGTGACAACCCTTAAAAGTCCCGTCCCCACCGGTGTTGAACGTGTATTTCAACATGTTGTTCAACAGTGTTTCCTGCTGTGTGGACGTGTTGATCAACATTTTGAACAATAATTTGTTAGAGATCGATGAGTATTTCGGCTTAAAAGAAAATTAAAGAAAAAATTAGACAAGAAATGAAGAACAGAATATGGGTTCACCATATTCGGAAGTGTCGTGAAAGAAAACGAAGTAGATATAATGTACCTCTATATGGATGAAGATTGAAGATATATGGTATTGAACTATGTACATAAAGTAGATATAAGGATGAACCATAGAGTAGATAATGTATAGACGAAGCTGAGTGTCTTCATGTGCAGAAACACGACAATTCCATTAGCACTCGGAGCACATTACTGTGAGGATAAGGAAGCTCAATGCACATTCAATGCAGACTGTTAAGAAGATACGGCTCTTAATGATGGAGTACTAGCATATCATAATAATGTCTCGTGTATTTACTTGATATAAGTGTCTGTCCTAAGAATACCTAGAGCGAAATTAATAGACATTTATTATACCTCTGAGGACTTGAGTCTAGAATTTGCGTATTATTTTTAATGCGGAAATGTATGTTGTGATCAAACTTGGGATCCCGATTTTGCCTTTTTCGCCCATAAAGTTCAATATTTGTCTGCTGGTCAGTCTTTGGTAGTAGGCGCCAAACTCATCCAATTTGGTCATTATTCATCATTAAACTATTCATACGATACTGGTATGACCTTTGAATCTTATTCACATAGGTAGCATTGACGAATCACGAATTGGATATTCTACAATCATAGTTATCGAACAATGATGATGATGATGATGATGAGTTGATAACTTTACTACTAATGATAAGTACTTAATTGTTTATACCGAGCTCCGTAGCTTGTTGTAACCTCGAGGTGGCTTAGTAAAGCGAGTTTGATTAGATGTGATTAACACAAATATGATAACTTTTTTTTTTAACTTTACTCAGTTATTTATAACAAGTTGACAAAGCGAACTCAGCTCAGTAGCTGGATCTTTAAGGCACCGGACTCGTAGTAACCTGGAGGTCCAAGCACGGACAGTCTTAGCAAGACGGTTTTGAGTAACTTTGACATCATTCAGGTTTTTTTTTTTTGGTTGCACTTTAACGACTTAGTCGTCATTCGTGCCATCATTCAGGATTAATGTGTGAATTACAGATAATATTTAAATGTGGCAATCGCAACTTAAAATAGCCGTATTTTTCTTTCTAACCAAAGTGGAATAAAATGGAGGAACTGGAAGAAAGTCATTTTTCTTTTGGGAAAAAACAAGAGCAGGAGAAATCGTCTTCCAGTTTGGTTAACCAAAATGGATTTATAAAATTTTTGCTTCCATTTCTATATTCCTGGTTAAGTTTTCATTTTTCCATTGTTTATCTTTAACAGTACCGAAACGTATTTTTCTTTTACGAATGGTGGGGAAGCTGAACTTGGAACAAATGGAAATATGTAATTGTAAAAAAAAGAACTTGGATTATTTTTAATCCAAAAGAAAAACGCAACCTTCTGTTTTTTCAGACTAAGATGATAAATAACTTACGCGATGGCATCTATCATATCGAGTCCCATCTCTACACAGCAATGCGCATGATCAGAGCGAGGCTCAGGTAGCCCAGACACACAGTAGTAGCAGTCACCCAGTATCTTGATCCTCAGACAGTGGTTATCCTGAAATATATAACCAGACACACAACTGTAGGAGTCACCCTGTATTCTGAAACCAAGATAATTTTATAGCTGGAAACGAAACGCTGCTCGTGCTAATTTTAGCCCGAACATTGAGTCTTTGCCTAAAAGCTAGCCATTTTCAAACTGCGTAATCACACAAAAGAATAATTTAAATACTAGTTCATTAGGTAATAAATTAACGTTTTGTAAAAGTCTTTCTTATATTTTCTTTTCCATTTCTATGTATTTATCTTTCTCCCTTTCTTTTCTCTCTATGTACTATCCCTCTTCTTGTCCCATTTTTCCCTCTTCCACTCTCTACATATTAGCCATCTCTTCCTTTCACCTTTCTCTTCCTCCATCTCTCCTCTAGTCATTTTCAAACTTGTTCCCTCCCCTCTCCCTCATCCACCATATTCATCTCGACATAAAAATGTAAATTCACACCCGGGTAAATACGCGACATTCGCATTGCCGCCATTTGAATAGCGCCATTTTGAATTTATTAGCACGTGTTTATGTCGCCATTTTGAATTTATTACCATGTGTTTAGCGCCTAATCGAGTAGACACGAATGAAGTTGTTATTCGAGTTATTCAAGATGTCCTAACTATTATTATTAACTAATTATTAAACAATTTGGATCAAACTATATTTACATTTTATATATAGGTACAGAGAAAAGCTATAATTATGTATAAGTAAAAAAAGCAAGATCAAGGGTGGTGATAATGCCTTTGTCATTCTAACAAAAGGGCGGGGTAATTGCCTATGTTATGCAAAAAGCTAAAATCGTAATGGTCTCTTTTGAATCAGATAATAATCAATTTTGGCAACATTGAAAAAAATCTTTTTTCTCCAACAATAAAGTACTTTTTGGCAACAACTCAATTTTTCTCACAAAATATCGAAGTAGGTATATAATGTGAATGAACAAGTGATAAGATATATATTTTGTTTATTTTTTCTTGTTTATATTATTAAAATTGTCAATTTTTATATTTAATTTTTTGTCTGTATCTGTATATGTTTTACTAATAAAGATTTTCTAAATAAATAAGTGACGACTAGCATGGAAAGAACACCTATTCTCTTCCAAAATGACATGAGTTCACAAGCTGACTTAAATTCCAACTTATCTCTTTGAGAAGCCAGCACTAAGCTAGCAAATGATCTTTACTTACATTGGCGAGCTGGTCAAATCTCCCGAACAGCTCATTGAGTAGCCGCACTAGCTCCTGCGCCGTGCATTGTGAAGCCAGCACTGTGAACCCGACAATGTCCGCGAACAGTATGCTGCAACACGGGACAGAATTTTCAAATGAAAGATAAACAAGAACTCAGGACAGAGTGCTACAGTCAAAAGTACGAAATGATGATGTTTTTTATGTACGGGAGTATATTTACGGGAATAGCCCTATTTACAATGTCAACAGTAAAAATGTCAATGAATACAAAGATTAAAATAAAATAATGTTAAAAAGTAAGTAGCTAAGCATACTACATAAAAATGTAAAGCATACTACAAACTACATTTTTTTTATGTAGTTAAGCATTCAGAGCATAACTTATAATTCACACATTGATTTAGTATAAAATCTCAAAATTGTATACTCATACAATGTGAACCAAGCACGAGGAAGTATTGTGTAAATAATTGGCAATGTACTTTTTAATTGATTTTTAATTATTTTTAATTTAAATGTGTATAACGTACACAATAAAACATTTGGATTGATCGATTGACATAGATTTCTCAACTGTAAATAGCTTAATAACCAGTATCATATTTGTGTTAATCACAATCCTGATTGAAATTAATAATAACAGAAATTGCTACAACAAAGGTGTGAATATTCATGGGTCCAAGATCACATTAAATACATATGTGTGTAGATAGAAAGTTTGCTCTGATATATATCTTAAAATACATCATTAAAAAAAAAAATATATTATATATATACATAAAAAACTTCACTCATGACATAACCGGGACATGACAAGTTATTCTCCCATTTAGGATTTTTACCACATAATAATACGTCTTGTGCTTACTGCTGGAATAATGGGACTTAAACGTCCTAATCGGGCAGTATAAATAAGGCGATATTATTATTATTATTCACTCATGGGCACAGTCCTTGGAACTGGACCCATGACACTAGAAAGTATTATAATCATTGCAATTTAAAAATCACACTTTCCATAGATAAAAAATATTTCTGCTACATTTGGTCGTCCAGACTTGCAAGGCTAAAGAAAAAATGTGTCGTCGTGATAAATGTTGCCAAGTTTCTTCTTCAAGAAAAAAACACAAGAAAATTTCACTTGTTTTTCTTCGCCTAAACAACTTCATGCATCATTTTTCTTCCAGAATTGACAGGGGCGACTTTGGGGGGCTATTCTCAGGCTGGGTGAGGTTAATTTGAGTAACTCGTTTTTGGGTTTCCAGCGAATTGCAGTTGAAAGAGACTTTAAGGCCATATTAAAAAAAGAAGGTCGGTTAGGTAGGCATAACGGATCTGTGTCAGTTACAAAAGTTATGATGGTCTCACAATAGAATTACTCAAACTAGCTTCACACTTTTTTGTACTACTTGAAACTCGAACCAGAGAACTCCAGGTTATGAGTTCGTTGCCATTAAAATCTAGCTTCTAATAAGTACTGAGGTCGATCTTACTGATACGAACTGAAGAAGAGAAATATTCACTCTCACGCAAGGCATGTTCTGACGGGTCGTACGGTAATGCCTGCCTGGGCAAGAGCTTCTACTTATTCCGGCCCACGGGTCTTACGGTAATGCCTTCCTGGGGAAGAGCTTTTTCCGGCCCTGAAATCGAAGGAGGGAATTCGAGAGGGGGGACTACCCGGTCCGAACAATGACAGTGTAATAACAAAACTCAAAATGTGTTCTTGTTTGCAAGGAAGGTGAATTTATCTTCTTTATTTTCTCTCCCAAGTCTCCATCAGATCTCTCTCTCCTTCTTCAAACACTTCCTCAACTCCACACTAGCTTAGAAATTGTTAAAAAACGTCTTAAAAAACGGGGGAAATGTTAGTCTTGAAAAATAATAATAAGACAAACAGGGAGAGCAGCCGTCGAAAAGTAAGTCAAGTTCAGATGATTTTTCATCTTGTCTCTTGTCAGTTGCGAATTCGGGCGAAAAATTTGTCGTTGATAAATGAGAAGTAAGTATTTCCAACATGTCAAAACTTGGTGAGGAATATCTGTGATGACGTTTGGTGCTTTGAGAATTTTTTATTTTATGTTTATAATAATAATTAGTCACTGTGGCAGAGCGAGTTAGCGCGCTAGGCATTGCACACATGGTGACCTGGGTTCGATTCCCAGCGGGGGAGGATTTTTTCTGCTCTGTACTTGGATGTTCGGGGTCCACTCATACCTCGTGAGGAAAAATGAGTAGTTACTTGTATGAGTAACGACCAGTGGCGGCATTACCAGAGTAAAAAGAAATTAATGTAGTAGAATAATTCGAAATGTAAAGGAGGCTCTTAGTAATGCTGCGCTACCCACAAAAATTGTGAAGAGGCCTTGTGCTTCACCACAAAGAAATTCGTACATACATACATACATACATACATAATAATAATAATTAATAAATAATAATGCTTTTTCTTTGTGTTATTATGTCACAATTTTAGTGGGTAGCGAAGAATTATATTCTACAGCCCGTACAGTAATTCATTTAATGATTAAGTTGTAAAATAAGGTGTGTCATGTTCCATTTTTTGTAGAATTTGTTTAAGTTGGTAGAGAGGGACAGAAACGAGAAAAGAAAGAAGAGAGGGAGGGATAAAATGTGCAAGAAGGGAGGGAAAGAGAGAGAAAATTATAGATTTATGGGAATGAAGTTAGGGATTCGGTGGACGAGAAAGCCACACGCTTTAACCTCGCCCCTTGGTTCACTACATATTCTATTGAGTTCTTTTCATTTCATATCCTGTATTGCAGTATGTATTATGTAGTTTGCCAATAAAGAATTAAATAACAATAATAATGAGATTAAAAGAATACTTCAAATAAAAGAAGTAACTCGAATAAATGTTTATGAAAAAGAGAGAGATGAATATTTGAAGAGAAGAGAGAGTGGAAGGGAGAGATAAAGACTGGATGTATGGGAATTACAAAATAAATAATATGATGTAAAGGGTACTTGAAATATGAGAGAGAGAGAGAGAGAGAGAGAGAGAGAGAGAGAGAGAGAGAGAAAAGAGAGAGGGCGGACCTCAATTGTAGCTCAACAATAATAATAACACTCTTTAGTGTAAGGTAACCACCAGGTGAGGCTAATACTCAAAGCACATTTTCTACCACCTAACCCTCAGAGTCCTATTACTATGTGCTCACAAACGTTAATGAATGAGAAAAAATTCATGCACTGGGTGGGATTCGAACCCTACGCTACCTGGATTACCAGACCCAATCGATAAGACGGCAAACTCGTGAACCTGGTGGTCGGTGGTTCGTGTCTCTAGTATGGCAAATATTTAGTAGGGCGAGTTTAGTCAATAAATAATAAATAAAAGACAGCAAACTTTGAAGTTGCAAGGACAGAGGAAAGAGAAAAGTTTGAGGAGGAACAATAAGCCAGTGGGGGAGGGAGCAGGAAAGAAGAGACAATTATGGATGTATGAGAAATGAAAATAAAAATGATGGATACTTGAAATTCGAATAAATATTTATGAAGAAGAGAAGGATGTTTCTATCAAAAGAGGAGGGAGGGTGGGGGGAGAGAGGGAAATGAGAGGGAGAGGGAGAGAGAGAGAGAGAGAGAGAGAGAGAGAGAGAGAAGAGAGAGAGAGAGAGAGAGATTAGATCAATAGGAGATAAATGTGAAAAGAGTACTTGAAATAAGAGAAGAGGAAAAAAATACAGAAAAGAGTATCAAAAATGGAAAAGAAAAATAGCGGAAATGAGAGAGAAGAAGAAAAGGGTAAGGAAGAAATGAGATGAGAAGAACTTAAGAAGGGAAGAGAAAATAAGAAGAAATGTAGAGAGAGAGGGGAGGAGAGTGGAATAATGAGATAGACGAGTAAGTACAAGGAGCAGAGGAGTGAGAGAAAATAATGAGTCTAACGGAATTAGAATGAATTGAATTGGTGTGACCGCACACGACTTTCCTTATCACTTGAGAAAGCACTGATGACTCAATGGTAACAAAAAAATCATGTCACATTCGTAATCAGCACACCAAATTCATAGGATTTGATATGATGTGTGAACGCGCGTGAGAATGTTTGTGTGTGGTGTGGTGTGAGTGTGTTAATTAAACAGTAACAGGTAGCGTCGTAGAGAATTGATCACCCATGACTGATCAGGATGCTTGAGAAAAAATACAACACTACAAAAAAGCACGGTAGTACCTGCTAGTGGGCCCATGACAAAAAAAAATTACTTTGGTCCCGTCGCATAGTACGGTCAAACAGCTAGTGCTCGTATAAAGCACAAATAAATCATTTTCACAACGTTCAATTACCAAGCATATTCTTTGTGCGAGACAACTGAAGAATCACTAGTCAACAACAAAATATTCCTATCAACAACAAATTATTTATCTTAACAACAAATTATTTCTGTCGACAATTTTTATCTATTAATACTTCAAAGTAGTATTGACTACGAAAAAAGTCGTTAAAAGTTTCAGTTGAAAATGCGCTCATAACGTTGCTAAATGATTGCAGCGTTGCCAAATGATAGCGACATTGTTAGAATGCTCGCTAAGCTGGCGTACCGTCTGACACAGAAGAGGAGGGAGTGGCAGAAGTAAGGTAGATGCAGTTCTTCAATGTTTTCCTAATTCCACATGACGTACTAATCCCTCGCATGAAACCATTCGTTACTGCTCCAGCGAGAACAATTATTTTATTCCCTTTCCACACGATGTTATTCCCCCTACGAGGGAAAAGAACTTCCTAACTATGCACTTTTCATAACTCGCAAATTATTTCCTCTCTAAGCCCGGAGCGCCATATTTAAATCCCTGCACAGTATTTGTACCTTTGTTTTCCCATTTCAGCCCTGACAATAATAATTGCAGGATTCAACTTCACTTGAGATCACTGCTACCTATTGCATAATTATGATTAGGTAGCTAGTAGACTCTTTGAATAAATTTTCCGAGTTTAAATGATGTGAAATCTTGCTCTTAATAATTCGCATGTTTTCAGGAAAAAATTGGACGATCGCTGAAACTTTCAGTAATTTTATAGGGTTGTGTTCTAAGTGTCTACCGTGTTTTGTATTTCTCAAATAGTCAAAAGTTACCTTTCCTCATAATAGAAGTATGTGAAATTAATTTTTTTTTCTTTTTGGTTATCGTACATTAAACATAAACCACAACGAATTTCGGAAATCAAAATACTTCGTAAACTTCTTTTGAAAATAGTCATTCGATTTCAAAATTCGGTCAAACACAGTCTTGAAATAAAAGTTTGCGTGTTCTGATTACCCTATTGAAACTACTTACATTTGCGTGTAAAAATAGTGCTCAAAATAGATTTTATAGATTATAGTTTCCATAGCAACACGAAAGTTTACCTCTATGCTATGGAGCAACTACGTCCTGTCTCCATGGCAACCGTTTGTTTACTTACCTGACATTCTCATGCCTCTGAATGTAGATCTTATGGAATTGACCTTCGACGGGAGAAATGATGTCATTCTTCATTTCCATGGCAACGTGCTGCGGCAGAACAGACAGTAGTAATCGCTCCTGCAGAGAGAGAGAGAAAAAAAAATCGATATCGTGAATCTGTTGACTCGTTTTGAGGCATTTCTAACTGCCCGATTAAATTTGATGCACCTACTTATTATTATTACTCCCTAGCCTTTATCCCATATTAGCTTATTTTACTATTGGGGTAGTAATAATTTAATAATGATATCGCCTTATTTATACTGCCCGATTAGGACAATTAAGTCCCATGATTCCAGCAGTAAGCCCAAGACATATTATTATGTGGTAAAAATCCCAAATGGGAGGATAACTTGTCATGTCACTGCTGGGTTTCGATCCCGCGACCTTTGAAATCTGTGGATTCACAGAGTGCCGTCTTTATCACTGAGCTACCGGGACAGACTACAGACTAGGCATTGTTCGATCTCATGGTTAAGGTTGGTAGGGTGGAGCAATTTTTTTTTTGATACATCTACAAATCTATATATTATTTTTATAACAACTAAATTCGTCTTTGTTTTCGAAACCTGACCTGTCACTGTTTCAGTTTTTCCCTAAGTGTTGTTCCTTAACTAGTTAAGTTTTTCCTTTTAAACCACACTTTTAGTGAGTAGGACCCGCACGGTTGGTCCCGTGTTCAACAGACTGACTAGCGCACCAGCGACCCTTGAGTTCCAATCAGTACATTTGAGATACCACCTCATAAGTTAGAAGAAACTACTGTTGAGAAAGAGGACTTAAAAAACTATTGGGGTAGTATGACAAGACCGACGCCTTGACCACTGATCCGAGACAGGGGAGTAAAAAAAAGGTCTAGTTTTATTTCTATAATTCATGCATGGGCTTCAACGTAAACGTTGCTTGTCAAAACTTCTATTGTTGCAGCTTTGAATGCAGTCCTAAAATTTGCTACATCTCGAATCTCTTCTTGTGAATTCAACTCCGGTCATTGTAAGATGTCATCCTCCCAAGATTTTTGTTATAAAAAAATGAACAATAATAATATCGCCTTATTTATACTGCCCGATTAAGACTATTTAAGTCCCATTATTCCAGCAGTAAGCCCAAGACGTATTATCATGTGGTAAAAATCCCAAATGGGAGGATAACTTGTCATGTCCCGGCTGGGTTTCGAACCCACGACCTCTGGAACCTCTGGATTCACAGAGTGCCGCCTTTACCACTGAGCTACCGGGACAGGACCGGGACGGGACAAAAATAGCGTCTTTTGACATTTTCATGTCTTTGCTCTGGCACATAACCAAAATTGTGTAACGAAATTGTGTAACGATATTATGTAACGATATTATGTAACGATATTATGTAACGAAATATCGAATTGTAAAGGGAGATAAGTCTTCTAATATCGGATATCGATATTATGGTTTCGATATTATCGATATACCTAATATCGATATTTTCGTTTCGATATTGCAACCCTAAGAGAAGAGGGAAAGTGTGTGTCATGCGCACAATACGAAATTTGGTCAGTTGGGTTTTGGACCTTGAATAGTAAAGATGAAAATGTCGAAATGGTTGCAGACTCGTATGCAAGCGTTTTTTAAACAAAAATTTAACATCGCTTTCAACTGCATGGTCATATAAGTAGTCACCGTGGCAGAGTGAGTTAGCGCGCTAGGCACTGTACGCATGGTGACCTGGGTTCGATACCCAGCGGGGCAGGAATTTTTTTCCTCACCAGCTTCTCATTCTCGTCCTCCATCTCCAGGCGGGCCGCTATGCAGTTCCTCGTGTCCAGGAAAGCCTTCCTCTGCGCATGCTCCATCATGGTGTGGAGCAGGATGCCTATGATGTTCCCGCCCACTAGCACCACCATGTTAGCCACCATCTGGAACCATAGGGGAGGGGTGGTTAGGTTGGGTGTTTAGGGGTAGGTGTTAAGAGGGAGTAGTTAGGGTAGGTGTTAAGGAGGAGTGGTTAGAGGTGGATGTTGGGGAGTGGATGCGAGGAATAAAAGAAGGACCAAATTGATAATTTTTTCTATTATCAGGATATTAATTGTTTTAAGTTTTTCATCGGTGTTCAGCTACAACTGCTACAGGTTTCTGGACCAATTGTTTTTATAAGCTGATGCTTATTATAAAAACTTGTTTACAATTTTTAGAAATTCTGAGAAACATAAGCTTTAGAAATTCTAAGCAATTTAAAACTAGGGAAGGGCCAAATGGAATCAAGAGATAAAAAACCCACTAAGGAAACACCTTTTTGGGTCACAAATTTTCAATTCGCATAAAATCTCAAGTTGTGTCTTGTGTCAAGAAGTTGGGTTGATGGGAAATAGGATTATGGCATGGGTCTCTGGAGTCCTACTCGTGGAAGTCCGGATTTCTACACTGGGATGCAAAGGGTTAAGTAATATCTCCCCAGCATCACATCACGATAGATATTTTGAACATCAGTATGGAAAAACATCACCGAAATTTAACCCCTTCAGGTGATGAAGTTCTTATATGTATCCAAAATAACAATAAAGATAAATTCAAGGATTATAAAGGTACAATACATCCTTGAAGCAGTTTCTTCAAAAAAAAAAAAACGGTTAAACAAAAGTTGTTTCACTCTCACTTAGTATAAAATTTCATTCAGAATTCATTTATAAAATTACTAACTAACACCCGTGTATTACCTACTAGTTTGAAAATGTATTCAGATTTCCCTGAAATACTTCACTTTACAAAGGAAATTTATCAAAATTCTAAAAAGGCATGCCCTGCCCATATCTACTATTGCGGCCATATCCAAGTTGATCTCCCAATATTTAGTTACATACGGGTCATTTTCATTTATCTTGGGCATATCAAGTCCGCAACCTTTCTCCTTAAATAAATGTAAAAATAATAGGGATATAAGACTAAAATCTATTTGATCACATAGGAAACAATTTTTTTTTATAAATTACAATAATAAATTGTCTTTTAAACTAATGTGGAGACTCAAAATTGCCAGTTATGTAAGTAACGTTCATGATATTTTAGGTGTCCCTTAGTCTAAGATTTTACTGTGTCTGATAGAGAAAAATGCATTTCGCTCCATTATTTTCACCAAAATCCAATATAAATGAGAAAAATACAGTTTATTTAGGATGTGACCATTAGTTTTCATAAAAATAATAATGTTCACCTCATTCTACAGACGTGTAAAGTTGTGTCCCTACGAAGAAAAAAAAAATCTCCGTCATGAATGTTACCCCCAAAAAAATGTAAACCATTTTGAAAAACCCTTAGAATGAGAAGCTAGCAGCTGCCGCCATTTTGCTTCTTACAGATGACATTGTTTTTGTTTTGAAATTTCCTGTCAGTTGGATGTTGGATGCAGTACAGTGAGGGACAATGGTGGTTCTAATTTTTTTTGACAAGAACGTTACGCGGTTTTTAAAATAAATTGTAATGATTCTTTAATATATAATGTATTTCTTTAATTCTTCTGCATGTCCTCTTTCCAATCAAATATTTTTTTTGTAAAGTGAATATTCTTTTATTGAGCAAAGATTGTTTTAGTGGCGTGTTACTCATGAACGTTACCGTCATGAACATTACCCGTGGTCATGAACGTTACCTGGTACGTTAAGTTTTTGTAATTTTGTGTGAAGAGGTAGCTGCTAGAAATATTCTAAATGAAAGCTTTTGCTCAAAGGTATTTGTCTTAGTCTTCTGATCCTAAAAAATTGTTAAAAATTGTTTAGGAAAAATGTAACGAAAAAATCCAATTGCCCAAGATAAATGAAAATGACCCACACACTTGTGTACACAGTACTGGAAAAACACCACAGTATAATAACGAAAACATGTTGTAAAAAAAAGACAAAAATTAAAATCCCCAGAAAATTAATGTAGGTAAATGAGTTCCAGTATGCGTACAAAAAAATTAATGCCATATTTCAAAAAATAAGGTAAATAACACTGCTTTCAAAAAATAAAGTACGAGAATTGTGAACACTTTGTTACGCCCACATGGCTTTTAATAACAATATGGGACTCGTGAGAGGTAGGAAAAGTTTTAATTGAAAATTTATCACTTGATTTAATAAGAGGAGCATGGGGTTAACACACAGCACACAGAATGTGTCGACATTGTCAGTGGTGCCGCAGACGTCAAGTACAGAGATGATTAATTATGTTGTCTCGGCGGTTCACGCCCCCCGTGCCAACTTTACCCTGGTGCACCGTAAAATCGTAGTGCCTTATGTTATGGGTCTTATGACTCAATGACTCAGCTACTTGGGTTCTATCTAATCAGGATTGTGCTTCGAAGTTCGATACTACTAGCTCAGGCAGATTTTCACTTTTTTTTTTAAAAAAAAGGAAGGAATTTATTTAAGTTCATTTTACAGTTTTTTTTTTTTTTTTTTTTTTAATCCCCTAGGAGTACAATATCTGTTGTTATAGTTTCAACTTGAATGTTGTAATTTCGATTAGGGACTGTGGTGGAATTTTCCGACCCCAAGAACAAGGTTTAATACAATGTAAAGTTATCATATTTGTGTTAATCACTTTGGTGATATCACAACTACTCAAACTCGCTTTACGAAATCCACACTGAATCCTGGACTTCATCCACCGACCTCCGGGTTACAAGTCTGCCGCTTTATCGATCAAGCTACTGAGGTCAGTCAGAAGTAATGATATATACCTACACGAGAAATGGTATGAATATACAAGTGAGATCTAAGCAGTGGCGGCTCGTCGGGTGAAGACACTGAAGACATTTTCACCTAATTTTGAACAGTGAAAACACTACTCATAATCCCTTGAACATGGCACAATTGATCCAACTCAAAGAAAAAAAAAAAAAAAAAAAAAAAGAGTAAGCTTTGTGTAAAATAGATCAATGCTGCTTAACATTTCATGTTACTTTCCAAGGAGAACACCAAATGTGAAGACAATTCGAAATTGTCTTCAGTTGTCCTTGAATCAACCAATCAGAGTTGAGTATTTCCAAGTAGGTATCATGAAATATTAGGCAAGAACTATATCTATGTAATATGCTACTGAGGACAGTCTTCAGTTGTATTCAGTTTACATTATCTACACGACCTCATACGAAATGTCACGAAGCCACATACCATGTGCGATGTCATGTGTTTTTGATATTAACATTGTTGCCAGTAGCATTATGCCAGACCTAGGAAACCAGTCAATGATTTAGCCTCACATATCTAGCACAATCTTGTAATATTAAAAAAAAAAAAATAATAATAATAACGTAGGCGTTAGGAAAGCAGGATTTTGTGTCAGGAATTTTGGATATTATTTCTCATTTTTTGGGTTCTAGTTTTGTACATAGTTCCTAAACGATAGCCGATACCAATAAATTTTAACTATTTATGTATCTTGTCAACTATAGTCTTATAAAGGACATCTCGATTGAAGTCAAATCTCGGAAATAATTATTTAATGTAGGTACCGAAATTGAGCCAAATAAGATAATCTGGTATCTAGTTGTTCCAAGAAGTTTTTAAATAGGGACAATGGTGGTACTGTTTAAGATCCTGACTATGGAACCACTTTTAAAAAAATCATGAAATTAGACGTGTTGAAATGAAATTCTCAAGAGAAAATTCTGTTCAGGCGGTGTAGTATTATTTTTTCAAATAAATAAATACGTCTTACATGATTTGAGGGATTTCTTTAAATTTAAAATATAGCTCTTGAAGTTTGTAGAAATTTAGCTATGAAATTAACTTGGCAACATTGTATCTCTTATCTTTAGAATGTAAACAAACTTGTGGCGCACTTTTTAAATTTTATTAGATTATTTTCAAATCGTTTCAACGGTAATCAAGTGACTTTTAATTGGTGTAACTAATTAATAAAGTTATTTCCCAGTATTTGATACAGGATAGAAACATTTTCCCTACCTGATCTGACCTGTGCTTTTCATAATAAGTTGAATATGAAGTAGCTATGTACTTCTTTCAGTGTCAGAAATAACATTATAATTATGCAGGTAGCTAAGCACACAGCTTCCAGTGAAGTAGGTACTTAAAATTATAAGGCAATATCTGTGTTTTTCATAAATAGTCATTTAAACATCAATGGTAACACAAATTTAAGCTGATTTTATATTTGTAGTAAGTATGTTTTCTTAGATTTATTTTGTAATCTGGTGGTGGATTTTCTTGCAGTTTTGGATTGTAATTTTTAGTCTTCAACTAACTTTCTTTCCTTCCCAGTTCTAACCCCTCTTTAAAATGTTGTACCTACCTATCTACTGAGGTATAATCCTAATATTTTTATTTTAATTCCGTTTTACCAACTTTTAGTTAATATTTTTTATTAAGATGAATGAATACCTAAATATTTTTTATTAAGATGAATATTTCAAAGAAACAATGAGATTCCCACAAAATCATGGGGTTCAAACATTAAAAGTAACCCCATTCAGATTAAGAAGTAATGAGTCTAAGAAAGATATTATGATTACTGGATGTCCAATTTCTCCAATTACTATGTATAACCACCACTAAAAAAGTAAAGCAAATGCCTGCCCCACAGCCATACAGTTCAAGCCTGAATGGCTTATGAAAAATGAATGGCTGTGTACCAGCTCAAGTGTTGACAAATTGTTCTGCTGGCCTTGTTTATTCATTAAGTACCAAGTGTTCTCCAAAAAAAGTACCTATAAAAACTTATATGATGCAAAACTGGTATGAGAGAAAATCATGCTCTGCAGGGAAACAGCCATAACTTACAATGGGCTGTGTTTATGAGACCATAAGAACTAAGATCTGATAAATTAATAATTTTATTTTTTCAATACTTCTGGGTATAATTTGTCTTCACCTAGTCTTGAAGTCAGGAGCCGCCACTGGATCTAAGTAAAGAAGAGATGTTAAAATCTGCAGACGACAACTAAAGTCAATATAACGAGCAACAACAGAAATATAGAAAAGTAAACATAATGATCGAAAACCATGTATTTTTGAACAAATTACAACTACTAATTCCGAGTTTCGAACACAGGACCTTCTGAATTGTAAGCAAGTAAAAAATTAATGGCATATCCTTTTTTTGGGGGTTTAACGTTGCTGTCATGGTCATATCACGACGGGGGTGTTACCCTCCATTCGCAGGAAACTAACAGACCTGCTACTTCACCCAGCCTGGGTTGGGACGGAATGCTAGCATCACGAAGTCTTCACTTCGCTGGACGTTGCTTAACTTCGGTTATCTTACGACAACCGATGGATTCAACGAGCCTTCAACCGTGGCTTGGCATATCCTTAAATATCCTGAAGGATGAGAGAGAAAGTCAAAGCGTTCCTTGCACGGAAGAAGAGGAATCTCGCTCGAAAATATTTGAGATGACAAATTTGTTTATGTTGTACGGAATATGCTCTGAGGGTTAGGAGTCTCAACGTACAGTAACGCACTGGGATGAGAAGGAGGTGGGCGGAAGAGAAGAGAAAATGATAAGTGTAGGTGGAAGAGAACACGGATGATGAAGAGAAAAGAGAATTTTTTTTTTTATAATACTCAATCATAATTTATTTACATCAAAATTATATGTACAAGAGACAATAACATATTAAAAGATAATGTAAAAACTTAATAAAAGAAAATGAGTTACTGTGATGCCTGTGACCTCTAAGTATGAGGTTGTGCTGGCATCACAGGAAAATCATATCATAAGTGACTAATTAATTACAATAATAACAATATAATAAGATAATTGGAAAATAGTTACAATAAACAAAATATACAATAAACTTTTTTTTTTTACAATATCATAATATATACTTCCTTACATAAGATGTTTTGATATTTTCTTTTTTTCCCTTCCTCTGAAAATGTAGGGTACCTAATTATCTGTTCATAGTTATTTGATCTGTGTTGATGGTTAATTTTTCTATTTTATAAATGTTCATTTGTGAATTCTGACAACACTGTACTCTGTGGTATAGAGAAGTTGTTACATGCTACAGGTGAAGATAAATGTCCGTTAAGTCTTACTTGTTGTGTCCTGTTGCTTAGATAGGATTTAAACCAATTCAGAACTTTATCTCTCAAACCAATCTCGTATAATCTATGAATTAATATGTCATGTTTTACACTATCGTACGCTTTATTGATGTCCAAAAACGCTGCTATAATTTTATTGTTTTTATTTAATTCATCATAAATATACGAGGTTAGTTCGAGAGTCGCATCTTCAGTTCCACAATGTCTCCTAAAACCAAACTGTCTTGGTGTAATTATGTTGTTGGAATCTAAAAAACAATCTAGTTGAGTTTTTACAGCCTTTTCGATGAGCTTACTAATAGAGGTTAATAATGATATCGGTCTGTAGTTTGTGAGATTTGTTCTTTTACCATTTTTAAATAGGGGAATAATAATTGAATGTTTAGCTCTTAAGGGAAAAATACCTGTTTCTAAACTTAAATTAATCATATGAAGAAGTGGTTTTTCGATGTTATGTATTATGTTTTTTATTGTTTTTGTATAAATTTTATCATAACCTGGAGCAGAATGACAACGTAACTGTTTGACAAAATTATGTAATTGTGTTGATGTGATGGGTGAAAAAGTTGAAAAAGGGTGTATCTCTGAATTTGTGTTAGGTGTTATATAATTGTTTGGTGTGTTTTGTATGTCCCTTGCTAATGTCTGACCTACATTCATAAAATAATTATTAAAAATGTCTGCACCTAACTCAGCGTTGTTAATACAATCAATCTCTCTATTTTGATGATCAATTTTCTTTATAATATTTTCGTTTTTGCATTTTCTATTTAAGAAGTTATTAATAGCTTGCCATTTTTGTTTGAAAGTTTCACAATTGTTAATTTCTGTTCTTTTAAAAATATTTTTTGCGTTGCGAATTGCTTTTGATACTTTATTTCTTACATTCTTGTAATGTTGTGTTAATCTAAAATTTTCAGGATTTCTTTTAGATTGTATACCTAATGAGTCCCTGTGTCTTATTGAATTGAGTAGTTCTGGAGTCATCCAAGATTTCACTGATCTTAAATTCCTTTTGATTCTTTTTTCAATGGTAATATCTGTAATATAATTTTGAAGTTTTAGGGTGAAACAGAAAAGAGCATCATTGACATCTTTAACCAGGAGAATTTCTGACCATGTTTCCTTGTTTAGCTTATTATTGAGTAATTCATAGTCGATATATTTAAAAGTGTTGGAAAGTGAATTAGTGTTGTTCTGTTGTGCATTGTTATTACTAAAAATCTTTGTGACAGTAGAGTAATGATCGGTAATAGATGTGGTGAAAACAGCTGTTTTTATGTTTGATATGTCTGTACTTTTATATAAAATATGATCAATACATGAACTCATTGTATTAGAAACTCTAGTAGGTTTTGTCATACATTGAATAAATCCATATTCACTTATTAAATCAAGATAGTCATCTTTTGTAGAAATTTGACTAGTCGGCAATGTATCAATGTTAATATCACCTATAATTAAACAGTTGGTGCGAGAATTTAGGTTATTTAAAATATCATTAAATTCTTCAAGGAAATGCGATGGATCTGAACTTGGTGACCTGTAGATACCAAAAATACTAAATTCTGAATTGTTTAATTTCATATCCAGGCGAAGGCAGTTAGTCATAGTCAGTTTAAGTTCAATACTTTGAAAATTGAAGTCAGATTTCACAAATAAACATAAACCTGCATTTTTGTTAAAATTATACTCTGTAAAAGAGTATAATTTTAAATAATTTTAAATATTTATTTAAATTTTAAATAAATACAAATAATGATAAATAAGAAGAGAAAGAGGAATTTTGTATTTTCTAAAAACATCCATGTTTGTGAATTTGTACCCATGTATGATTTCTTTGTAAAAATTCATAAAAAAAATAAAAAAACTGATACCTCCTGAGTAAATTTACCTAGGTATTTGTATGGATAGCGGTGAGTGGTGACATTATGTACAAGCAATCAAAGGTGATAATTTGCAGACTTCACGTTATTAGTATTCTCGTTATGCTGTGCTACCCACCAAAGTTGCGATATAAGAATACAAAAAAATACATACATACATACAAATAGAATACATAGACAGGAGAGGTATATTGAACAGGAAGCATGTAAATAAGTAAATATGTGGGAGAGAATAGAGGAGGTAGAGATAGAAATGCACTGGAGGCGACAGAAAATGGAGGCAGACGAATGGGGAAGAAATGAGATGGAGGAAATTTGTTGAAGAATGTGGAGGTTGAATACTTGTAAGACGAAAATAAGGTTGTGATGGCGGTGTATACCGTGTATACAAGTCTGGAGGAATTCTGAACGAATAATGAGGAATAATGCCTCCATAGCATACTTGTGGTGGTTGTGGTAGCAAACATTTCTATCGACAGAGAAATGGTTGGTATGCGATTTGACATGTCAACAGAGGGAAAAGGAGGAATGGAAAGAGAGAGAGAGAGAGAGAGAGAGAGAGAGAGAGAGAGAGAGAGAGAGAGAGAGAGATAGGGGAGAGAAAGAAATAGAGATGCTAGAAGGTAAAATAATAATAAAAAATGTAAATTATTCAATTTTTATCATGAAAATTTACGTCAGTCAAATCTGTAAGTTTGGGCAAAAAACTGCACACAGTTTGACAGAATAATGTAAAATTATAACGCAGGCACGAGTGTACAAACAACACAGACAAGACAAATGCATTCACATCCTGACAGATGACTCATTGCATAACATAAAGCCTGGGACAATGTTGCACTGAGACAATCATCAACAATGTAAGCTTCTGAATACCTGGTGGGTATTACCTACCTCACAACCTCAGACAGTAGCGATGACAGGAAAAATAATGGGTTGGTGAAATAAATATGAGTAGGAGAAGTGATGACAGTGGTGATGAAGAATAGGAGAGGGAGAATGGGAGAGATAGAAGAGGAAGAGGATTGGCGTGGAAAATACCCAGGATAAATCTAGCATTAATAAGAAATAGGAGAACGAAAATGACAAGGAAAGAAAAAGGAAGATAATGTGAGATATATAAGAGGTAAAGTAGAACAAACATATAAAAAACAGAAAAGTAGGATTCATAACATTATTCTTTTATACTACCACCATAGGATGAATCTAGAGAAAGCACAGGAGATAAATAAAAATGAAGAGGAAAATGCGAAAGAGTGTAAGAGAGAGCATAAAGCAGAATGTGAAGAAATACTTGAGAAATCGCGTGTGAAGAGAAAAAAAAGAAAGAAAAAAACGTAGAAAAACAGAATGCGAGGGGAAAGAGAATAATTAATGAAATAATACTGTCCCAATTGTTCCTTACACTTTGACATGCTTCCGTCCATCATGGAATGGTAAACCAAAGTTGGCTGGAGACCAACAGGCCCCACATTAACTATTAACACGGGGTTGAGCCGGGGATAGCATCAGGAGTTCCGGGAATAGCTCCCAGGATTTCTTACTCCACATCTTCCGGGATCTTTTGCAGTACTAACTGGACTGGAATATCGTTATTATTGTAAGGATTACATCCACGCAGCATGAAAGCACAAAGGCTCCCCTCTCCCGCCACGGCAGTCATGGCAGAATAATTACACATCAGCAAAGCCACGGGCGGGATTTTCCTTGGATCTTTCACAGAACGGAGGAAACAGAAGCCAGGCTAATCAGAATATGCGAAAATAAGACATTCTGCTTTTTTTTCTTAAAAAAAAAAAAAAAAAAAAAAGAGCGTCTGTTTCAAACGAATATAGAAAAGAATAGAGACAGAGTTAGAACAAGATGTCTGTTTCTGGAGGCAGAGGGGGGAAAAAAAACCTCATTTAAATTTCAAGATCGAGAAGACAAAGGTGCCTTTCGGCTAACCATCTGAATGTTTATACGTTATTACGTTGTGGAGTGAGGAGTTTATACAAGAAATAGAGCGAGGGAGAGAGGGGGGAAGAGAGTGAGAGAGAGAAAAGGAGAGAGAGAGAGAGAGAGAGAGAGAGAGAGAGAGAGAGAGAGAGAGAGAGAGAGAAAGAAACAACGATGAAGGATATAGAGACAATAGACAAAGGCAAAGAGAGAGAAAGGGAGGGAGGTAGGTAGGGGGGGGGGGGGAGGGGAGGAGAGAGAGAGAGAGAGAGAGAAACAGAGAAAGAAACAACGATGAAGGATATAGAGACAATAGACAAAGGGAAAGAGAGAAAAAGCTTAGGAGAAAAAAATGTAAGGCAAAGAGAGGAAAGGAAAAAATAAAAACAAAAGGGAAGAAAGATAAGGAAATAATGATAGAGGAACAAAATAAAGCTCATTTGAATGTCAAGTTCACAAGCATTCATTTCTTCAAGATAAAATATTATCACTATCATATATTTTGCTATTACCAGTATTATTATTATAGACAAAATACTCCAGCAAGAACTTCTGGAGGAAACAGAGAGGCCTTGGAACATGGGAAGGGAGAGGAGGGACAATGGGAATTAAGCTAATATAAAGGAATGAACTAGGAAAATAGAACTATAGTTCCTCCATAAAGCTTATAGTGTTAGTATGCTATACAGGGTGTAACTGAATCTATGCTGAACTTGGGACTTGAAACACCGACCACCAGATTACAAGTCCGCCGCCGCCTCATCGATCAAGCTACTGAGGTCGGTCATACATACAAGTATGTACTCGTATGTATGTATGTGTTATGATAGGTATGTATACTAAATGACAGTACCGATAAATATATCATAGGTTTACGACGTCAGAGAGCCACTCAAAGTTCTGCTGAAAATTGAACTCTCGTGTTGGAAAATTGTTCTCAATGTCAGGACTCTGAAAATTATTCTGAAGCTCTTCGAGTTAAATTCCATGGAAAATGTTTCAGGGAAAATGTACCTCGACTTGACAGGTTTCCGCGAAAATTCTCAAAGTGTAATGAAATACTCGATTAGAGTTTGTCAGGTGTCTGATTGATATCGATGAATTTATAGGGTTTTCTCTCTCAAGATTTCTATTATTTACAGGGATTCCATAAACTATAATAATTATTCTTTTCTATAGTCACCGTGGTCGAGCAAGTTGGAGCACTAGATACTGCACGCATGGTGACCTGGGTTCGATCCCCAGCGGGCCAGGAATTTTTCTGTTCTGTACTTGGATGTTCGTAGTCCACTCATACCTCGTGAGGAAAAAAAAGTAGCTTCTTTGATATGAGCAGCGACCAATGGCGAAATTTACAGTTTACAGACAAAAACAAGATATTGTTTACTAAATAGGTAAATTATCCTATGAATCTGCGCTACCCACTAAAATTTTGACATAATGAAAAAGCATCATTATTATTAATTGTTCCTTTACTGTAGAGAAACCAGCAAGACGATAGACCACAGACCGCATTTCTGCTACGATAACTATGCGGAGTAAGCTAATCTGAATATGACGCATATATTTAGTTCCCCGATTGCATTTTTCTACCTCCCTCCAGTGACCCTACAGAATACTGCACATTGACCTATCTCAGTAGCTCGATCTAAAGGGTAGCAGACTCTTACCCTGGAGGTCGCTGGTTTGAGCCCCAAGCATGGATTTTTTTAACCCAGGTTTTAATAAATATAGTTTCTCAGAATCCCCAGGTTGCATTTTTAATAATAATAATAATCTTTAGTGGAAGGTTACCACCAGACGAGGTTAATGCTTAAAGCATTTTCTACCACCTAACCCTTAGAGTCTAATTATTATGTGGTCACAAACTCAAATTAATGAGGAAAAAATCATGCACTGGGTGGGATTCGAACCAACGAATTCCTACGCTACCTGGATTACCAGACTAGCGCATTAACCACTTGACTACCAGTGCAATTTTTTTTTTCATTCTAAAACGCACTTTCTCAACTCCTGTTACTCTGCACAAATAAGCTTTTCCTTCACCCAACTCAAACACAGAGAAAATCCAGAATATATCACATGCATATTTTTCGTTCACCCCAAGATAATATGCAAAATATATTTACCCCATGATAATATGTAAAATATTTTGCACAAAGTTTCAAGGTCTGATGAACATTGTCAGAACGAGAGCTACTGTGCAAACAATATTACAGTGGCACACGGGAGATTGCATACTGCAGGAGAGAACTTTGAGACAGAATTGTCTTCTTACCGCGCGGCATGTAAATTAAGTTAAAGTTATCATATTTATTTGTGTTAATCACTTTCGTGATATCACAACTACTCAAACTCGCTTTACTAAATCTACGCTGAATCCGGGACTTGAACCACCGACCTCCAGGTTACAAGTCCGCCGCCTTATCGACTAAGCTACTGAGGTCGGTTACCGTGCAGCATGTACCACGGATCTCAGGGGTGTGAGCCCTACATACAGTGGGTACTTCCTCTTGTTAACCAACCTCAGTAGCTTGATCAATAAGGCGGTGGACTTGTAATCTAGAGGTCGGTAGTTCAAGTCCCAAGTTGAGCATAAATTTAGTAAAGGGAGTTTCAATAGTTGTGATATCAACACAAATATGGCAACTTTATTACCTATTTTGTTTCGAACGTTGCCAAAAATTCAAACAATACAATGTGAAGAAAACACAATTTTAAGTTTTATCGACCACGTTGGTGTTACTCCAAGCCAATGTTTGTGTACAAAAGCACCAACCTGTACAACCAACTTGGTATACACTGAGTTTATCCACTTTAAAGCAGCGTTTCCCAAATGGGGCATCCCCCATAGCTCTCTGAAGTCTCTCCTCAGTTTGATCATTATGTATTTACTCGCATTCTTGCTCATTCTTACCGAAATCCATAAAAATACAGTCTAGACAGGAACGCGCCGGTATGGCTGCATAAAGTCCGGCTAGAATTTTAAAATTTTAAGCATCAAAATTCCAAGTCAAAATTGGAGGAAGAAATCAACATCCATAGAAGGTGTTTGAAGGACTAATTGACAAGCTCAAGAAGGATGGGTTGAGGAAAGAGAGAATTTTGTAAAAGGCAAAATGTTTGCGAAATAATGTAATATGTAATAATAAAAATCATTAGTCAAAGGTCGAGTCAATGCATGGTTTTCCCACAAGATTTTTTTTTGTCGATATATCAAGCTCGCCGGCAGGCGAGCGCTCGTCAAGTAGCGCCAGCCAACCGGCCTATATTAACACGAAACAGAGTTTATATGTATTTTGTTTTATTGTTTTCGCACACCTCCCGCTAACTTTTATCGATTTTTATTTGAAATTCGTAATTAGACGCGAAAATAGTGATGGGTTCTTCACTTACAAAAAAACACCGTGTTTTTCGAAAAATGTTAGTTCCAAAGGATTCTTCAAGATAGCGCCAGTAGAGTTTTGCTCTCGCGAAACGGAGTTGGCGTATTTTTTGTGATATACGCCAAAGGTAGAAAAAAAGTAAAAGCGCCAAAATTTAAAAATTCAAGAACATAAACAGAAAGCATAAAAACAAGAAAAGCTAATGTACCCGAAGCTACCAACGTCTTGAAATTTTTATCGAAATTTCTACAGGGTACGGCAAAATATTTTAACTCTTATTGCTGAAGTTACCAAAGAGGTACTAATAATACATACCTCAGTCACAAGATTTTTTTAACTAAGATGTTTTTTTCTCGCAGAGTAAATATAATCCCACTACTAGCAGAAGTCATTTGCGTTCTATTTTTATGATATAAATTTTTTAATCAATTTTGTAATTTTTATAAACTTACACGCGCACTAAAACTTTTTTATTATTGTTGCAAATACAATTGACTGTAATTTAAGGCAAAATAAATCGATTATAATCTAACGGCACGCAGTCAGATCCGACATTGAAGGAACCAAAAGGTCTGTTGTAATCGTCTGTCGTAATGTTAGTTCCTTCAGTGTCGGATATGACTGCATGCCGCCATCTATAACATTCAATATTATTTGCAACAAGAATATAAAAAGTTTTAGGGCGCGCGTAACTTAGTAATAATTACAAAGAAAATATTTTACAAATAGTATACAATTATATAATAATAATTCCGTGTCCGTGAGATAGGACGTATTGATACCTAAATCACGGTGGTGAGAGGATTATATGGACGCCCAAAACCAATGTCTAGGCTCCTTTTATGTCCATAGTATACAATTGATCACAAGCTAGATTACGACAGACCTTGGTTTCTTGACATTCGTATATAATATATATATGACTGCGTCCCGCCAGGTTTAAAGCAATAATCTTTTAGGGCGATCCGAATTTCGTTGAAACAAAATTCGATTTCAACAATTTTAAATTTATGCACAAAAATAGACCAAGTGCCATGCGCGATCTCCAAAACATTAATCTCAGCGACTTCACTTTACCTCATCGCCCTCATCGGCAAGTTAACAGATGAAGAAATATAAAAAAAAATGAAGCTGGGAAGCAATGACTTTAGTAAGGTAAAAGAGAAAAAGGGATAGTTTAATGAGAATTAAAAATGAATTATTCTAGAGTATTTTTCGTAAATAATGTTTATGGTTGTTTGTTGAACCCTGTTGAATAATCAAATTCGTTGTTTATTTCTATAGAGTAAAGATTATTATATTTAATTATTTGACAAATGATCAAACACCAAATACGCCTCAATTTCACATAATGAAGGTTTTTTTTTAAATTACCGCCACAATTTTGTTTATATTCTTGCCAATCCCTGAATTTGCAAAAAGTAAGCGTATTTCGAGCGAAACGCTGATTTTGAGGTTAGGTGAAGAACCCATCATAGATTGTGTTTCACGAAAGCGCGAGGTTCCTACGATCAGTTAAAGTCGTTTTCTGGCCACGCCGAAAATCTTAAATTTCATGAAAATATTCATACAGGTTTTTTTTTTTTCAGACCAATTTTCTGTCAAGCGTACAGCAATGTGTGCTTGTCGTGGAAAGACGTGAGCTACGTTTTTGAATAGGGAATTTTTATCTCTGCATACCTTTTATAGTTTCAAGTATTTATTTTTTATAGGATAGGAGATATAGCCTTCTAAAATAAAAGCGGAAAGTTGCACAGAGCCGCTCCTGGTTATCTTGGAGCTGCGATTCTGGTATTTTTCGAAAGGCCTTATCATAGGAAAAAATATAAAAATATAACCAAATTATTACACTGGACCAAACTTGAGTTATAGCCTTTGAAAGGAATACTTATTTTGGAGCCCAGAGCCGTCTATTGTTATCCTAGAGATGTATTTCTGGTGTTTTTAGAAGGGTCTAGTCAAAGGGAATGAGATCATTTAATTTCAGATGGTTGAAACCAGTAGAAAAGTCTTTAAAGCCCTCTAAAGGAATATCTATAATGAACCCTGGAGCCACGCCTAGTTATCCCAAGTTGATGACTGAAGGTTCTTTCTAAAGGTCTAATTACGCAGAATTATACTACGATGTAAATAAAATTTTAGAAAAATTAGCGACAGTGTGAGACATAAAAAGCAAAAACTGAATTTAGATTTATGAGAGTAACAAAAAATCTTCGCCTCACCTATAACTTAAAATACGGGTGGGATACAATCGTCATTGCTTCATCCCAGCTGCCAGCAGACCGCTTTATCAGAGTGGGAACAATAACGTTCTATAACTTCAATCAAAGATTTCTACATCAAGAGGTAAACTAGGTCTATATTATTAGAAGTGTATAAAATATTGGCCAGTAAGAAGAAAAATATTCATGTAGATCAAAACAATGATAAATTATAATAAAATATTATGTATTGAGCAGGCTCTGTGGTCGTCGACTGGTGTAGGTAAAACACAAAGTTTGCAAGGTGGCCTGGGTTCGAATCCCGGCTAGGTAGAAAATTTTTTTACTCTGTACTTTGGATGTCCGGTTTTCTCGTGAGAAAAAAAACAGTAGTTGGTAGTTTGAGTCAACCTCCTATGACCGTTTAATTTCGAACGAAGTGAGTATGGTTCTCGATCAACATTGATTTGTCACAATCTAATTATCCATTTACCTATGTTTGTAACATGATATAAGTTGCATGTTTTGTCCAATTGAGCTGAAATTTTCAGGGTATATTCCATGAATATAATGCTTGCTTATTAATTTATAATTATTAATTGTATATCTAGTATAATTTCTCACTTCTTCTGTTTATTCCCTAAAAGTACTCTAAGTACTTAGAGGGAAAATTAGAACTTGAAATGTATATTAGAGAAACAAATAAATTCTTTATTATTATTATTAAGTTATCATATTTGTGTTAATCACTTTCGTGATGTCACAACTACTCTAACTCGCTTTACTAAATCTACGCTGAAACCGGGACTTGAACCACCGACCTCCAGGTTACAAGTCCGCCGCCTTATCGATCAAGCTACTGAGGTCTGTTTTAATTATTTTCTGTTCAAGTAAAATTTGTTGTGTATTTGTATTACAGACCTATGTTATGTATTACATACTTCTGTTATTATTATTATTATTATTATTATTACTGATTATGCTGAAATGACACCATGTTTAGCAACTCGAAGTTAGGCAAATATATGGGTCAACATTTCTTAGAGCCATAGTAAGAGGCACTTTCGGAACATACAATAATACTCGGCACTTTCATTTCCCTCTTTATTTTGCCAAGATCGAATTTCCATCTACCTACCATGTACGTAGGTACATAATATAATTAAAATTGTATTATAAACAAAACCACGAAACCGAGCTGTCCGTTTTTTAACGAGTTCATTACTAATTTTTCAATACAAGGTTAAAACACTAGTTGATTATTAATGAATTATTGTTAATGAATTTTAAGATTAAATAGGTATGTGTTTTTCGTTGAAGTTCCACAAAAGAAGCACCAATTATCCAATTATTACACCAACCTCATTTTAAAACGGTTGTGACCAGTTGATTGTATTTGGTTTTAACGTCATGATTTGAACAAGTAAGGACGGGGGGTTTTACCCTCCATTCGCTGGGAATCGTTCCAGGTACCTACATTTACCTCACCCAGCCTGGGTAGGGCTGTGATTCCAGACTCACGTGTTAAGAGGGGAAAAAAACATTAGAAAAGTATGCAACAACCGGGAATGGAACTCGAAATGTCTGGACTACGGGCAGTAGTTACAACCATTACGCCACGGATGCTGGCCACTGACAGTCTAAATAAAGCATTTATTTGAATCAATACTTTTGTATTTTGAATCGTAAATTACGTAGATCTCATTCAAAATTTACAAATATCTACCTACATATACAGGACATCCATAAAGTCTCACCCAAGCCTGGTTTTCTCGAAAACGACTCAAAATATCAAAAAACGCAAAAACCCGTATTTCTTTATTTTTAAGACACCTTTAAAACAATATAGCACAAGACACACCATTGTATTTAAGATTTTAAAGCTGGTCCATGTTCAGCCTGACTGGGGCCGTGTAGGCAGATTTTTTTTTTTTTGGCTGAAAATTAATCCTCTTAAAAATAAAGGAATATTGGTTTCTTTATTTCTAGAACTGGGTACAGCAGCGAGAGGTACTTAATTGTTCCGATATTATCTATGAATAATATTCAGGCTGTCGGTGTCCTAATATTTTTCTCGTTGTCTCGTAGAAACAAGTCTTCTATTTGAAACTTATTTGTCAAACAATCGGTTTAGGGAAATGTACATTATGTAATTCAGTTTATAAAATAGGAGGTGGAGCTTCTAATCTATTGAAACACTTGAAACTAAAACACCCAACAAATTTTGTGAACCGAGATTCATCTCCTGTAAACGTTCTGAATGCAATATTGTGAGATTTAGTTAGTGTACTGAATAATGAAAGAGCCGGTGCTTTTGTACTTGGTTCTTGAGTGATTACTCGAATTCATTATTCCATTTACATCCTCTCTCATAACCTCAAAAACCAAGTACAAAAGTAATTGGATATATACTCGGTACTTTTAAGTAATAGATTACTGAAGTACCAGTTCTATGAAATACTCGATATCACCCTAATTATTGCCAAAAATAATGAAACGGGGTAGTTTTCTGTTAGTGAACCTCGGTAGTGGGTTTCAAAATTTGAAAAGATCAACAAAATTGCTGGGCGCTATCTAGTGTCACTCTAATTAGGATCACAATTGTTATCTCAAGATTTCCCCTCTCTTCAGCAAGTACTGTGAAATTTTCTTTCAGCATCTTTTCAATGTTTTTTTTCTATCATTTTTTCTCCTTGCAATTGTAATTATTTACAGAACAGTACTTGGGTCACAATATAATTTTCGAGCATGCAACTCATTATAACTTTTTTCCTTAAACAAAGTAGTGTCACCTCACTAGTTCAATATAAACTACCCAACATTTTACATGATAGTCTTATAATATTACTGCGTATCGCAACATCCTTAAATTAAAAGTCTTTTTTCTTTTATCTGTTGATTGTTGATTAGTTTTTATTTCATCTATCAGAGGAAAATCAATTAAATCAAAAAGTAGTGATATCCCCCAAAAAACACTACGTGTAAAAATAGTCGTCAAGTGTTGGAATGATCAAAAAGAACTGATATCAAAAACGTCAATTTTCTATGTTTGAAGGAATTATTTTTCACGTAATTAGTCTCTTGATAATTCAACCAAAATAATAGCCTCACAACAACAATACACCTTTGAGCAAACTTCGATTTGGTATTTTGAGAATTTAACCAAAAAAAAGCCACACGACAAAACAATGTTCTTGTAAGAACAATGTTGCATAATTACAGAACCATTGTTCTTACAAGAGCATTGTTTTGTCGTGTGGCTTTTTTTTTGGTTAAATTCTCAAAATACCAAATCGAAGTTTGCTCAAAGGTGTATTGTTGTTGTGAGGCTATTATTTTGGTTGAATTATCAAGAGACTAATTACGTGAAAAATAATTCCTTCAAACATAGAAAATTGACGTTTTTGATATCAGTTCTTTTTGATCATTCCAACACTTGACGACTATTTTTACACGTAGTGTTTTTTGGGGGATAAATCTAAAGCAGACTATATTAAGTTCAATTGATTTTCTACAAACTGCGTAACAGCGTACCCCATCTCATAAGCTTGAGTACAAGCCACCTCCGGGAAACTACTTCTAGATTTACTCCTATCATTATTACATAACGTTATACAGGGTGGGGCAAAAGTCTGGAAACCCCTGAATAACTTTCGAAGGGCTTCTTCGGTAAAAATTAAAATTTTGTACGGTAAACAGGGCTAATAAGACCTTCTTTTAGAATCGAGTCGATTTTTGTTCCCGGCCCCCATGTCCGGGCCAGGGGGGCCAACTTCATTTTTTTAAATACGAACCCCCACCTTGCGATACATTTTTGGAAAGGTCTTTAAATAAGAAATACATTGGCGCAAATTTTATTTTTTTAATATTAAACTGTTTGCAAATGGCGTCCAACTTTGTGTATGCAGTAAAGTCTGGAAACCCCTGAATATCTTTTGAAAGAGATTTCTCAGTTAATTTAAAATTGTGCACAGTAAGTTGGGGTGATTAGACCTTTCCAAAAATGTATCGCACGGTGGGGTTTCGTATTTAAAAAAATGAAGTTGACCTCCCTGGCCCCGACATGGGGGCCAGTAAAAAAAATCGGTCCAATTCTAATATAAGGTCTAATTACCAAAGATTACCGTACACAATTTTAAATTTACTGAGAACGCCCTTTCGAAAGATATTCAGGGGTTTCCAGACTTTACTGCATACACAAAGTTGGGCGCCATTTGCAAACAAATAATATTAAAAAAATAAAATTTGCACCAATGTATTTCTTATTTAAAGGCCTTTCCAAAAATGTATCGCAAGGTGGGGGTTCGTATTTAAAAAAATGAAGTTGGCCCCCCTGGCCCCGACATGGGGGCCGATAACAAAAATCGATCCCACTCTAAAAGAAGGTCTCATTAGCCCGGTTTACCGTGCAAAATTTTAAGTTTACCGAAGAAGGCATTCGAAAGTTATTCAGGGGTTTCCAGACTTTTGCCCCACCCTGTATTAAATAGCGTCAATTAACCAGAGGCATGACTTCATAACCGGCTAAATTTAGCATCATAACACTCCGTAACTCCTTGTGATCTTTTATTGGCCTATGATTATTGGCGTACAACGAATACATCAGAACGTAGCTCCTAATGTTCATTAATATCGGCCTATTACTGGCACATACTAGAAGGCGGAACATCACGTGGTCCTATGAATAATACATGACATATACCACTCGTATCCGCGTACGTGCGTAGATACATACATACTCGTAATTCATCCGGAAATGCTACCAAATGACTTGTACTACAGAGATGTGAGATGTAACTCAATTTTTTCTTTTATTATGGCCCCCTAGTGCATAGTTAAACGCTAATCGGATTCTTACCTGGAGATCCTCTAAGCCTAATTAAGGAATTAAGTGATTTTTTTTTAAATGGAGGGCAGGAAAAAATCTTTCAAAGACACCCAGATCCAACCTAACCTGGGGTGTGGGATTTCCAACCACTAAAAACCCATCTTCTCTAAAAGCTAACCGCACTTGGAACTTGGAACTAAGTATGCACTAGGGCCGAGGTAAAATAAGATATGCCGAGTTTAAATTCATCATTTTGATGTCAAACGATATCGTCAAATAAAATAATGATGAAAAAAATCAGCTCGATGTCGTAAAAACCGATACTTTTAAAAATAATAATGCTTTTTCTTTGTGTTATTATGTCACAATTTTAGTGGGTAGCGCAGAATCATAGGACTTTACCACTTTATTTTACAATATCTTGTATTTTATTTGCCTATGATTCTGCCACTGGTCGCTGCTTCACATCAAAGCAGCTACTCATTTTTCCTCACGATACTTTTAATACCTAACAGGAGTCACACGTAATCGAAGTTAGAAGTAAAATTTGCCCATACTGCGAAATAAGGTTTGGGGTCAATCTATGACGTCATAAATGGGTATTTTCTTTTCCCACGTTGCGTTGAGTGTGCGGGAAATAAAATCTAACAGTTTTTTTTTCTCCATTAACGTGGGATTTAAATAAAATGTACCGAACTGGGCGGAGGGGAGGTAAACTTTTGATCCCTTGAGGTGAGGGCAAAGCGAACATTATTCCAGATGAGAGCGCTTGGAAACGGTCCTAGGTCCCTGTGTACAAGTAAGGGAAAAGACGGGGATGGACGTAAGCATGCGGTCGATATTTTGCAGGGTTGGAAACGAACCATTTATAATTATTGAATTACATTGGTATTGGTAAAGGTAGGGCTATCGGCTACGAAAGCTCTTTGTCACTGCGACCTTCGATAGATCTTTTGTGACATTTATCATTTAAATACATAGAAATCTCAAAATTCTACAAGTTATAGAAATCTCAAAGAAAATGCAAGGGAGAAGATTTCAGAGTGGCTTGGACATATTTATAGAAAGGTGAGAAGATTATTACATGCGGAAGAAAATAAGGAATATGGAAGTATCAGGAGAGAGAGGTAGAGGTGGATAAGTTGATGCACAAAACTCATTGAACTGAATGGAAGAGACCGACCAGAAATGTCGACCCTGCTTAAGTGGGATAAGACAGAGTAAAAGAAGAAAATTGAAATACCTTTAAATTATCAAAGGTTTGCATTTCCTCATTCAAAATAATACGTAAATTTCAAGACTCAAGGCCACCATAGAGGTATTTTAAAATGTCAAATAATTTCGCCCTTACAGCCGTATTTATTAACAGAAAATTTCATCTGAGCAATGTCTCAAGACTCTCAACCAAGGTATTGGCCGATAATATCAAAGGAAATCATGCTTGAGACATTGCTAAGGCTGTACTACTTGGGTACAGACCTTATTTTATCCTTCTACTTGGGTACAAGAAAAAACACAAGATATCCGACTTGGGTAACGGGTCGTTTTTTTATTCATTACATAAAGAGTACATAAAAAATTATATGAAAATTATCCCTACCTACAAATTTCTCTCTTGGTCCATCCGAGCTGCGGTCACGATTTTTTTAAAACGTCCGAACTGCGGTCACTAATATATCCATGGCCTTCTATGTATTATCCATAACCCTACTATATTCTTGAGGCATGGCCTTCTATGTATCTTACCTAACCCTACTATATTCTTCAGGCATGGCCTTCTATGTATTTTACCTAACCCTACTATATTCTTGAGGCATGGCCTTCTATGTATCTTACCTAACCCTACTATATTATTGAGGCATGGCCTTCTATGTATCTTACCTAACCCTACTATATTCTTGAGGCATGGCCTTCTATGTATCTTACCTAACCCTACTATATTCTTGAGGCATGGCCTTCTATGTATTTTACCTAACCCTACTATATTCTTGAGGCATGGCCTTCAATGAACGACATGTCATAATAATCTAAAACCTATATACTTAATTTCTATGTACTAATATTTTACCTGCTTTTATCTGGTACCCAAGTAGTACATCTTCCGTACCCAACTAGTACCTGCGTGTTAGGTACTAGAGTAGTACGAGTAGTAGTTCTGTACCCAAGTAGTAAACACCGATTGCTCAGACGGGGTTTTCTGTTCATAAATACGGATGTTAGTTCCTAGTATTATTACTTATTAGTGACGTCACTGCAAGGATTGAAGAAAGAATCAGAGAGCAGAAAGTACCCACGCCAGAACTGACAACTGCAAGACGTTCTGACAGCTCTTCATCAAGGTAATTTTAATCTTTACTTTTCCATCTCTTTTCATAACATTTCCAGAGAAATAGAGAATTTTCACAAGTCCCTCTTTCCTAACTTCTTCTTGCTGTTAGATAAATCTCATTCACGCTAAGAGAAGAGAGAGAGAGGGAAGGGAAGGGAGGGAGAGAGATGCAAGTAGGGAGGAGAACGAGGGAGGGAAGGAGATGTAGAAGTAGGAAGGGGAAAGAGCCACATTAGTAAAACTTACATGAAGATGTGAAAAGTGCCAACATAATACAATTAATTACCTCTCATTATGCTCTCTATTTCTCCACCATTCTTCTTCCTCTTTGTTATATAATTACGTATTTACATTACCACATCTGCATATTTACATAAATGCACTAAGACGTACAAAATATGCAGTAATATATGATCTACCATCTATGTATATTGCACCTGGTCGTTAATCACTCTCCCTTCTCTCTATTATAATAATATGTTTCTATACAAATGCATTAAGAGGCTAAGACGTATGTTGATACGTAGCAAGGTAAAGAAAACGACCTCTTTACCTTGGAGGTAATTTTTAACCCGGAGGTAATTAGTAATGTTCATTACGGGGTCTTTCATAGCATGGATGATATACTCTGACGCATAACTTAAGTGTCAAATGATCTCAGGATATAATTATATACGTAGAATAGGAAATCTTCTACCTAATACGACGCAGCTCAATATCAAAATAAGGAGATGTCTCTCTTAAAAAGGAACAAATAATGTTCACAATGCCTGATTTTACGGTGAACCAAAACAGAAAAAAAGTTTACAATGAAAAATAATTCACTACTTATAAAATCGAGAAAAAAAGACCCTCAAAGTTGGTTGTTCTAATGAGGTTACACCTACATATATCGGTGGCTACTCAATAATGAACATCCATAGCGGACAACATCGTCTATATCAATAGTGCTTCATTTATTTTAGACTGTCAAGGCAAGACAGGTAGTCCCATTATGCCAATAGTTTGAAAAAGCACCTCTTTATTTATTTAATTAATTTACTTCATACAATAATATTAGAAAAAAACAAAAGATAAAGAATAACATTTTAAAACTATAAGATAGCCAAAAATATAAAAACCATAATAAATCACCTAATCATTTTTACAAAAAATAATTCATTAAAAAAAAACATAAATTATTTGCGATAAAAATAATCGAGTCCAATATTATTTTCTCGTATTAATCGTGTGCCAAAAATTCGCAAAATAAATGATACAGCATTTGTTGTAAGGGGAGCACACGTGTGCCCAGATTTGGATCCGTGTGGAGTATTGTGCATGTGCCAAATTACGTTTTGCGTAAATGGCGAAAAATTACTCCACATCATCAGCACAACATTGTAGAAGATGTGGACCTTCGGATTATGAGTGTGTGGATTGTCTGTGAGCGGCTGTATGGCGAGGGAGGGACTGGAGAAACAAAGCCGGTCATTGTATTCGAACTACTCTGTGGTCTATGAATTGCCATGAACGGTTGAGAGCCATAATATAATTATGTACCTCCCAGATACTATACCTTAGAAAGAGGGTCAAAACTTTATATACTTTAAATTAATTATTGTAGAACGCTTTAAATTCCACAAGAGAAGCACCAATTATCACACCGACCTCTATTTAGATCTATTGCGACGAGTTGATTCTATTTGCTTTTAACGACCTGATTTTAAGTAGTCAGGACGGGGATTTTACCTTCCATTCGCTGGGAATCGTACCAGCTACCAACATTAACCTCACCCAGCCTGTGTAGGGCCGGAAATGCCAGCCTTGAGTATTTGAAGAGAAGAGAATTTTTTTCGAAATATCTGCCCCAAGCGGAAATCGAACTCGGGATCTCTGCACTACGGGCAGTGGTCACAACCATTACGCCACGGAGGCTGGGATATGAAGTAACTCTCAAGCCTGATTCTAACACCTAAAGAAGTTACCGAAATCAGTCCTAAAAGAATCTTAACGCGCTTTGATCGCGCTACATTAATAGCTTTGATCTCTTTTAGAGTTACAGGGGCATGTCACAAAAGATCTATTTAAGGTCGCAGTCACAAAGAGATTTCGTAGCCGACAGCCCTAATAAAGCCGCTGGAGATGACACCCTGAAGTCATGCCCCTGGTAGTTCCGGGGTGTTTTCTCCATTCATCCGAGCTCAGCGATGGCTCAAACACCATCGCGAGTGATCTTTCGGGGGAAGTCCCCACCGAAAGAGTATTATTCGATCGGCAAAAAAGCCCTACTTATACCAATACCAACTCTCACCTGTTGCCACCGGATGTAGGCGAACTCCTTGGCGAAGGTGAGCGCGATGGCCAGGTGCAGGCCAGACAGCATCAGCCCGATGGCGCCCGCTATCCAGGTCTTCAGGGGCATCATGGCGTAGCTCAGGAACACCACGAAGAGGATCTGCCACACCCCTTCCACCGCCACCTGGGGGGAGTTAAGACAAGGTAGAGCGCGCGATTAGCTCAGTAGTTAAGCACTCACTTGCCATGCGGAAGGTCCTGGTTTCGATCCCCCGTGCCGACAAAAATTTGTATTCTTAATTTGGTTACAATTGTTTGTAAGGGATAGTGGGATACCTTCCGGTGCGCTCGTGTTGACCCAGCACCTAAATGGGAAGTATTGTGTCACTTCTCGCCCATCAGAGGGGAGGCATACTACGGGATGGGCAGGCTACAACACAGACCACAAGCGTCTACAGTAGCTCCTGTTTCATTGCTACGAAGTAAAAAAGGCTGTGAAACACTCATCTTTAAAATAAAAAATAAAAAAACACTAGTGAGGGAAACTGACACTATCGGCAGATTCACAAGTTCCAAATATAAACCCAGGATCCCACATTTTCAACCTGAGAGTCCCTATAACCTGTCCAACACCGTGAAATAGTTCTCTGTCTTTCCAACGGACACGGAATTACTATAAAATTATGGACACATTATCTAGGCACCGTGGTCAAGTGGAGTAGGGCACGAGTCTGGCACGAACGGTGGCTTGGGTTCGAATCCCAGCTGGGTAGAAAATTTTGCAATCCGACCTATGGATATCCAGGGTTCCCTCTCATTTTACCTCGTGAGGAAAAATAAGTAGTTTCTTGTATGAGCAACGACTGCTGGTGACATTACCAGAGTCTTCTTCTTTGACTTTATCCAAAACTTGGGGTCGACATCTACGGCCAGATGCTCTTCCAAACGCCAACCCTGCTAAGGGCACCTGGCAAAGCTGGTAATATATCTATTTAACTGGCGGCATTACCAGAGTGTAAAAAATGTAAAGAATTTAGATGAACAAAAGAGTCTCTTAATATTGCTGTGCTACCCACAAAAAATGCGAAAAGGCTCTTGCTTCACCACGAAAAAAACCTCTTTACTACTACTAACACTCTTTAGTGGAAGGTAAGCACCAGGCGAGGTTAATGCTCAAAGCATTTTCTACCAGCTAACCCTCAGAGTCTTATTATTATGTGGTCAAAAGCTTAAAATAATGGGGAAAAATTCATGCACTGGGTGGGATTCGAACCAACGGATCCGTACGCTACCTGGATTAACAGACTATTGCGTTAACCACTGGACAACCAGTGCACGTGAAAGAAAATATCCCTCTAAAAAATTGTTTACATGGAAGAAAATCCTACAGCAAAACACTATAGTCTCTACAGTTCCCTAGGCTTAGTGCAGTGCCCTAGGTCTCTGGGTGGGATTCGAACCAACGGATCCGTACGCTACCTGGATTAACAGACTAGTGCGTTAACCACTTGACTACCAGTGCACCTTATCCCACTTAAGCAGGGTCGACATTTCTGGTGGGTCTCTTCCATCCAGTTCAATGAGTTTTGTGCATCAACTTGTCCTCTACCTCTACCTCTCTTTCCTGATACTTCCATATTCGTTATTTTCTTCCCCATGTAATAACCTTTTATTCACTTTAATTTCCCACTTTAATTTTAAATGACAACTAGGTAAGGTATAGCTTCCTTGCGTTCTTAGTTGAAACGTTGGGTCCTTGGGCAGCTGAGTCGATATCTTTTCTAAAAAAGATTGGCTCTACCCTTCGGCGCGTTTCTGGTGATTCTCGCTCGCATCAGTTCCTGATACAAAAGATATCACAGGCCATCCAAAGGGGCAATAGCTCGAGCATCAGAGGCACGCTTCCTCTCGGCAATGAGTTAGAAGAAATATTTTACCTTTGAAATATAGTATTTCACACAATATTTCGTAAATGATTTTTAAAAAAAAAGTATAAAGCTTTCGGTTATTTTAAATGTACGCTGGATTACCTTCTTGGTCTCCATTCGCAGCTCGCCCGACGCGAAGGAGCTCTGGTGGGTGGAGGTGAAAATGGGCAGCGACACGAAGATGAAGGTGGAGCAGAAGAACAAGATGGCGTAGCACACCCAGAGGAGGTACGCGTCGTGAAAGTACTTGGTGTTGAGAAAGACGAGCAGCACGATGAAGAGGAGGCAGTGGACCAGATGGTAGATGTTCTGCGCGGTGAACGTCTGCGCATAGAAGAAGGAGAGGTTGCACAGGATGGCGGTGAGGGCGATGAACAGGGAGACCACCGAGACGACGGAGGAGTGCTGCAGCTTGAAGATGTATCTGAGGAAGCAAGGGGTTTTTTTTTATATCAAACACTTCGGCCGAGGTGTGAAGAACGCCGGTTCAAATCAAATAAGTTCAGAAAAATTATACTCCGACCGCCATTTATCATTGCCGTTCAATAAGTAAATTTAAAAAGAAATCAAGTTAGGGATGACCCCTAGAAAGAATAAACAAAAATAAACATAAGAGGAATAAATTCAGAGAGGAGTGCAGAGAAATAGAAAGAGGGGGGGTAAAGGTGTTCTCAATTTGATATCATTTATTTTTAGCTAAATATAATCATTCGATTGAGTGGGGCGTTCTTCTTTTTTTAACCACGAAGTGATGTTTTTGGGGGGATATCATGAACATAACATTGTTTAAAAAATTCATAGAACAATTGAAACAATACCAATGTTCATATTAAAATAAAATAGTTAAGAACTTAAAATTAATTGTTTTATAATTGCTTTAAAAGGTTCTTCTTATTATTATTAGTTGTTGTTGTGACCAGCCATGCTACAGCTGGGGGGAGTGACGGTCTCCAACCAACTTGAGTTGAAAAGTTGGCTCGTCAGATATGGGATCAACCATCATGAGAACTTGGGTTCTTTCTTTATAGGTCATTAAGCCCTTAGGGAACTGCGAGCAAGCCTGGCTTGTTAGGGTTGACTAGTCCGTTCTCTATTCATAGTTCCTAGGGAGCCGTGGCTCAGTGGTTAAGAGCATTGGTTGCTGACCCGGAGTTTGCGGGTTCGAATCCCGGCCGGAGCGGAAAATTCTAACCGAGTTTTCCGTTTCCGGAATGGCATGAGTGTAAAAGTAAAATGCCCTGAAGTAATGCGAAAGCGGTTCCAGAACACAAAAAAAGTCCTCTAGGGAGACGCTAGTCTTCTCCTTGTTTAACGCATCACAACCAGACTATTAGTTGTTGCCTTAAACGGCCTGAATCCCTGCGTCTGGCAACCCTTGGTTCATGGGTCCTCACAACAGGAGGAATCGTACATTAACAGTGGCGTAGCCAGGGGGGGGGGGCGGGGTTTTGGGGACAAAACCCTCCGCGAAATTTCCAAGAAACCCCAGCAAAGATGGAATATACGTTAGGCGAGATTTCTGAACCCTCCTTAAACCCCCCCCCCATGTAGGTCTAGCTACGCCACTGTACATTAACATGGGTCGAGGTTTGACTTACCTCTGATAGAGCTGCTCCAGCTCATCATTCTCGAACCGGTACTTGTTCAATAATCGCGAGAACAGGATCTTCCTGTGCGAGTTGTTCATGGCTTTCACGCTGTGGTCCATGCTAGGGCGGCGGTGACGGGGCGGTCTCCTGGCGTTAGTCGAAACGTGGGTGGGAGCGCCTGAACTTAAATGTCATAGTTCTTGTAAATTTTCAGTCGCTTGTAGAGTCTCATGAGGATTTCCATGATATCATGCGAAGGAAACGCATCTTTCGGGCGTCATTCTGAGAGACGAAGAATTCAGTTTCGGAGACGAAGATCAAAAACGAGTTTTCAGAAAGCGAAATGACGGGTGTCTAATTTATGAAAGACATGTTCAAACTTGACGTCATTGGAGACGAGATCATTTTTCATTTGAAATCTAGAGCTCTCTCTGCATCCAAGTTTCGCTTCGTGTGGG
This sequence comes from Bactericera cockerelli, assembly GCA_024516035.1. NCBI lineage: Eukaryota > Metazoa > Arthropoda > Insecta > Hemiptera > Triozidae > Bactericera > Bactericera cockerelli. The sequence goes on from CM044955.1 coordinate 50,880,330, forward strand.
TTACTGTTTCTCTTTGTGACTGATGTAACTTCCTTGTGTTACTGTGAATAATGGAACTTGTTTCAATTCTGACTGATGGAAAGAGCTGAGTGTTTCACTGGAGTCTCTGAAACAAAAGATCAAAAAGAAAATTATTGTGAGGAAATAAAATAAATGAAGAGAGAATACTGAATTGTTTTTCTTTTTGTTATGCAGTTTCGTACAATGTACTGCAGTGTGCACCTTTCTGGAGGACAATCTGCGTACCTATTAGAAAATCTTAATCAGTCCTACCTATTTCCAGCCCAACCCAGGCTGAGTGAGGTTAAAGTGGGAAGCTGGTTCGTGGGTTTACTGCGAATGAAGGGTGAAACCCCGTCTCGAATGTTTATTTTGTGGCTTTTGTGTGCTTGATAACTTGATTGATAATATCAGAGATATGTTAACTGATGAAACTCGTCACTCACGTTCATGCTCAAATTCAAATTGACTATCCTCACTAAATTCTATAGGCAAATTACTTTTACTAGTCTATCCCGTAGCTCAGTGGTAAAGGCGGCACTCTGTGAATCCAGAGATACCAGAGGGCGCGGGTTCGAAACCCAGCCGGGACATGACAAGTTATCCTCCCATTTGGGATTTTTACCACATAATAATATGTCTTGGGCTTACTGCTGGAATAATGGGACTTTAGTAGTCTTAATCGGGCAGTAAAAATAAGGCGATACCTATTATTACTTTATCTCTCCAACTTATTTCTAACTATGTACAAGGTGAATTTTTAAAAATAGAATTCAAGTTAATTACTTGAATGAAAAACCTTCCAGTGTAATACAAGACGTGTCTTCCACAGAACTTTGCAAAGTTTCTGAACTTGAAATGAAAAAGCCAACCCACATGTCACAAAATAAAAGGAAATGAGCTTCCAAACTAACATTTTCTTGAGATCACAACCAAATAGACGTTAATGCTAAATAATATCAATTTTTTTCTTTGAAAAATTCTTCGAGAGGCCCCCCACCCAATTCATGAATTTTTCTCGTATATGTGAGAATTTCACCATAATTCAATGTCATAAAAAGTGGAATACATGGACTTGTTCATTTTTTTGTATTAAAATCAAATTTAAAAATAAATTGGGCAAGACAAGCTCAATACTGCGATTTTCGGACAAGATGAGGTATATTTCACGTTCCACTGTGTTCAGGACACTTAATCATGGGTATAAAATGTATAAAAAAAATCCCTCTAAACCCCTTTTCCTAGGTAGTTTCATGGTCACTTTTTATTATTTACACTATGTTTAGGTTTACAAGATAATTGACACTGGAAATTCTAAAGAAATATCGTTACATAATATCGTTACATAATTTCGTTACATAATTTCGTCACATAATTTTGGTTATGTGCCAGAGCAAAGACATGAAAATGTCAAAACGCTTGCATACGAGTCTGCAACCATTGGGACATTTTCATTTTTATAATTTAATATTTCGTTACATAATTTTGTTACATAATTTCGTTACATAATTTCGTCACATAATTTCGTTACATAATTTTGGTTATGTGCCAGAGCAAAGACATGAAAATGTCAATTTAATATTTCGTTACATAATTTCGTTACATAATTTCGTCACATAATTTCGTTACATAATTTCGTTACATAATTTCGTTACATAATTTCGTTACATAATTTTGGTTATGTGCCAGAGCAAAGACATGAAAATGTCAAAAAGAGAATAACTAAAAATTGAATTTTTATATATTTTTTTTACACTTTGCGCACCTAATTCAGTCTTCTTCAGCCGAAAATCGCAGTATTAAGATTGCCGTGTATTTTCAAGAATTATCATAAATTGAGATACCAAGAGCCCAAATGAATGCTGAATTTTTTTTTATGAAGGACATAACACATAACAAACTATCAGTAATGTCATTCTTTTGAAACCCGTAAAGGTTAACTGCAGCGGAGAAAAATACTATTTCAGTATACTTAACTACTATGGAGGTTCTGTTAGACATATACAAATATACATTGTACAGGTATATATCTAACATAATCGTATGCAGGAAAGGTCCCAAGTTCTGGAAACGGAAATTGGATTTTTCTTCTTTTGGGTAAGGGAACTATTAGATAAGTCGTTTACATACACAGTGGAGAGGATGAAATTAAGCTACCTTTTCTTCATGTACTATTATGATGTAGATATAAGCCTTGTGCAGTATTACATTTATTTTTACAGGATGACTTTGAACAGGAATTTTCACGAGTGAAGGTATTCAGGGTGATTCAGAAATGTGTACCTACCTACTTTTCTACATATACTCGGACGTTTTCGACTATTCATTAGGAAGGAATCAAGAAAAATAAATGATCCGGGGTTAAGTGGCAGAGAATGCCTAAGGTATTAACTTCGCCCCGGATTACAAAAACAATAGTAATCAAAAATTAATATTGTTCTTTTTGTGGGCAACGCATTGTGGCTAAAGTACTGACAATTTTGGCGATCTGACAATCAGTGCCAACAGATTTCCTGATTAAGTTTATTACATATTATTATTATGTCTTCTCGCTTTGAGATGTGTAATAAAGCCATACGATAAATAAATAAAATATTGTTCTTTATTTTTTTGTACATATTTCTAAGTTTTCTTTAAAAAATTATTGTTATTAATTTGTTGTTGTTGATTGTTTTGTAAAAAAAAATATAGTGTAAATAAATAAGGAGACATCCGTTTATTACACAGAAAATGACATTGATATAGAAGTTCTTTTTAATAGAAACGGACATCTCTGTTGAAAATTCCATTTCTTCACGAAGTTGAATGAAAGTCTCTTCGAGACTCAAGGATTTTTTTAGACATTCTAATGCTAATGGAAGTTTTCAATTAACAAATTATTTCCGCAAAAGGAACACAATCACATAACTTTAGTCCCATCTTCTCTTTTCTTAAAAAGCCCGAATATCTTCCTCCGGGTACACGAGTGAGTACTGACGGTAGGTTCTCCGCTCCCTCACACCAAGCCACAGCCTGTAGAGACCACAGCAGACGAGCAGGACAACAACCAGCAGCAGAACAGGCGTGAAGTCACTGGCGAAGAGATCCCCCCAGGAGGATCTCTGGATCCAAGTCTGGTTGAGGTGGACAGTTATGTTGTTCCAGTCACTGGCCGCGGGGGGCGCAACTGTCGTGGGCGGGGCTACAGTCGCTGTCGAATTCCTCACCGCTTCCCTCCAGCTGTCTGAAGACGACAGCATATCGTCCAGATAGTCATAGTAAGTGTCTTTGGTTGCTATCGATTGCATTGCGGGGTCAGTTGACGAGAGAGCGTGAACTTGACCTGATTCCTTTGCGTCTAGCAAAGATTTTCCTGACAAGGAAACCTTTGGGCTCGGTGATGTCGTGTTTGATTGAAAATGTCGCAGAATCTCGTTTTCCACGAAATAGGTCTTGTTCAGTATAGAAGCGGCCAGATTTTGGATTCTGAAATTCATTGTGGTAGACTGATGGATGAGTTTGGCGGGAGGCGTGAGGCAGTAGGTGCCAGGGATACGAACACCTGATCCCTGAATTGCACAATGGAACCACTGAGTCAGCACTGATGGTCTATTTTTCGGTTCTCAAAGAGGAGTAATTATAAATATGAATGAATCTGTGGATTCTTCAGCTCTTATCTCGTTTTATTTTCCGGTTTTATTGCATTTAAAAAGAAAAACAATCTTGTTGATCCGACAAGTATTAAAAAGTAGCACGTTCAAAGTTCTTGATAAAACAACATTATTTATAAAAGTGGCGGTGGGTTGATCAGTTAATTGGAAAATGAAATGGTGGCCAAAACTGAAAATGTTGCTAATAGAGCTTGAACACTTATTGAAAGGTCCCTAAGTAGGTAGTTGAGGCACTAGCTGCTGTAAAAAAATAAATAAAAAAACCTGTAAAATATATGACCCATTTTTTGCTCCAAGTAGCTTCAGGCACTGTCAGCATCAGCACATCTATGTTTTCTACGTAATATCATTAAAAAAATTTAGCAACAAAGGTAAAAATGAAAATTAGGTAGTGGAAAATGCTCAGGAGAAAGAAGCACTAAGATCAAACGTTCCTTGATAATATTCCCAGGTTCTTATTATACGTAGTTCTTAGGACTTAAGAATAAATGAAGCTGAATGAGGAAAGAGGGAGGGAAAGAACGAGAGAATAGGACGAACTTAGGAAAAGAGAGAGAAAATGACAAAGAAGATGGGAGGAGGTAAACACACAAACTGATGGAGAGGGGATAGAAAGCGAGAGGGAGAGAAAGAAAGAGGAAAGACACAGATACTGAGAAGAGAGACGAAGAGAGAGACAAGGAAAGAGATCTTCATTTCAATGGAAATTAATGCATCCTTCCCGTCTCATTTCACACAAAGACTTTTCTTACTTCTCCTTCCCTCTCTTTCTCCCTCCTTCCGTTATTATAATAATAATAACTATCTGTCTTTTTCTTACTCTTTCTTCTCTTATATTCTCTTCTTAGTTATTACCTATTTTCTTTCTTTATCTTCCCTACCTGTTTTCACTCCTCCTAACCTAATATTATACGTATTCTTTTTTAGTCCGTCAAAGCTCTTTTTGGCCTTCTCTCTATAGTCTTCTTTCCTCTTCCTTGTCTCTCTTCTTAGCAGTCTGAATCAGCTGAATTCAGATCTTAGCTCACATGAAGTACCTTTTTTTTGACAAATGGTCTTGACATATAATTATGAATGATTTGACCTTCATTTATTCTTTTTTTAGATCACTCTGTTCCACTGACGAAAGTTCAAATGCTTCGTCAGATGTTTTCACATTTTGTGTGTCAGCTGTTGGGTGAGTCTTTTCTCTTCAATTGGACATAATATTCTTTAATTTGTCTCTTTTCTTATTCTGTCACATGTGATTCAATGATTTAACCTTTACCGCCTTCAAGGTAGCGGACTCGTGACCTGTAGGTCGGTAGTTTGTGTCCCAACAAGCGATTTGAGTATCACTCATGTGAATAACACAATATGATAACTACTTTCTTACTGGTTAGAGTTCACCACTCTCTGACAGAGTATGAGGAAACATATTAAAAAGAAGATATTTCCTCCAGCTCATCATTTCAACTTTTCAGGAAAGATAAAATGCTGGCGCGGCAGCGTTTACCTGCATTGCGAAGGAAATTCTCTACCGAAGTTGTCCAGATGCTGTTCTACCTCCAGCAATCTCAACAAGATTCTGTACAACCGTCTTGATGAAGCCGTCAGGTTTCACAACTCCAGAGGCCCATTTTTTCTACAGCCACAGGGACAGAAATAAGTAGTTGAGCTTGGAGAGAGGAGACGCATTTATATTGTTTTTCTTTCTGGCAGCTTCCTCTGCAGCAGATCTAGCAATTTATTTACTGTGGATAGGTAAGTATCTGCCAATGTATTCACGCAAGTCGTCTCATACTTTAATGATTGTGATCTTTTGACCATCAGGGCGTTAGTCATCTTCTCTCGATAGTCCGACAGGTTCCAGAGTAGATGGAACTCGTATTGAACACAATGCTGGTTGAACAATATTGTTCAATTCTGTGTGACGTATAGATATTTGCCTTACCCTTCTCCTTCATGACAACTCAAACTATTTAGCAGTAAATAGTATCTGCCAATGTATTCACTCAGGTGACGTGACATTGGATATATGTTTGTATTTATTAAACTAATAAACGAGAGTTTGTTTAAACTACTACCAAAGAGGGACTCTTTAGTCCTATACCGCTCCGACAGTATCGCCCCTGTTCAGTTTACCGTTTACCTAGAGGAAAACCGCCATACAATGAGGTGGAACCTCATTCAAATGCAACGTAAGGTGGGGCAGTAACAAAGGAAACTTCATCGAAGCTTAACTAAACAAAGAGCATTTTTTCAGCATTTTTTTATTCTCTTCTCTTTCATCAAAAAGCGTACTTTCTCGCAACTTTTTAAATAATTTCTCTTGGAGAAACAAGAGAAATAAAATTCATTTCTAGAATATTTTACACGAGTATTTGTTATGATATTTTTCAGTTTCTCTCCGAGGAATAAGAAGTACCTCGCTTATTATTTATTCAAACTTTCTTCACGAGAGCTCTCGCTTTTATTTCTCTTGCTTTCCATTAATCTCAACTGTTTTCACATAATACGAGTATTGTCTGTTAAAAATTACTGTGGCCTAAAGCCGAGGAGCTACAAGTTACAACAACTGTGATGTCTATCTATCTCTTTATTTGCGTTTAACGTCGCTTTCAACTACACCCAGTCACAGCTACTCAAATTAACCTCACCTAGCCTGACTGGGGCCGGAAATAGCCAGCAGAAAGTAGATTGCCATGATGATCATGGATGGATTCGATACCAGAACGGTCACCATTCACCAATCCATGTCTTCACCACTCACCACGTTGCTTAACTCCAGTGATCGGATGAGAACTGGTGAATGCGACGTGCAATCTGCGGCTGGTTATATTTCTTAAGGCTACTCTTAGAAAAGTATTATTTATAAAATAAGAAAATCTTATTTTGCAGAATACACATTGTCTCATAACGAACACACGTATCATAAATCTCCCTTGCCTTTATCCCATATTAGCTTATGTTGCTATGTCATTGTATTTTACTGTATTTATTTTTGTTCTACTTAATAAAGCTTACTATAATAATAATAATTAACGAAAACAAGTATGATAATACCACAAAAAAAATGTTGAACCAATACCAAGAGTCGATCTCAGGACCTCAAAATGATCCACTTCACCCGCTGATGGTTCAAATTTAATGTACTGTCAGGCTAATCATGATTTGGCCATGGGCGAGGCCGATCAACTTAGAAAGCTTGGACAGATAAACCGTTTAATGAAGTTTTAAGAGCCAGGGTTGACAAAAATAAAGGGTTTTTTAGGCCCTCCCTCAAAATAAAGGTCAAAAATAAAGGGTGCAAGACATTGCCACAGGCAATAACCCCGCCCTTTAGGTAGGACATTAGCTTTATTCTCTTTTCTGTTCTTGTTTCATTGTTCAATCCATTTATTCTTTCTTTATACCTAATTTCATTGTATTTTACTGTATATAATTTACTTTGTCTTACTTAATAAAGCATAATATAATAATAATAAAATCAATAGACCAAAAATACTTCACAAAATTATTTGGTTGATAATCGAACTTGCATGCAAGGAACGTTTAGGGACGAATCATAAAACAGGATTAAATTTAAGATAAGCCAGTCTGTCCTTCAAGTCGGGCTATAGTGCGCTGTGATTGGTTGAAACTCCGATTTGAGGGAGGGTCTGTCTGAATTACTTAAATATAATCATGTTCTATACTTCTGCTCTTTAGAGCATAGAAGAACCCTATAATCTAAGATATAAGTTAACCAAACTTTCAAAAGAAAAATATGTTTTATCCTATAGACTGCAGTTACGAGAGGGTTGTGAATTCACAACAACAATTAAACAGATGTCATTCATCAAGGCGGACTGACACAACTGCATCAATTGGCACTGTGTCAACAGTCTTGTCATTTCAGTTCAAGGCCTGAGAGTCAGCTCATTATTTAAGCGCAGTACTAACTATGAGGATCTAATATACAAGTGTGAATTGATTCAGCCCTAACATATGCAAGTCAGAATTAGTACAACATATTGTGCAGTTAACAAGAAAATAGCTCTAATATACAAAAAATACGATGTACCCAGCGCTTCGCCGCGTCGATATTGTTAAGTAGTTCTCATTCCGTCACTGAAATGAAAAAACACCTAGCAATGTTAAGACTTGGATGGGCGACTATTCCCGTCTGAACTCAGGCTGGGTGAGGTTACCTGATGTGGATACCTGATGTTTGGTACGATTTTAGCAAATGGAGTGTAAAAACCCCATCTTGATTCAACCTTAGCATTTTAAAGGAAGTTGAACCCTGAAAAAATATATAAACACCTGATGGGAGATAATACAAATCATTAGCGTCAATGGTTCATGCACATTCGCAGGGCATTAATACCCAGAACCACAACAAATGGCTCGATTGTCAAGAATTTTGAAGCGACTCCTCATATTGCAACATACAGGTCGAAGGTTCGAGGCGTTTTTTGTGATAGTCGGTGATGGTTTTAAAAAGGCTGGTTTCAGTAATTATGGCATCACCCTCGCGTAACATAAAATACGACCTGGCCAAAGCTATGGAGCATCAGTTCTTCTTTCTTTCTCTTTCTAGGGTTCGTTATTAAAAATGGCAATCTGTGTTTGAAGAACGGATTCGCAAAGCAAGTATCATTAAATTACCTGGAATAAGAAGAATACGAAACTTTCTTTGAGAAATTAACGAACGATGCTTTGGGAAAATAACAAACAATTCTTTGTAAATGCAACAAACGACTGAACAACTGAGTATTAGCAGTAGAAGCGGTACGAAGAATAAATATCAAATGACAGAGGAAAATACGAGAAGAAATAAATTGAAATTTGCGAGAGAGAGCAAGATAAGTGGATACAAAGATGTGACTGTGAAGGAGTGATGATGTTACTGATGAAGAGATGATGTAATGATGTAGATGATGATTATAATGTTGAAAACAAATTGGCGATTCCGTTGCTGTTATGGTCAAGATCATGTTGATCATGTAAATCATCTTCTGAGCTCACAACGTTGCCACTACAACATGAAGTTATTCTGTTATTTCCAGCACAGAAGGAGATGAGAGAAAAACAATATCACTAATTTACATGACAATCAAATCACGTGTGCTACCAAGATGACTAAAGAACATGAAGAATGCACTAGAAAATTAAGTTACTACAAAGATGAGAAGCCAAAGAACAATGATGAAGAACACAACACTAGTAAATAGAAGCAATAAAACTTCACACCCACAATAGACGCTCTGCTTAACATCTTGTATCACATGTACTATACCAAGATGACTGAGGGAACATGAAGTCATCACAAAGATAAGAAGTCAAAGAACACCACTTGGCATGATGAAGAATCTAACACTAGAAGCAATGAACACTTCACACCCATACTAGAAGCTCTTATTCATAAATCACAGATGATACCAAGATGAGAGAGATAAGGAACAATACACTAGACTCACTATAACATGAAGGAATTCCTCACGAAGATAAGAAGTCAAAGAACAACACTTGGTATGCTAAAGAACACAACACTAGAAGCAAAGAACACTTCACACCCACACTAGAAGCTCTTATTCATAAATCACAGATGATACCAAGATGAGAGAGATCAGGAACAATAAACTAGACTCACAATAACACGAAGGAATTCCTCACAAAGATGAGAAATCAAAGAATACCACTTGGTATGATGAAGAACACAAAACTAGAAGCAATGAACACTTCATACCCACACTAGAAGCTCTCATTCACAAATCATAGATGATACCAAGATGAGAGAGATGAGGAACAATACACTATAACATGAAAGAAGTCCTCACAAAGATGATAAATCAAAGAGCACCACTTGGTATGATGAAGAACACAACACTAGAAGCAATGAACACTTCATACCCACACTAGAAGCTCTTATTCCCAAATTACAGATGATACCAAGATGAGAGAGATCAGGAACAATAAACTAGACTCACAATAACACGAAGGAATTCCTCACAAAGATGAGAAATCAAAGAACACCACTTGGTATGATGAAGAGCACAAAACTAGAAGCAATGAACACTTCACACCCACACTAGAAGCTCTCATTCACAAATCATAGATGATACCAAGATGAGACAGATCAGGAACAAGACACTATAACATGAAAGAAGTCCTCATAAAGTTGACAAAGATGATAAATCAAAGAGCACCACTTGGTATGATGAAGAAAACAACAATCTACACCCACACTAGAAGTTCTGATTCAGAAATCACATATGCTACCAAGACGAGCGACTGAGGGAATACAAACATGATGATATGACGCATAAATGAAGCATTCTGTACAATACTGTACAATTGTACATCCTATACAACAATTACTACATACCCAGGAGGCCAGGATCCTCGTACAGTAGCTCGGCAGTGCGGACGAACGCCAAAATAATTGAAATTTCATCTTTTCAACAATATTTATAAATCTTCCTCTTTCACTTTGCCCTTTCCCAGACCGTGGCGGACATCTGGCAGTGGTGTGGGGTCCCTGATAGCTAGCAATGGACTAGCAGCTAAATTTTGACTCGCAAGTAGTAAAATATTCCTCTTTCACTATGCCCTTTCCCAAACTTAATTGGACCGCGGCGGACATTTGGCAGTGGCGTGGGGGCCCTGCTAGCTAGCGATGGACTAGTAGCTAAATTTTGACTCGCAATTAGTAATAATTGGAATTGGCACCACTGTTCATCCTCTTCCTTATTTTGAAAATTGGTTGGTTCTGGTACTCCCGTTTCCGTATTTTAAAGCTGGATGCCCCCCCTCTATCGCCAACCCTGTTCAGGGCACCAACAATTAGTATTATTTTGTTTCAGCTGGACAAAGCTGGAACCGTATTTGTTTGAGGTTCGACAGTGAATAACAATATTCATAAATAAAATACCTTTTTATAATTTCCAAAAATTCTTTAACACATGTTTCCTAATATTTTCATGTTTTCATTAACACATTCTGTATTTTTTACAACTGTTTTTTTTTTTTTTTTTTTTCTTTATCTTTTCTTCAAATTCCGAAAAGGGTCTTGGCGTTTCTTTGCTAAAACTGTGGTGTTTGCGAGATTCATCATTTTGAGTTTCTCATGACGAAGCGTTCTCTTAACATCTTTGCCAGGATTTGATTTGATATTTTTATGACTCCTTGTAGCTCGGCTTGGCAAAACAACAGGGCATTAGCTTCTCATGCAGGATTTACAACATCCTCTAGTCTTACAGTTGAATGAGGGCGGGGGTCTTCAACCAGGGGAGGATTTTGGATGAGGATCGGGGAGTGACAGGGCAGTTGACAAACAACACAAGAACTAACAAACTATATACATTTTTTTCCGGCAAAAAACACTACTCAATGGGTAATCAATGTTATTGATTACTGTCATTCAACCCGGCGAAATCGAATTTCCTTTCTTAAAAATAACGTATTGTGCGCTGGGATCTGTGATTGGTGGAAACTTAGAAAGTATTCGGTGGTATAAGAACTTCCACCAGTGCTCCATTTCTCCATAATATTTGGCTCTTGAAATTCTTGGAACCATAGAGCATAGTACAGTATTTCTAATATTTTTTCAATTCGGCTCTAAAGCATTTCACTAGGTGGAGGACAAGGAAAGAGCCCAGGACAATGTTGTTGGCGTCTAAGGAACACCTGTGTCAATCTTTCCACCACCATTCACACTCAAAACACTCCTTTACACTTTACAACTTTTTTTTCTTCTAAACCCTCTCAAAGAGGCTGAATATTGGATGAGAGTGATGAGACATTGAATTGACGGACTGAATTGCTTCACTATTAAAAGTTATCATATTTGTGTTATTCTCTTTCGTGATATCACAACTACTCCAACTCGTTTTACTGAAACCGGGACTTGAACCACCAGCCTCCAGGTTTCAAGTCCGCCGCTTCAATTCCTTCAATATTCATTCACATAAAGCATGCAAGAGTGAAAATGATTGGTAACTTACTAAAGCTTCACTAAAGCTGTCTGCCGGTGGTGCTCCAGGGAATCGCAATATAGCACCATTGTCTTGTAGCCTGTGAACAAAATTAAAAAGGTCATGGATTATAAGAAAAAACGCTACCAACTTGATTATAAAACGTGTACAAAACAAATTAGGAAAACTTACTATACGGGAGTAAACTGCATTTTTTAAAATTTGGATTTAGCGTCCCCCCTTTCAACTGCATGATCATATCATGACGGGGGTTTCACTCTCTATTCGCTCGAAACTCACAAACAGCTACATAAATTAACCTCAACCAGCCTCAGTGAGGCCAGCTTAACGAGGTTTCGAATTTAAATGGTCAGTGTCCACCCACTCAAGTCCTAACCTCGCTAGACGTTTCTTTACTTCAGTAATAAAACGAGAACTGATGTATTTACCGTGCCATCCACGATCGCTGAAATACATTACTAGTACTCTAGTGCATGATTTAAAAATTGAATTTATTTTACATATTTCATCCTAATTTACTATACAAAACCCGAAAAGCCACTCAGGCACAAATTACTACACAGTGGTCGCACAGGTGGCGGGGTTTCGCTTTCCACACATTTGTTCCACTGAAACCACAGCCCATGACTCCCACTACCCATTCACTTTCACGCCCACAGACTGCAAGGTGTGGGGTGGGGGGGGGGGGGGAATGGTGTGAACAATGAAATCTCCCACACAGAAAATGTCATCATAGCACTCACTATACACCGCTTACATCCTGATTACTTTTTTTTTTCACAAAAAGACCAAAAAGTTCACAGCAACACCGACGCATTTCATGAACAAATGACCTTTCATCTAAGTGCTAAGTACATATTTTTATTCTTCTCTAAAATTAAAATGAAAATTTCACACATTATTTTTTATGAGGCACTACTACATTATGGCCACAATTTTTCCCCCTCTTCTGTTTGACGTTGAGGATGGCGCTTAGCATTTGTAGTTTCATAAAATCATTTATTTTTGCACATCTAAGACACCAAGGGCAAAATCATCAATTGGATTACAAGAAAATATAACCCAGACCGTCCCTTATTTCGGACTTAATTCTTCAAATGACATGGTAGCATGGTCTCATATTTGTTGCAATCCTATTTAGAACTCAGCACTAAAACAACGTGCAGAAAGACTATTTATTAATTTTCCCATTTTTCCTCACATTCTCCTTTAATTTTTTACGAATTCAATACTGAAATCTCGATAACAATATCATAACTTCTAATTTCCTGCACGGTTCAGCCTAGTTTCGAACCCACGTCCCACAATGCCAGTCTACTGTCCACTGATACCTCAACAACCAAAATAATTGTCTCTTGACACAGATAATAAAATAAATAAAGACACTACTACTTTTATAACTTGTTATAATAAAATTACAAAATTAAAAAAAAATAACTAAGACACAAGTACGTCGTATAACTTGGGTATTATAATATTACAAAATAAATGAATAATAGAAAGCGATGGCATATTATTTACGTCCTTTTCTCTTCTTCCTCCTTCTCCTATTCCTTTTCTTTCCTTCCTCCTTCTCCTATTCCTTTTCTCTTCTTCCTCCTTCTCCTTTTCCTTTTCTTCTTCTTCCTCCTTCTCCTATTCCTTTTCTTCTTCTTCCTCCTTCTCCTATTCCTTTTCTCCTCTTCCTCCTTCTCCTGTTCCTTTTCTTTAGCTCCTCAAACTGAAAGTACTTCCTTAACTTCCCAGTAGTCACTTCAGACTAGGAGAAGAATGCACAGGATAAACCAGGAATACTCCAAGTGTTTTCAAGCAAGGAGGAAGTTTCTGCTTCAGAGACGAGCCTAGACTGCTTGAGGAAAAAAAAATATTCTTCAAATTAAGCACTTTTACGAAAACATTATTCTCAGCCAGTGTCGATGGTCTATTCACTGGAAACACTGTCACTGAAGTTAAGCAACGTCCAACCAGGTTAGGTATGGTTTCCCGACCCAACCTAGGCTGGGTGAAGTAAATTTGGGTAGTACTTACTGCCTTTTTTGGGGAAACTTGCATTCAAATCGACAAAAATCCGTAAAACCCTCATTATACCTTTCACGAATATATACAAATGCACCAAATAACACTAATATATAATTATGCCACACTCACAAAATCACTGCTAATGAAATTGTTCATCCATCATCGCATGGCGTCCTGAACTGTGGAGGTGTCACACACCCACACCCCCACATCACTGGTCCACTGTGCAAGCACCCTCAGTGTCTGTGTCGCTACCCTAGGCGGTGTACTCACACGATGACAGATAGCTACCCTAGGCGGTGTACTCACACGATGACAGATAGCTACCCTAGGCGGTGTACTCACACGATGACAGATAGCTACCCTAGGCGGTGTACTCACACGATGACAGATAGCTACCCTAGGCGGTGTACTCACACGATGACAGATAGCTACCCTAGGCGGTGTACTCACACGATGACAGATAGCTACCCTAGGCGGTGTACTCACACGATGTGACAGATAGCTACCCTAGGCGGTGTACTCACACGATGACAGATAGCTACCCTAGGCGGTGTACTCACACGATGACAGATAGCTACCCTAGGCGGTGTACTCACACGATGACAGATAGCTACCCTAGGCGGTGTACTCACACGATGTGACAGATAGCTACCCTAGGCGGTGTACTCACACGATGACAGATAGCTACCCTAGGCGGTGTACTCACACGATGACAGATAGCTACCCTAGGCGGTGTACTCACACGATGACAGATAGCTACCCTAGGCGGTGTACTCACACGATGACAGATAGCTACCCTAGGCGGTGTACTCACACGATGTGACAGATAGCTACCCTAGGCGGTGTACTCACACGGTGACAGATAGCTACCCTAGGCGGTGTACTCACACGATGACAGATAGCTACCCTAGGCGGTGTACTCACACGATGACAGATAGCTACCCTAGGCGGTGTACTCACACGATGACAGATAGCTACCCTAGGCGGTGTACTCACACGATGACAGATAGCTACCCTAGGCGGTGTACTCACACGATGACAGATAGCTACCCTAGGCGGTGTACTCACACGATGACAGATAGCTACCCTAGGCGGTGTACTCACACGATGACAGATAGCTACCCTAGGCGGTGTACTCACACGATGACAGATAGCTCCACAGAGTGCGGGGGACAGAACCCTTGCAAGAAGTCAAGAATATCAGCTGACACAACAATATTGCACAAGTTGTACATATTATACGGGATGGTATCACAACACGACACATGTTTTTTTATATATTTTCTATTCTTTTTCATTTTTATTGTATATATTGTTTCCATTTTTTTTCATTGTTAAATTAATTATTTGTATGTACATAATGTCCATTTATACCTAATAAAGCGTTGCATAATAATAATAATAATAATGACACATACCTACACATTAATTTGTCTTTACTGAAACTCGCTTTACTAAATCTTTGCTGAATTTGGGACTCGAACCACCGACCTCTGATTACGAGTCCGCCGCGTTATAAATCGAGCCGACCTCAGTAGCTCGATGCATAACACAAGACATGTAATTCTACTAACAGAGTGGAGTAGAACTTTATCAAAAAATCAAGAGTATGAATAAATGAAGCAATGAACATAACTGACAATTTTACACAAGATGAATTATACTCGTACAGGATGGCGTAACATATTAGCATCACGTGTAATTCTACATAATAAATGGGCATTCTTCGTCAAGTATGAACTCTTAGTGATGCAAGAGCCTCTTGAGAAACTTGTGGGTAGCAAAGCATTACCATTAGCCTCTGGTATATTTACAATCCTTCACATACCCTCTTCTTACTCTGGTAACGTTGGCACTGGTCACTACTCATACTCATATATACAAGTAACTGCTCATTTTCTCCCAATCCATCCCATGCGTGGACCCCGGAAATCGACAACCCAAAGTGGAAGATTCTCCACTCAGCCGGGATTCGAACCCAGGTCACGGTGCTAGCACGTCAACTGCGCACCCCTAAGCCATATTTATTGTTTATTTAAATATTGATCATAATATATGTGCATACAGTAGCTGGTGATAGACAATAACTATATGAACCTACAGACGTCACTTCAATGTACACCTCAATGCAGTTGGCACTTGAAACACCGAATGCAACATTGAAATAATTATATAGCTCATATGGGCGTATACATAGTCCAAACTCAAGCTTTAACCCTAACACATAGGTACATAATATTATGTATGCCTGACTTCATAAATATGTAACATATTAAAATAATACGCATATGAATTCCACAGAATATGGGAGCGAGAGCAGGCACTGTAGCATTGAGTGATGAATGAGTGAGGCTTCCTTGATGATGATTTACAGGGGAAGATTTATGGTGGGTCCTTAGGGCCAAATGGTCAAATTACAATTGAGACCGACAGACGGACACAAAACGAAAGTTGCTCAGGAGGATATGAAACGTCCAGAAATATGAAAAAAAAATTAAATCGGAGTAAAAAAATATATTTTTTTTTCACAAAAACGAACACAATACTTCCGATTTCTAATATTAGAAATTTCTCCGAAGTAATATTCTTCAAATTAAGCACTTTTACAAAAACATTATTCTCAGCCAGTGTCGATGGTTTATTCACTGGAAACACTGTTACTCAAGTTAAGCAACGTCCAACCAGGTTAGGTATGGTTTCCCGACCCAACCTAGGCTGGCTGAAGTTCAATTGGGTAGTACTTACTAATAGTCTTTTTGGGGAAACTTGCATTCAAAACAACAAAAATTCGTAAAACCCTCATTATATCTGTCATGAATATACAAATGCAATAAATAACACTAATATATAACTATGCCACACTCACAAAATCACTGCTAATAAAATTATTCATCCATCATCTCATGGCGTCCTGATGAACTGTACAAATTCGGTACAAAAAATGAAAATACAAAATTGACAAAATTAATATAAACAGGAAAAAAAATATATATACATATTACCTTTGGCAATCTCTTCCACCCAACCTTTCTTTTTCACCTATTCACCACAAAGGACCGACTTAGCGACGTGCCTGGTGCCACTATAAAAACAATAACAACACTTCTGTTTCTAATTACTGGCTCCTGCTCCCCGAGTTATTTTCTCAAGTGTTCGCGAAGAGCATCCCTTTACACTGGAACAGGATTGTCTGGAGTTACAGGGTGGGGCTGTGTTGAATCTTTACTTTAGTTTCGAATTCTAACACCAGTGAGACTTTGCTTAGCCTGTGCGAGTAAGGGACTCTTTAGTCTCATTCTTGCAGGACAAACAGAGTATTGTAAAAAAAAAAACTACTGTATGAACTGAAATCAGAATGTGTTTCAATTGTATCAAATTTTACGTGTGGCTGGGTCAAAAATTGACGTACCTAAATTCTAAAATCAAGAATTTTATTGAGACTTTGTTTAGACTCTTTAGTATCATT
This sequence comes from Bactericera cockerelli, assembly GCA_024516035.1. Lineage (NCBI taxonomy): Eukaryota > Metazoa > Arthropoda > Insecta > Hemiptera > Triozidae > Bactericera > Bactericera cockerelli. The sequence goes on from CM044955.1 coordinate 50,897,429, forward strand.
ATTGTAGGATTAACAGAGTACTGCATATTTCTATTGTATAAATTGAAATCAGGGTGTGATTGTTTCAACTATACGTATCTTTACCCATTTAAAGTGTAAAACAAACTATCTGGAACATTGTACTTCCTTGCAAGCAACGTCCAGCGAGGTAAAGATTTGAATGAGTGACCATTCAAATTCTAATCCAACCCAACACAAGCTGGTTTAAGATCATATGGGTAGCTGGTTGGTGAACAGCGAATAGAAGCTAAAACCCCCGTTTCAATACGATCTTGTAAGTTGAACTGGGCGTTAAACTGCAAGGCGTAACGTAACATGCAATAGGTTTTCATCTACTAAACTCAAAGTGGTGAAAGCACTTCTTTATTGTCTCAATATAAATCCAGTAAAATAAACACCTCACACAAGAAAAGAAAACACCAGAGAGACAAGGAAATCTTCGGAACGAGACAGGATAACGTTAAATGAAAAATCAATGTCTTTTTTTTCCGTCCGCTTTTTTTCTTCGCTCTCACAATGTCGTAATAAATTCTCGAATTTCAAACCAAACTGCCCTCTCGCTGCAATTAACTCTTGGGAAAGTTTTTTTTTCTGGGGGATTCTATCTGAGGAAGAACAAAGAGGGGGTAAAAGGAGGAGGAAGAGGTGGGTGATTGAGAAGAAAGGGGAGGTGGAGATGGACGGGGAGAGTAGAAACAGGAGAAGGAATATAAGAAATGGAGAAGGAGAACATGTAAGGAAAGGGGAGAAAGAGAATGTCGATGGAAGAGGAGGAGAGAAATGTCAGAGGTGGACGATACAGAATAGGAGGCGGTGAAGAAGGACGAGGACAGGAGAAGAGGAAGGCGGAAAAGTATTATTATTATTATTATTTTGAGAGAAAGAGGAAAGAATGGAAGAGGAGGAGGTGTTGAATGCAGACGAAAAAATAAAAGGAGATGATGAAAAAGAGGAAGGAGGCAATAAAAGAGTTGAAGAAAAAAAAGTGTGCAAAAAGAGGTGGGGGCTAAAAAAATTGGAGGACAAAGAGGAGGAACGGGCCGAATGTTCCAGAAACCGAAATCCATCCATCTTGTTTAATTATCTCGCAATTTATTTCTTGACTCCTCCTCCTCCTGTCCTCGGAAGTAAACAAAGAGGGCGGAGAGGGCGGTGCAATAATTTATACCTGTTAAAATTAGAACAGCAAATGCACTTAGGTAGGCGAAGGGGTGGGGCTTTTGAGTTTCGACCTCTACGGACCAGGGAGGTCATAAAAAAGGTAGAGGATTAACCAACCCCTTTATCTTTCCACTCGTTTTCTGTGCTTCCTGGGAGCTTAATTAATTTTGTACATTAAAGCACTATTTCGGGATTTTGTAGGCTAGATTTTTCAATTGTGGCTGAACTCAAGAAAAATCCTACCTAAGAGAAACCAGGAGATTGTAATATGAAATTTGATGGTTTGGTTTACCGAATTTGTAAATTGCATTACACCCACCCCCAATACATCCATTATTTTCTCATAAATTCGAGTATGTGACCACATTATAAAGGGACTTTGGATTCAATTGATAGAAATTACTAAAAGCATTAACGTCACCTGGATGTTGCCATCAGCTAAAGGGTCTATTGTTATTATTTAGCGTTTATAAAGGGTTAACCACAAGGGAGCATGCTAATTTTACAAAAAATGAGATGATGTTGTAAAGACGATGATAATTGTAAACTAAGGCACAAACATTAATTTTCTTCTCTAAACACCGTAAATGTGACCAAAGAGTTAATTTCTTCCTAAAAAAGGGTCTTAAAACAGTTCCCCACAGTACCTACTTATAAAATCTTTAAAATGAGCCCAAGGCGTACAAGGGTTAAGTCACCCCTCCAATCATCCCCGTTCCGGCAAAGGAGGATTCACATTGCCAAACCCTTCCCCTATGCCGTCACAAACATTTCTGGTTCCAAAAAAAGGATATCAAATTCCAAAAAACTTGAGCTTTTCGTTTCACCTTAGTTTACCTAAGCTTCAACATAGAAAATTCGAAAAATGTCAAAGTTAAAATATCATACATGTATAAGTATTTTTTCACGATTCTATATTGTACGTAATGTTTCACATTTCTCTGAATGTGGGTCATAGTCTCATGTTACGTATTCTCTTGATACCACCGGGGGTCAGTGGTTCGAGTACCGAGTTCAGCAAAAATTTAGTGTAACGCAAGTTTCAGTAATGATTAACACAGATATATGACTTAAACATAACTTACTATGCATATTATCAGTTGTAGGGTGTTGGGCGAGTGACCAGAACGCGAATCTAGTAATACAGCCAGTGTGGGGTTCCCGAGTTCAAATCCCACTCAATGCATTATTATTTTTCGTATTTACTTGAGAGTTAAACATTATATACGTAATAGCAGGAGTCAGGACCAAAATCAAAGGATTTCTATGTTCTCTTCGGGCCGAATAAATTTTGGAAACAATTTTATTTCGAGTGTTCATTTTTTAAATAGACATGCGGAGCCAGGGAAAATGGTGGATACTCTTGCTTGTTTCTGAACCTGGAGGTCAATGGTGCGATTTCCGCCTGCAGCAAATATTTCAGTCGTCAGGTCTTTCTTGTATCCTGTCCTTCCAAATTGAACTTTGAAAAAACCCAGCATTTGAAAATATGGTCTCTCTATCCAATCATATACTAAAGAGAAAATATTCGATTAAAAAATACTTGATGTACACGTTGTATTCCAGGAGAGCTACAATTATAAATTGTAAAAATATAAATTGAACATTAAAATAAAAGTGGATGATTTTCACTACAATGAATTCTTATAAATTTATGAGCAAACCCCTGCAGGAAAAAAAAAATTGTCATTTTCATAGAACTGCTCGAAACACCTCAGGTAATATTGTCGTTCTGGGATTCGAAGAGCAAAAATGATAATATAACAAAAGTAAACTATCATTTTACATTGTTTATTAGAAGTGAAAGTACCATTTGAAACAGGTTGCCAAGGAGCGCCTTTAATTACGAGGAGCTATGTTTTAATCTTCGAGGGGGATTCGAAAGGGGTTATACTCTCCATTTGCTGGAAATTCCAAGCTACTTACATTAATCTCACCTAGGATGAGTTGGGTCGGGAATTGCGAATATTACCAAGATTCATATCAAAGTCACCCATCAAGTCTTGACCTCGGTGGACGATGCTCAGTTGTATAACGAAATCTAGTGTAGCTTCCAATAGGCTTCATTCACGGATCAACTACCTTTCTTCTTTCTTTTATTTCAATACAGAATAACCTCAGCAAAAGAATATTGTACTCCTATCAACTCCTATGGAAACCTCCCACACGGCTCTGATGTGCTATCAAAGATGACAATTTGTGAAAACTCTTTGAATACCGTCCTATTATGCTGCTCTCGGCTTTTCAATAGAGGATTTTCAATTTTCAAACTCTCGACGTCGCATTGAAAGCCTTCGCATGGGTTTTCTGTCTTGTGAGGAGAAAGGAGGGCAATATTTTCATATCATTCACAATCATCCACTTCATCCGTGAGCTTCTATGAATGTGTGGATATACTATCCTATGACTGTGGGTATATAAATAATATCCTGTGAATGTGGATATATAAATTATATCCTATGAATGTGGATATAGTATAAAGGAACTTCCTCGTTCCGTGCGAGCAGGCAAACTGAAGCCATATGACGATGTACAGAAATATCCTCACTGATTTGCTCGATAGTAGAGAAGTTTCAGTTGCAATATGTATGAAATGAGTATAGGTTTGACTTCTTAGGTACTTCCGTTAATTTTTAATGTTAGAAACGGTAGTATTTTTTCTAAAATGTGTATTTCTTGTTTTTTCTCAAAAAAAACCTACTTTGCCTGGTCAATCTGGTCATGTTGGCGATGGCGAATGAATTGCGAATTTTCTGGTTCTGCATGGATCTGCCCAGAATCTACGGGGATATATTGAGTTACTTTTACATCCATCGACACTTAAAAACGAGATCTAACGCGCGTGGCATATTCTGGTGTATAAATATGTATATATCTCGTCTTGGAGAAAGAGGTATGTGAGAAAGGATTTCTCCAACTCAAAGTACAAGGAATAAGATGGCCTTTCTTTACAATGTTTTTAGAGCTTTGTGCTGATTGCTCTGTATTCTACATATGTATAAGAGAAATAGATACTGATAATGAAGGATTCCACACAGATGATGAAACTTTGAGTGTGCTTCGAACCAATGAGCAATACTGTTAAAGGAGAGTGTGTCGGGGAAATACCTATTAAAACATTGATGAAGTTGATAACTAAGGGAAGTCATCACACTTTATACATGATGATGGCGATGATGAATTTACTGACGATGAAAAGGTCGATGAAGCTTTGGTAGTGAATGTGGTTACGGCGAATATCAAGTCATGTAATCAGTCATGTAAACAATCTGTGATCTGTGTAGATTTGATTCCACCCAATGCTTCGATTTTTTCTCACTAATTTGAGTTAAAACCACAAAAAAAACCAAGGGTTAGGTGATAGAAAACGCTTTGACGATAACCTCACCCCGTGGTTAGCTTCAACTAAAAAGTATTATTACTATTACTACGAAGCTGATACGACAATGATGATGACATTCATAGGAGTCTGAGCGATAAAAGGAGTGTTGCCATCTTTTTAATGTGCATACCCGCAGCTAATAACAAACTTTCCCAGTTAATTTTATTACTGTGTCCCACAGGTATTTATTTTATAGCTTTTTCATTTCAGCCGACGAAAGTCCTTCGACATTACGTGCAAGTGCCGTATCGCATTATTCACTTTGTACCTCGAGCCAGGTTAGTAATACGCTATTCGTGTGTCATCAAATAAATTCCATTTAATCGGCTGGGTCGATGTCAACTGACCTTTTCAAGGGGTGATTGATACAAAACACGGTTGAACCTATGGTGATGAAAATGTTCCAAGGAGAATTGTCATAAGGAGAAATAATAATGACCTCGCTCCATATGTGAGAACGACTCTGCCAATTTTGAATAAATGTTTGCGGGAAATTTGGTGGTTCAGCAACATTGATGATGAACAAATGGCACTGACTGATCGATCGACTTTTTTTTATGCCACCATTGAATGTGAGGGCAACCTGACTTGATGTTCAGTTGGAGATGTAATACAAAGTACCCAAGTTGAAAATTGAACTAGCACTTTGCCAAAATTTGTGAGAATTCTATGTTGTTTTTACCAAATTTTCTTAGGTTGGTTCAAACTATTCCGTCGTGCAGGGGTGAAAGGACCCCTACGTAAACTCAAAGACATTTCATGCGTAAGTTATCTAGGAAAGGAGATTTATGAGTCTACCCTCTCTCCTACAAATGACCCCGAGAGTGAGGAAGAAACTGAACCAGAAGGAGATCCTACAGTTCCGAATCCCATCAAAAGTTTGGAGAAAGCTTTAAAAAGCTTTGTTGCCATCAGGAATGTCTCTGATTTCCTATCTTCAAACCCAAGTGCAAACACCAAAAAACTTCTTTGACGACCCCCCTTTCCCCCACCGCTTAATTTCGAACCCCTCCATGGGATCTGATTCTACCTCCGAATTGCGGACACCTCCCAATAGCGGACAAAACATGGTCGACCGAGGTTGTCCGCTATTGGGAGGTTTTACAGTAATACAATTTATGAATAACTTGTCCAAAAACATATCATTTTACTTTTACTCTGTCATGAACCTGTTTTTAAAAAAATCGCATCTCCTGTTTCTTGTTAAAAAATTTAATTAAACCTACGTGGGATAGCTCGAACAAGAAGAATAATGCTTTTTTTTCAGGAAAATTGAACATTTTTTTACCTTCAGGAAAATTGAAGAACGTTTTTTATCCTCCTCAGGTGAGCACGAGGATAATCCTTGGGGCACATTCAGAGCACCCGGGGCGTACTGGGGACGCCATGTCCTATCAATGGGGAACCAAGGTGCTTAACAAGGGTGTTCCGGTTTTTTGTTCCTCTTGTATTTGACTTTTAGGAATCATGGGGTAACAGGTATGTAGGGGAAGAGCAAGAGAGAAGTGTTTATGAGAGAGACAAAAGGGATATAAGATACGGACACAACAGGAATAATGATAAAACGGAGGAGGGAGTGTGAGACGGAGAAGGTGGTAAGGAAAATGGGAGATGATAAAACTGAGAAAGAAAAGAGAGAGAGAGAGAGACGTACTAATTATCTGTTGGATTTTTTTCAAACCGCCAGTAAGTTCAAAAGTTACCTCCCACGGGTAAGAGCATTTTTAAGCCAACTTTTATGGCACGTTATATTCACCAGTTCTCATAAGATCGCTCAAGTGAAGCAACGTCCGACGAGGATTAAACTTGCTGGGTGTCACGTCAGGTTCGAACCCCCGAGATGCTGTTCATTACCACGACCCTACCCAGGCGGGGTGAGGTTCATGCATGTGCGGTTTGCCAGTCGCCCCTGTCTAGGTCGACCTCCGGAGTGCAGGAGAGGATTGGCATAGAAAGAATTCTTTCAGTCAGTCTGAAGGGCACATTTCATAGTGACAAAACCCCCAGTTCTCGTATAAAATATTATTATTTATAAGTTGACGGGAGATACCCATTTTACAAGTGTCCCTAACCTATCTAAAACGTAAAACTAAGGCTTTATTCATGTTAAGATTGTTAAGCAACGTCCAACGAGTTTAGTCCTTGAAGGGTGACTAATTGACTATAGCTTTTGTTAACCCTTATCTGAAGATCTTTCTTTCACCTTCTTTCTGTCCCATCGCCTACATTCCTTTCCTTTTTCTACTCTAGCGGGTGAGTGGAGTTAATGCCATGTTTTCCAGGCTAAAAATAGGAGGCTCCAGCTCTGTTCCGTGGGTAGAGCTTAATTAGAAAGGCGCAGCTACATATATAAATATGTATGTACATACATATTTCTAGTTTTCGTAGCAACTTCCAGCCTAATCGCATCAGCTCGGCCCAGTGTGAACTCCCAGTTCCGGAAATAACGAATCGTTATAGGACAGGTATTTATAGTATTAATTTTCTACCTGCTTTCTATCAACTTCTTCAAATAAATTTCAGGTTGTTATTATTATAATTAATAATTACTTCCGAGAAATTTTTCTTCAATTGAAAATTTGAAAGTCGGGCTTTCTAGCTGTATATTACTTCTGTGGCGTAACAAAGCTGTGGCCAGCTTTCGTGACGGAAAATCTTATTTTAGAATACCTGTTGGGCAGCTGATAAAATCTAAGGGTCGCGGTCGGCTTAGATTTACTAATCCTGTTTCATAACACGGCCCTAAGTCCTAATTAGGCAATAAAACTTAATCAGGATCTATTTTTGTTGTATTTTTCTCTTCACTCCTCTCTTTCTATCTCCCTCTTCATCTCTCTCTGCTTTATCTCTTCTTCCCTATATCTATCTCATTTGCTTTCCTTTAGTAATACTAATTTTATTTCATTCACATTTTCATCATTATTATATACAGAAAGAAAAAAGAAAGAGAGGGGAGAGAGAGAGAGAGAGAGAGAGAGAGAGAGAGAGAGAAGAGAAGAGAGAGAGGAGAGAGAGGAGGAGAGAGAGGAGAGGAAGAGGAGAGAGAAGGGAGAGAGAGGAGAGAGAGAAGGAGAGAGAAAAGGAGAGAGAGAGAGAAGGAGAGAGAGAGAGAGAGAGAGGAGAGAGAGGAAGGGAGGAGAGAAAGGGGGGAGAGAGGAGAGAGAGAAAGGAGAGAAGAGAGGAGAGAGAGAGAGAGAGAGAGAGAGAGAGAGAAAGGGAGGAGAGAGAGAAGGAGAGAGAGAAAGGAGAGAGAGAGAAAGAGGAAAGGATAAGGAGAATATTGAAAGGAGAGAGAATGGAGAAAGATTTTCTAAGAAAAGGGTAGACAGAGAGCTGGTTGCGTAGAGAAAGAGAGATATGGCCGATCAAATATTGAATAAACAAATTTGTTATTGAAAGAGTTTTTAGTTTTTATCAAAGCTTTAGCATTTGCTCAATGATAAGAGATGGCACGAGCCTATTCGGCCTGTACTCAAACTATTGACATGAAACAGAATTTGTATATGTATAGGGTTTTTTCTTTATCAGATAGCTTTTATCTCATTTTCTCAAATCGATAAGTGATGGTGGACTCGTAACGTGGAGGTCGGTGGTTCGAGTTCCAGGTTCAGCAAAGATTTAGTACAGCACTAAATTTAATAGCAAGGTAGTCACCGTGGCAGAGTGAGTTAGCGCGCTAGGCGTTGCACGCATGGTGACCTGGGTTCGATCCCCAGCGGGGAAAGAATTTTTCTGCTCTGTACTTGGATGTTCGGGGTCCACTCATACCTCGTGAGGAAAAATGAGAATCTGCTTTATGTGAGCAGCGACCAGTGCCGGAATTGTAGGCAAAAATAAGGTATTAGGATATTAAAAGATATGGAAAAGTCCTATAATTCTGCGCTAACCACTAAAAATTGTAATATAATAACACAAAGAAACACATTTATTATTATATTACTTAATCACAATTACTTGGTATCACATCGTCAACATTGTGATTAACACAAATAAGATAACTTTTATAAGAGTGAGAAAGAAAAAGGTAAACCCGGAAAGATAATGGAACGTGACAAAGTGAGTTGGAAATTGTGAAGGAGAAATAAAAACTCTCGACATTACTGTAAAGGTTCTGCAGAAAGTGAAAGTAAAAAGAATTAAGAAAGGAGGAAGGGGAAGGGGGAGGTGGAGGAGGAGGAGGAGGAGCAAGAGGATGTGGAAATGGAAAGTGTGAGCGAAGTAGAAAATTAATTAATTAGGAATGAGAGGAAAATTAAAGAGGGAAGAGAAATCGAAAATAAAGGAGAGGAGGAGTGAAAAGGAATAACTCCGAAGTATATGTACTAGTATAGATTGAGAATTATGAGAGGAGAGGGTGGTGGACGATGGAAGTGAAAGATAATTGAAAGTAAAAAGGGAAGAGTGAAAGTTGAAGTATGCTATAGGAGAGAGAAATGGAGATGTAGAGAATCAGAGAGTAGAATTAACACTTTGTACGCCAAGCCCAAAATCGTGATTTTCCCCTGAGGCCACGATACAAAGGATTGTTTCTCAATATGTGCGACGTGGCCCCCAGCAATTTTGTTTTTCATGGGGGCCCACATCGCTCATATTGAGAGACACTTTGTTACCTCTGTGGCCCATACTTTGTGGCCCATACTGAGAGACAATGCTTCAAATTGAGGTCTAGTGTCTCTCAAAATGAGAGACGTGGCCCCAGCGGGAAGTCGCTGTCGCTCATATTGAGCGACGTGGCGTACAAAGTGTTAAGGGTTTGGTGGAAGAGATTGCCACAGGCAATAACCCCGCCTTTAGATAAGACATTCCCTCTTTTGTTCTTGTTTCTTTGTTCAATCTATTTATTTTTTCTTTATAATTTCATTGTATTTTACTGAATATATGTATTTTGTATTAACTAATAAAGCGTAACATAATACTAATAGCTCTAGTAGAAGGTAAGAAGAGGTGGAAGAGAAAAAAAGGAGACGAGAAATATGAAAAAAAGAGAAGTAAGAAGAGAGTAGGAGTTCAGGCAGGGAAAGGAAAAAAAGAAGGCGAAGAGGTAAGAAGATAGTTGAAGATAAGAAAGACGAAGCAAAGTGAAATAAAGAGGAGGAGAGGTAAGAACGGATTAGGTAATAGAAAATGAGGAAGATGAAAAGAAAGGAGGAAAGGGAGGAGGAGAAAGAAAAGAGAGTTGGAAAAGAGGAGGAGAAGAAGCAGAAGCAGAAGACGTAAGAATGGAGTAGTAGGAAATAAAAAATAAGGAGGAGAGGAGAAGACAGAAACTAAGAAGGCGAGGAGGTAAGAAAGGAGTATAAAATGAAAAGAAAGGAGGAGAATAGGTAAGAAAGGAGTAGAAAATGAAAATAAAGGAGGAGGAGAGGGAGCAGAAAGAAACTAAGAAGGCGAGGAGGTAAGAAAGGAGTAGAAAATGAATAGAAAGGAGGAGGAGAGGTAAGAAAGGAGTAGAAAATGAAAATAAAGGAGGAGGAGAGGGAGCAGAAAGAAACTAAGAAGGCGAGGAGGTAAGAAAGGAGTAGAAAATTAATAGAAAGGAGGAAGAGAGGGAAGAAAAGGAGTGGGAGTGAGTCAATTAGGGTAATCAAGTTATGTCGGCGCGGTGTTTTCTGGATTAAAATGGAAGCCCCTCTCAGGCTTGGTACAGGAATAATTTTACTCATGACGGCAGAAAACAATTCAATTCCAAGCTCCTGACTTTCTGAGATGATTAGCACCAGCATCTGTAACGAACGCGTAAGGCTGGCATTTCTGGCCCAACTAGGCTGGGTGAGGTTAATGTGCGTGACGGGTACGATTCCCCGCGATTTGAGGGAAAAACTCATTCAGATCTCATTAGGACGCAGTGCCGACCTCCGTGGCTCAGTGGTTGACCCGGAGGTTGTGGTTTCGAATCCCGACCGGAGCGGAAAGTTCTAACCAAGCTTTATCATATCCGGAATGGCGTGGACGTAAAGATTTAGTACCCTGAAGTAATGTGAAAGCGGTGAGGCATTACCTTTAAAAAAAATAAGGACGCAGTGTTAATTGTACGGAGTAACCTGGTTCTCAAGTAGGTTTATGTAGTAACAAGCGGGCTGTCGCCCGCTTTGCGGGCCGAGGCATGGCCGTGAAAGCAAAAAATCCTTTTTCGCCAATGGCAGGTGTTGTAGTGGGAGTTTCGAAAAATCCCGTCTTATTGCACATCTAGACTATAAGACAAAGCTACCTACCAAATTTCAGCTTCCTAGGACTTACGGTTTAGACTGTAGAGCGATGATCAGTCAGTGGTCAGTGTCTTTGACATTTATATATTAAGATGTTTTTTTTTACCCTGAGTTCAAAGATCTCCAACTTCCAACCTACTTCATCTGCCATCGACTTGAAGTCTGAAATTTTCATAGAGATGTAAGTTCAATGGATTAATTTTCATTTCGAAACTCCATCCCATCAGGATACCATCAGGATATTATAGTTGGATGTAATGAAGACACGCAATTTCACACTGTTTCCTTTCATTTTATGTTCTCCTTATACCCTGCTCAGCTTCACTGATGATTCAGTGAGCCTTGTAATTATATCACATTTCAATTTGAAACATAATACTACTTTGGATCAGAGGTTCTATGCAGGTTGTGGATTAGATTTCCACATGACGCCAATATTTCTAGCACTTTTCTTTTTTTTGGGGGTTTAACGTCGCTTTCAATTGCATGGTCATATCACGACGGGGGCGTTACCCTCCATTCGCAGGAAACTCACAAACCTGCTACCCACATTAACCTCATCCAGCCGGGGTTTGGCCGTAATGCCAGCATCACGAAGTCTTCACCTCGCTGGACGTTGGTTCATTCGGGCATCCTACGAGAACCGATGGATTCAACGCGCCATTGACGCTGGCTTTACTATATTTTTTTCTTGACACAAATAACTTCTTCATGGGTTTGTATTAATTTCTCTCTGTTAAAACTCCAACTGTTTCACTATACCTACAGAAAGGTGATAATTTGCAAGCCAGAATGGACTGTTTTACAATCTCCGTCAAAAATTTGTTTGATCACGTACGTTCATTACAAGCACTCTCTGTCGTAAAAGTTAAACCTGCTTTGCCGACAAAAAAGTTGAAACTTTCAACGTTTGAGCTATCAAAGTTTTAACCGAATTCATGAGTTAGTGCAGACTATGTACGTAAATTTGCTCAAACTTTTCCGAAAAGTTTTTTACTGAAATTTTGACACTGAAAAAAATAAATGTATTTGATTTTATATGTACCAACAGTACATGTCGACATGTTACTATGTATGGAGTGTACATTCTATAATTAAATGAAAAAAATTAATTTTAAAGGAAAATCATCATTTTTTTGGTGTTTAACGTCACTTTCAACTGCATAGCCATATCGAGAAGGGGGTTTACCCTCCATTCGTTGGAAACTTACCAATCAGCTCTCTAGAATGTCGACCAGAACATTCACCACTTTTCTCGAAATGGTCGGTTTTCCTTGATGGGCTACAATGCGAAGTATGACATGTGTATGTAACTACATACATATGTATTCACATTATACACTATGAATGCATAGTGCCACGTACAAAGTTTTATGAAGGGAAATTAATATTCTTCACGAGCGACATTTTTCACCTTCCCTCTCTTCCTCTCCCATTATCTTTATCTCTCTCTCTCATTTCCTCTTTTTCTCTCCTACCTCATTCATTATATTTTTCTCTCATTCTCTTTAACTCCCTCGCTCTATTTTTTTCTCTACGCACCTCTCTCTCATTTTCTTTTACTCTCTCACTCTCACTATTTTTTGGTCTATTATGTTCTTCTGCTCTTTTTTCCTCTCCTATTTTCTTCCTCTCCAACTCTTTCCCTACCTCTCTCTTATTTTCTCTCCCCATCCCTCTATCAATTTATTTTACACTCTCTCTCTCTCTCTTTCTGTATCCCAGTCTTTCATTTTCTCTATCCCCATCCCTCCATTAATTTCTTACACTTTCTCTCTTTGTCTGCCTCACTATCTATCTCTCTATTCTATCCCTATATCTCTCTTTCTCTCTTCTCCCTCTCATTCACTCTTGTGTACTTTTTCTCCCTCCGATAGTTGAAGTATCCACCAGTTAACTATCGGTCTCGAGTATTCTGGAGTGACAAAAACTTGTGACCATAACTAGCGTCGAAGAAATAAATAAATGCTTTTCTGATCAGCAGACTTGGCGGGGCCAACTTCTAGCGGTATTTTGATGGGGAGGGTAGGAGGAGAAGCAGAATGAGAAGAAGAAGCAGAATAAGGAGGAGAAGCAGAATAAGGAGGAGAAGCAGAATAAGGAGGAGAAGCAGAATAAGGAGGAGAAGCAGAATAAGGAGGAGAAGCAGAATAAGGAGGAGAAGCAGAATAAGGAAGAGAAGCAGAATAAGGAGAAGAAGCAGAATAAGGAGAAGAAACAGAATAAGGAGGAGAAGCAGAAAAAAGAAGAGAAGCAGAATAAGGGGAAGAAGTAGAATAAGGCGAAGAAGCAGAATAAGGAGAAGAAGCAGAATAAGGAGAAGAAGCAGAATAAGGAGAAGAAGCAGAATAAGGAGAAGAAGCAGAATAAGGCGAAGAAGCAGAATAAGGAGAAGAAGCAGAATAAGGAGAAGAAGCAGAATAAGGAAGAGAAGCAGAATAAGGGGGAGAAGCAGAATAAGGAAGAGAAGCAGAATAAGGAAGAGAAGCAGAATAAGGAAGAGAAGCAGAATAAGGGGGAGAAGCAGAATAAGCAGAAGCATAGCTTATTACAAGCGAGCTGAAATGAGAATTTCAATTTTCTAATATTAAAGCACACGTGAGGAGGGAGGTGAGTAGAGAACTTTACAATGTCAACTTTGGAGTTTCATTACGTATTATGTAGAGCGAAAGCTTCTTTTCAATGCAGGATTCAATCAGGGTGAGTAGGGGAGAAGTGAGGGTTACGAGAGAAATGTCTAATCCTTAATCCTTTGAATACTCGAAAGTACAAAAGAATTGGGGCGAGTATTGAGGGGAGGGGAAAGGAGAAAAAGGGGAACTAGAGGAAAGTGTTGGAAAGTGGAGATGGAGAGGAAAGGGCACAGGGGAATGGGGGGGGGGGGGGGGGGGAGTATATCAGTTGGACCGAAGAGATGAGAACGCAGCAGGTATTAATAAAGTACAAGGATTTTATAGAAAAGAGTACGAGTACAATGGTACATCACAGGAATATTTAGAGAATATTGAAAATAAATAAATTTCTCATTTTTTTGCCTCTTTTTCTTTCTGCATCGTGAAGAAATATAATTGGAGTGTCCTTTTTATCGCCTCTTTTGTGAAGAAATATAATTTGAATGTCTTCTTTGTTGTATTTTTCATATGTAGATCTTTGTAATAAATACGAGATTTCCTGGTCCGTGAGAGAGACAGAGAAACCGGTGTTGGGGTGGTGGAGGGATTGCATGGTCACCTGGACACAATGTCTTTAATATCTATTGTTTTTGAGAACTGCTTTTCAACTAGAACAATATTATCACCTGGCTCCCTCCTCCCATGTGTCGTAAATTAAGTACATGAAACTTTCAAGTAAGTTCTTCGCAAAATAATAGTCAGCGTAGAAGTTAAAAACACAACAGATAGTTCAACTACCGACCTCAGTAGCTTGAACCGACCTCAGTAGCTTGATCGATAAGGCGGCGGACTTGTAGCCTGGAGGTCGGTGGTTCAAGTCCCGGTTTCAGCGTAGATTTAGTAAAGCGAGTTAGAGTAGTTGTGACATCACGAAAGTGATTAACACAAATATGATAACTTTTAAAAACTAACTTTAGTTCAACTATCGACAAATTGTGCGATGTATATTACATCTTTTATAGGTTACTAATGGTAATGAGCAAAATAAAGTATATACACTGAGAGAAAAATGGACAAAAAATTTGACTATCGAGCGCTTTCATTTTCAAAACGTGCATATTATGATTAATACATGTATATGATTGCCCAATTCTTTCAACCTGATGCACACAGGCGTTCAACCCGATAACAAATCAACATTTTCCAAAATGTGATGTGGCGATTTGTGTAAAATGAGTATGTGTTGAGAATCCGGTAGTCAAACTATGCATTGAGAAGTACGAAATTTTTTGATATTGTTTATCGGAGATTAACATGTGTGTGTATCACCGATATTGAGCCATAATCGTATATCGGATTGACTAATTATTCATGTGATATTACAGAAATACAACTGCGTGGTATGAATTGTTCATAAGCTTGCATAATATTCGAGAGCCTAGTTGTGCAACCTAAATATGATTTGTTCATCTTGGGTTTGTCATTTTTTTTCAAAAACGGATTCACAAAATGTGCATTGTTGAACACAATATATCAACCCGATATGGTATTCGCGACTGACAATTTGAATAAGAAGTTGTTGTTTTAGATGGTTTAATTCACTTTACTGATAATACTATATAGCTTCCTGTCGAAACAAAATGTAAATTCAGATAGTTATGAATGTCGAACTTCTGCTTTGTAAGCCAGAGATCGAGGGTTCGTTTTAAACTGTGAGATGACATTCGGAATAAACAAGTTGATTACTTAAGATGGTTATTTTCAAGTTCTGATTTTCAAAAAATATGTATCCGTTTGAAGGAAATGTACTAACATCCTACATTCAGATAGTTACAGACGTCTAACTTCTGCCTTGTAAGCCAGAGATCGAGGGTTCTTTTTAAACTGTGAGATGACATTCGGAATAAACAAGTTGATTACTGAAGATGGTTATTTTCATGTTCTGATTTTCAAAAAATATGTATCCGTTTGAAGGAAATGTACTAACATCCTACATTCAGATAGTTATGAAAGTCTCAATTCTGCCCTGTAACGAACATTAACCACACCTGAGTGGGGTCGGAAATGGATATGTCCATTTGCACTTTTATAATTTTTCTGGCTGTTTTTTTACTGGGGTTTAACGTCGCTTTCAACTGCCATGGTTATATCACGACGGGGGTTTTCCATTCGCAGGAAACTCACAAACCTGCTACTCACATTAACCTCACCCAGCCTGAGTGGGGCCGGGAAAACCCAACATCACGAGAATTAGAATTTGAATCCTAATTCATCACAAGTCTTAACCTCGCTGGACGTCGCTTAACTTCGGTGTTAGGGAACCAGAGTATTAAACGTGCCATCCATTTCTGACTGTTGATTTCACATTTTGATGATAAAAATGTGCTTTTAGATAAACATTTTCACTATAAGCAAAACAGTTTGAACAACTTTAATAGACATGGAGATCGAGGACGTTCTGAATGAATCATTTTGTGCTTCGATTTGCAAAATTGTGTATCGGATAGAGGCTTTCTTAACTATTCGAATAAATCGAGATTTTCAGCTTGCACGATTTTCTATCAACACTTTTGCTTGTCAATTTAACAACGATGTAACATGAAATGTTACTGTTCACTCAATATGTGTATACCTTTTGAGGATCTATACAACTTGAAGGTTTTTTTCACCTCCGGTTTTTCAATATGAACCACCAATTGTAAAATTGACAATCCGTTTAACAAAACCACATTTCTAATAGGGAGCAAAGTTACCACTTCGGTTAAAGCTGAGTAATTATTCACCAGATAGTGAAATTGCATTACAATATATACAATATGTATTTTTAAAATAGAGAACTTTTATTTGTTCATCTCGATGATGAAATTCACCACGCGATATGAATATTGACTATCGGATGCACGATGCACCTCTTGTACATCGGGTATAGATAATTCCACAGTCTTACATGTCAATTTGTAATCAAGGATGAACGAATTATTCAATAAATGCATGAATCGTCTGCCCAGATACATTATTTGTCATAACAGTTCATAAAATGATCTAGCCGATGCATGATTTGTTATTAGAAGCACATATTGACTATCCAAAGTGCTCATTGATCTCAAAGTGTATCAATTTTCTCATATTGTTTGGCCTTAAGTGAAAGTGTGAAAGTGGATGTACAATTTGAAAAGTCAAAATGTGAAAGCGACAATTCAAGCGTACAATTTGTTTATCTGTTGTACAAATTGACAAAAAGATAGTTAAAATGTAATTCAGATGAGCAGACATTTTAACCAACAGATGATTATTTTGTAGCTTTAGAAATTTTAATTCACTACAAGACTTCAATTAAGAAATATCGTGAACCGTCGCGTAATTTTAATTTATTTTATCATTAATTTATTATTATTTTTATTTTTGGTCAGTGTAAAAGTAATTTTTTGTTGCCTTTTCAAATGGGTGTACCTATAGGTACAAAAATGTTTTATTAGAAAGGCTTTGCGATTGACTGAAGAAACAAAATAGCAAAATAGTAGAAACAAGGCGACGGTGGACTGTTTCTGAAGAAGTTCCAATCAAAGACACAGCTAGCGAAAACCAGGATAAGGAAGAATACCAAAATAACGAGTTTCTGGCATAGCTGCGGAAAACCTATCATCCTTGGGCAACAACTATATTAAAATGGGGAGCTACGTACGAGCTTAGAAAGAGACATCTAGAAAGATCCGACATCACCACTCTCAATTACTTCTCCGAGTTCTCGGCCCTGCAGAACAAGGAAGGATATACCTTGGTAAGTCATGTTTTTTTTTTAATAGAGGGAGGAGTTTAGTGACTTTGTTTTTCCATTTTCCCTCAAATTTGGTCGTTTTCAATCCTACCTGGAGCAAAACTGTGAAAGTGTATTCAATTTGACATAAGTTACATGGTCCCTCATTTCCAATTCAATCAACAGCAGCACAGTATACCTCAACTTAAGAGACATTTGGCTCGGGGAACTAACCCTTAAGTGCGTGGAGCATTCCTTTCGAGCAAAGTACCTGGCAATTAATTTTGGCTTATTTTAATCCTGTTATTATTGGTGGCATCAGTTGCGGGTTTTGGCTATCCGGAATAAGGATAGTTGTGGGATGTTCACATTAGTTTATTATTTTTGTGTGGAATGTACACAACAGCTCATTGATGTTTTTCTCTCTCTCTTGTGCCTCTTATTTCACAGCCTTCACGTGCCGATATCCGGAGAAAGAAGATTCCTTCTTCAGCAATGCTGTACTGCTTGCAGACAAAGTCATAGCTCTTGCCAAAATTCGCGAGCAAGAAACGTCAACTGAAGTTGTCAGATTTGGAATCCGGAATCTGCTCAGTCATCTTGATCCTGATTTGGATAATCCAGCAGAATCATGCGAACAATCGGACCCAAAAGTAATTATATCTTTACACTTACTTCCTTATTTGATGAATATTATTCCCTCACATAGAAGAAAAGGCACAAAACAAAACAAAAATCTATCACTAGTATTGACTTGCGTACGACATCTCGGACCGAAATACGCGATAGTTTAATTTCCCACATACCTCTTGAAAGCTCTGTTACAAACGTAATACAAGCAAGAAAAGAGGAATTGAGGATTAGGCGAATTACTTTGCAACCATTTATACCTTCTGTAGATGAAAAAATTGTGTGTTCTGAAACAGTTTTCATTTCTTTTGATGATATTCTTTATCCTGTCTCAGATATTGTAACTGCTGTTGTCACGTTTAAAATATTTCATGCTGCCCATCTTAAATACCCTCATGACTGTAGTGATATTTGGCTATTCATCCAAAGAGGATACTATAAAATATCCAAAGAATATGACAGAATGAACCAAAGTGTGAAAGGTCTGCTAGCTGATATGGGTTTACTTGTAGACTAAATTAAAATTGGTAAACACTTACTTTGCATACTAGGTAACTATGTTCATCTGTGGAGGCTGTAAGAAAGCCCATCTTTCGAAAAAATTACTTTTTCGCCATGTGCGCCTTTGTCAAAGTATGGGATCACCTATAAAGTGTGGGCAAGATGGCCGTATACGTAAATTTAAATCATTTAATTCATTCAGTTCTCACATGAATAGATTTCATGTCTCTTCTGAGCCTACTTTACGGTCTCACCAGACATTATTACCTTCACTTGTTGAGCAGGTATCAGTGTCATCTCCGAGTGATAGCTCAGATTTGGTTTCAATGGAAATTTTTTTGAGGAAGTACTTCGCATCTCTGTAGAGTAAGCCAGGAATAACTCGAAGCACTGTTCAATTTATAGCGGAAAATTTAAAAGACTTTGTTGATTTTTACAATGTATTGATATCTTATATGTACATGATGAAAGGCTGATGAATAGAGTCGAAACTTTTAGAGGAGCTTTTGAATTATTTGGAACTGAATATAAACGTTTCCAATATTTCATCCAAAAAGGGACTTGTATCTATAAGTTGTATGTAACTTGTATTGTTAGGTATTGTTAACTTGTATCTTGGAATTGCTCGATGTCATAACTTGTATTGTGCTGTAGGGATTCGAATCCGGAGATTGGTGGTTCGAATCCTATAGAGCAAGGCTGCCCAACCGCAGGCCCGCGAGCGCATTATTATTATTATTATACAACTCTTTATTAGATACAAAAGGGCATTATGTACATTCAAATAATAATTTTAACAGTGAAAAAATGAAAAAAACAATATATACAATAAAAATGAAAAATAATAGAAAATTTATGCCCTAACTAAAGGGCGGGGTTATTGCCTATGGCAATAACCCCGCCTGTAAAATCGGTTGGGCAGCCTTGCTATAGAGGGTGTAAAGGAACTGATTCCTCTTGGAACCTATACTGACAATCGGGTTATATCCCGAACAACAGACTTGTATCTAAACTTTCTAAAACTTGTATCTAAGTTGCTTGTATATTGTTAACTTGTATTTAACTTGTATTGTTAACTTGTATCTTGCTGTAGAGATTCAAATCCGGAGGTAGTTCGAATCCTAGCATTCAACATCACTTGGTGATTAACACATATGATAACTTTTTTTTTTAATTGTATCAAACTTCTTGTATTGTTAACTTGTATCTTGAACCTTGTAACTTTTATTGTGGACTTTAACTTGTACTTGAGTTGCTCACTTGTTGTTATACTTGTAACTTGTATCTTGAATGTCAAATAAATAAATAAGTATACGTCGATTGGTATTAATAACATAATTATCACTAATTTTTATTCCTTTTCATTTTATTTTTTTGAAGCTTTAGGGATGTACAATATTCAAAAGTATCAGCCCAAAGTGTGCTGATACAATGGATAAATTGTACATCATTAATGTACAGATTGTACATAGAGAATACACATATTGTGTATAGAGGGATGTACAAATTGTACATGGGGAATACACAAATCATGTGTGGTGGGTTGTACATATTGTACATTGAGGATACACAAATTATGTGTGGTGGGTTGTACATTATGTACATTGAGGATACACAAATTATGTGTGGTGGGTTGTACATATTGTACATTGAGGATACACATACTGTGCATCGAGGATTCACGGGTTGTGGATATAGGATAAACACATTGTGTATACAGGATATACAGTATGTATATAACTAGTTCATATTGTTCAAATTGAAATGCACAGATTGCTTATAGGAAAGTCCTAACGACTATTTAGGATACACAGATCGTGCGTTTATGGAAGTCGTATCGTCTATAACATAGACACATCATTCTACACTGAATGCACCAATCGGCCTTACGGATACATTAACTGATCATCGAAGATGTATAGTCTGTTAAAAAGGCGTGCTGAATTGTACATCGAGGTGGACTTGTGATGCATCCTAGTTTCACAGTTTATGCAACCCGCATCACACTGAGCTCGCTGGATCTCGGCTTTTTTGACAGTCCGATGCTTAACTTGTGTATCGCAATATTCAAACGGTGACGTCATCACGCACTGATGACGTCAGAAATCGTGCATCCAGGATAGATCGACGAATCACAATTCTCATATTGTTAAATCGTTAAAGCGGATATCGGCATCAGTAATCCCTCACTCGATAGACGATTTTTTTTCTCAGTGTAAAACGTCAGATAAAAGACTTTTAATAAAGGAAAATGAAACTCTTTATTTGAATAAAAGTATTTGGAAAACAATATTCAGTGAACTAGAATTTGGAAAAAGTTTCATTAATTTTCAATTACCAAATAAAGTATCCCCCAAAAATATCACTTCGTGACATAAAAAAGTCCCGCCAAGTCGTTCCCCAAAAATATTTCAGTTCCCAAATTCATCCCTCCCTCCCTTCCCAAAAAATATATTAGTTATTTGTGACCTCCCCCAAAAAAATTATTGAAATCAATTTATGGCCCCGCCTTTTATTCATTCACCTAAGTGCAACAGTATACTTATTAATAGCCTCCCCTCTCTCTTTCTTCTAATGTCCTCTTTCTTTTGTTCCTTATTGCATGTTGGAATGTTTCCTTTACAAACTCAGAACTTAAGTCTTATTTCCTTGCTCCTTTCACCGACTTGGGCTCTTGGCGGAGTACCACTAACTGGGAATAATTTTTTTTTAATCTAATAGACAGTGCTATTTTAAAAGAATTAAAAAGAGATAATTTAACATAATGGTTCTTATGGAGAACAGGAAATGAGAAGTCTAGCCGACCGCGACCCAAGGATGCATTATCTGTATCTAAGTCCCAAAATATCTGCCACCAACGAGAATTGGACCATCAGATCAAGTCACGATTCCAGCTCATTTCCAAGGAACACATGTTTACATATGTCTATATTTATATATAATCTTAGAAAAAAACCAAGACATCAGTTCCTTTGGCTAAGAACGGACCTGCTTGGTGGTACTCCGCCAAGAGCCCAAGTCGGTGAAAGGAGCAAGGAAATAAGACTTAAGTTCTGAGTTTGTAAAGGAAACATTCCAACATGCAATAAGGAACAAAAGAAAGAGGACATTAGAAGAAAGAGAGAGGGGAGGCTATTAATAAGTATACTGTTGCACTTAGGTGAATGAATAAAAGGCGGGGCCATAAATTGATTTCAATAATTTTTTTGGGGGAGGTCACAAATAACTAATATATTTTTTGGGAAGGGAGGGAGGGATGAATTTGGGAACTGAAATATTTTTGGGGAACGACTTGGCGGGACTTTTTTATGTCACGAAGTGATATTTTTTGGGGGATCTTATAACTTTTTGTAGTGGCCCTGTATAGGTGTGGGGTGAATGATACATGTTGTTTCAATATAAAACTATTTAACATATTAAATAATGACTTTAAAGGAACAAGTGTTGATAAATGAAACAGTTTGAATGTGAAGATAAAGATTTTAGTTTGATATTCATACCTAAGCACAGTATCCTTCTCCAAATTATTCTTTCACCTAAAAAGTAGATATGTGACTTTTGACTCATCTGGGAGAGTGATAATATACTAGTGATAATATGTTACGACCAACTGGTCCTACTTGATCAGAGATCGTGCAATGTTGCCAAGTATAACTGGTGTACACTCCTGAAAAACAAGCTTGTCCAATTGGAATTTGGATATTTATGGGAAGCACAGTCTAGTAATATGCTTGAGGAGAAAAGAGAAGACATTCTACTCACTTATTATTCATCACTAGTGAAAGAAGATTGGCAATCACTCCTTCGCTCTTCCTACAACATCATGTATAAGGACATTAAGATTAGACCAGATAATCCAACACCAAAACAAAGCTTTGTTACACGCTACCTACTGGAACCAGGCCCGATAGAAAGAAGTAGAGTGGCCGCCCAACTTCGCCTTAGTGGGAAAAATCTTAGGTTTTTCATCAATAAGATGTCATTCAGCTGGGACCAGGAAGAACTATGTAGTGTCTGCAATCAAAATAAGCCCGAAAACATACAACACTTTTTATTAGAATGTCCCCATTACGCAGCCTTAAGGATGAAATTTTTACGTGAAATGGGTAGCTCTGCAGAGGAATTATTGGTGATCCAGTCGAAGGCTCATCTGAACAATCTATATTTTTATGTTCTAGGAGCGTTGAAACTCAGATCCTTTCTACGAAATGAATAGTTTGTTCGGCTAAACTTTGTTTATTTGTAGTTTATTTATAGATTTTATTTATTGTATTTATGTTTATTTAGATTTTATTTTATATATATTTATATTTACGTTCAATTAGATTCTATTTATCATATATTTATATTTACGTTCAATTAGATTTTATTTATCATATATTTATATTTACGTTCAATTAGATTTTATTTATAATATATTTATATTTACGTTCGATTAGATTTTATTTATCATACTTTTTTTTATTTATTTTTTCTTTATATTGTCGTTCGATTTGATTTGATTTATCATATATTTATATAGTTATTTAGATTTTTATATAATTATTTATACAGTAATATTAAACATTTAAATTAATAATAATAGAAAGAAAAAAGAAGAAGAAAAATGGGGGGAAAATTTATGTGGCACTGCAAAATAATAGCATGTAGAAACTGTTTTTAAAAATTTATTATGTAATTTTAGATTTATTGTTTAACTAACTTGTATCCCAACCTCTATTGTAAACTCTTATTGAGAAATACAATTATATTTTTTATTCTATTCTATTCTACTAGATACTGAATATCTATACACCAACTTTTTTCTGAGCTCTGAAAATGATCCTTTTCCCAATTAAGGGCCAAATGTCCCTTTTAGGATAATAGAACAATAAAAAAGCACACCTACTACTCACGAGAAAAAAATTTGCCATCGTTTGTGAAAATCGGTCAAGTAGTTTTGGCTGTAGAGCGGTCAACGTGAAAGAAGAATCAGAAAATGATGAAAAAAATGACGTTTTTAAAGTTTGGTTTTCTCCAACTTAACTCAAACGATTTTGATGGTTCTTTTTTCAAAGCTTGTCTTTATCGTGCCCCAATCTATATTTATTTATAGTCCGAGTTCCTTCATCACTTGTACTTTTTTTCCTACAACTACAAGAATTGTGCTAATTTTGCTCTGGCGTATAACCTCACTTAGTGAGTTCGTTCTCACTGTGTTCGGTTAATTATGTTTAAAAGAAGGTAAGATAACAAGCGAGACCCTCCCTCAAGTCGAAGAACGATTAGAGAGATAGTACGGGTTATTCTAAAATTAATCCCGTTTCATAAATTGGCACTGTGTCACAGATTTTTACAAGGATGCTGTGTGGTGCCATTCATTTTATCCAGATGGGCCCCTCAACTGGTTCAAATAGTGGGTACACCCTGAACATATTTCCTTAATTTATGTCAGATATAATAATAAAGACTTTTAAGTCCCATTATTCCAGCAGTATGCCCAAGATGTATTATTATGAGGTAAAAATCCTAAATGGGAGGATAACTATGTATTTTTACAATTAATTTCTGTGAAAGAATACTGAGAACGAAGCTTATTGTGTTGAGTAATAAATGTATAAATATATTTTTTTTAACTGTTAATTTTTTATTTTATATTATAAATGAGGTACAACACAACCCACAACAAAAAGGTTAATAGTACCTCATAAACTCACTAAATTTAATGTAAATTATGTAAAACTAAAACAAGTAAAGAGTATTTTGTTTAAAAAAAATCACATGTCTCAGCTCGAACCCGCGGACCTCTAGCATCTCTAGCTCTACTCAGTGCCGCCTTAACCACTGAGCTAACTGGATTATTGACATAACCTCGTGGTGTTTGCAACATATAAAAGCTTCAATTTATTTTACTTTGTATAATAATATTTTTAGCGGCCAGTGAAAGAAATATTTACTAGAGAGAATTGGATAGGGAGGAAAAAGCCTTTCACTTCCTATGTACCTAACATTCCTAATTAGGAATAGGTATTAGGTAGTGTAGGGGCTTTTACAAAGTTTTCTATGAAACTTCTACATTTCCCACTTAAAAAGGTCCCCAAATATTTATGACATTCATGTTACACGTACATTATGTAACATTGGGTACTAGAGATTTTTTTTACATTTTTGAACCTAATATAGGTAGCTAACCAACATTTTAGAAGAAAAAAAATCTTGTCTTTTTCACTCCTTGGGCATTACAGGTTTATTATAGCTATGTGTATGTATGAAATTATTTGTGGTCAAGCACAAGGCCTCTTCACAAATTTTGTGGGTAGTGCAGCATTACTAAGAGCCTCCTTTACTTTTCAAATTCTATTACATTAATTTATTTTAACTCTGGTAATGCCGTCACTGGTCGTTACTTATTCAGTAACTACTCATTTTTCCTCACGAGGTATGAGTGGACCCCAAACACCCAAGTAAAGTGCAGAAAAATTCCTGCCCAGCTGGGGATCGAATACAGGCCACCATGCGTGGTAAGCTTAGCGCGCTAACTCACTCAGCACCGGCGACTATTTATGGGTTAGTATATCTTTATACAATTTCACATCGGGACATGTGGATTGAAAGGTTTGTGAATGAATAGGTATATACATAATAAACTAGATTAAATATCTATACTGCAATGTTATTCTGAGCTCTGAAAATGATCCTTTTCCTAATTAACGGCCAAATGGTAGCTTTTGGGATAATGAAACCATAAAAAGGCACACCTACCACCCAGAAGAAAAAAAATGAGCCATCGTTCATGAAAATCGGTCCAGTAGTTTTGGCTGTAGAGCGGTCAACGTCAAAGAAGAAGCAGAATTTTTTGAAAAAAAATGACGTTTTTACAGTGTGTTTTTGACCAACTTAACTCAAACGATTTCGATGTTTCTTTTTTAAAAGCTTGTCTATTATCGTGCCCCAATCTGTATATGTAGTTCAATTTCCTCCATCACTTGTACTTTTTCTCCTACAACTACACGAAATGTGCTACTTATGCTGTCGCGTATAGTATACTCTTGGTAGCGCGCGAACTATTTCGATTGACTTGGCGGGTCGGAGCGCTACCGCGCTCCTTAATTTATGACAGAAAAAAAGTCCATTTCGGAATAATAATACTGACATCTCATATTCCAATGCATAAAACTTCATAAATTAATAAACTACACCTATTTTCATTTTTTTTTTTTTTTTGTTATGCGGAGAACATCAATGATATTGGAAATAATCCCGGACAAACAAAATTAAACACCAACTATGTACCTATTCATTGTTCCAATTAACCACTTCTAAATAAACATAATATAGGTACATAAATGTTCAAAAATTATATACATAATAGAGATTACTACTGACCACTATAAATATCTAGATTTATGTTTTTCTTTTGAATTTGGGTTCAATGTCATTTTTAACTGCATGGTCATATCTCGACGGGGGTGTTACGCATCATTCGCAGGAAACTCACAAACCTGCTACCCACATTAACCTCACCCAGCTTGGGTTGGGCCGCAACGCCAGCAAAAGATATGTAAAAGATCACCAAATTTATTTAACCTATAAGACGCTTCTCAGCAAAACTATGCACCATATCACTGGCATGCGAGCAAATGCAGCACTCATACTGCTCATCAGCCAGCTTACAACTGGCCATGAGACAGTAGTAGCAGAACACATGCCGGCAGCCCATGTGATAAGGTTGCCATGGAAACTGTTTACACCCGGCACACCTCGAACTGGAAGTTAACACGGCGACTTCCTTCATGGAAACAACAGCGGAGTTTTTCGTCGAAAATATATTGGACAGTTTTCGCAAAACTAAATGCGATTGTAGCAGGGGCAGCAGTACTAGTAGCAGTTCCGAGATGCTCTGGTACAGAAGTTCTCGGGAAAGGTAAGTGTATTCGATAGATCGCGGGGCTCTTGTCCGAGACACAAGATTCAAGTGAAACACCCTCTCAATGATTGTGTAGTACCGCCCCTGGTTGAGAAACACGAGAAAATTCGCCAGCTTTAACACGTCCACTGCGATGTCGACATATTTGTACGTCAGATACGCGTACTTGTTGTGACCACGCAGATAGATACTGATTTCGTCGGACTTTTGTCTGACATAGTCAGCGACTATGTTGGAGATCGCGAACACTATTGTCTTTCCGCGAGCGTCTGCTAAGGTTGAGTACTTGAGCTGGAACATATTCTGGACAAAGGTGCTCTGGTGTTTGAGAAGGCTCTGCTGGTACAGGAACAGCCGCAGTAGAGCATCCACCTCAGCACTGCACTTGTTAAGGACCCAGGAGGGGAAGAACCTGAGTACTTGAGTCAGCTGGGACCTGAGGATCTGCACCAGATCAGAATCTATTTCGTGAGCGTCTAGTATCGTTACTCTGGACGCGACAAACTCTGGGGCCAGTTGCACAGCCTTGTCTTCGTTCAATTTCACAGACGACTTTCCATTTGCATCATTGGTGATGTGCTCAAAAGAAGGTTTTTTCTCTTCCGTCATCTTGCACTGCTATAGCGTCTCCAATTTATATTACTCTACAGATATGTACCTTTCTATTATAGATGACGTCAGTTTGTCGAATACATTAATAAAGTCGGAATACGTGTGACCTAAAACCTGAAAGTTACAACATTGGGAACATTTCAGTGAGAGACCTGAGGAGCTAATTAGTGAAAGTAACATTCGAGCGCGTGGGCAGGAATGGTGGGTTCTTCATCCAACCCAACGGGGAAAACGAAAAGTAATCGAATTTTCAATTAAACAAACAAGTGTTGAAACGAGGAAACTAATAAGGTAGTTGGAGAACTTTATTTCGACTGTCAAAGTAGGACAGATAGTCCCTTTACCTCAACAGTTAGGTGTGCAGAAGTTTTGCCATTACTTAAAACAAATATAGACAATATAAATATGCTTTTTCCGTACCGTTCAATTTTTTGGGGGCAATAAGATAGATCAAATAAACTTCTTCTTAAAAAACTTCCAACACTCGTCTTTTGAATAATTTCTTTTATTTTAGTCTATAGGAAATTTTAAAGAATTTAATAAAAACATTGACTTCATGCTGATCTAGTTAGAAAGAAAACTCACATGTTCACGACTAATATTAGAATTGGGAAACTATGTAGGAAACCAGGATTCAGGATTAGGTACCTTTATGGTAAAATTTTGTTAATTAATTAATGATTCTTCAATACTTTACTAAAAGTACTGTAAATAAATCAAGCCATTTCTTTTTAAATTTGTGATTCTTTTTGTTTTCTTAAAAAAGGAAAAAGGAAAAATTGCATCCGTGAAAGGAAATCCCCCCAAAAACACCACTTCGTGGTTAAAAAAAGAAGAACGCCTCAATCAAAAGAATGATTATAATTAGCTAAAAATAAATGATATCAAATTGAGAACACCTTACCCCTTCCTTCTCTTTCTATATCTCTGCACTCCTCTCTGAATTTATTCTTCTTATGTTTATCTTTCTTTATCCTTTCTAGGGGTCATTCCAAACTTGATTTCTCTTTAAATTTACTTGTTGCACGGCAATAAAAAATGGCGGTCGGAGTATGATTTTCTGAACTTATTTCATTTGAATCGAGAAAATTACACCGCGACCGCCATTTTTTATTGCCGTGCAACAAGTAAATTTAAAGAGAAATCAAGTTTGGAATGACCCCTAGAAAGGATAAAGAAAGATAAACATAAGAAGAATAAATTCAGAGAGGAGTGCAGAGATATAGAAAGAGAAGGAAGGGGTAAGGTGTTCTCAATTTGATATCATTTATTTTTAGCTAATTATAATCATTCTTTTGATTGAGGCGTTCTTCTTTTTTTAACCACGAAGTGGTGTTTTTGGGGGGATATCAGTTCTTTTTGTACGAAAATATAGGTTCATACACTACTGAAACATTATGAATAACAAAAGTAAATAAGCTGGGAAAATGTAAATGTACCAAGTTGTCTTTTTTTTAAGATATAGTTTTAGCAGTAGGTATTTAATTTTTCTAAGTTCAATATGTATTTGGATCACAGATTTGGCCCCTGAGCCCCCAAAGTGAGTATATAATATATAAATTTGCTATGCAAGACCTTTTGATTCTATACTCCACATGATTAGGTTTATCTTTCAATGCTAAATAGACCTCGGAGCCTCCTATGAGGGACACAACACCTGGATTTACAATTGCCATAGAAATTAATTTGTAATCACCTTATCAAGTTGAGGTAATGAGTTGTCTCCCGTTGACCTTTTCTTACCCTAATTCTCTCCGGCTTGTTGCAGGGGTCACCACGAGTATTTCTCCCGGAAATAAGACCATGCTTTTTTACATTAGGTATTTAAGAAAATGAAAACTATAAAATTATCATTTTTATATAAGAATCGGCCTTTTATAAGGAAATCTTTAAAATCTCTAACTAATGAAAGGCAATGCCTTCAGTGTATAGTAGAGTTAGGTAAAATGCATAGAAGGCCATGCCTTAGGAATATAGAAGTGTTAGGGATAATACATAGAAGGCAATGCCTCGGGTTTATAGTAGGGTTAGGTAAATATATAGAAGGCCATGCCTTGGGTTTATCATAGGGTTAGGAAAAATACATAGAAGGCCATGCCTCAGGTTCCTAGGTGTTTCGATTTTAATGTTTATGCTAGGCCTAAAATATTTAGATTTAAACTCAGGTAAAAATGCAAGCGACGCGACGGTAGACAATTCGGTGTTGATAAAACCATGAGCGGGAGAGAGCTCGGTGGTGACCTCCCTTATCAATACCTCACGAGGTATGAGTGTACCCTGGACATAATGGACAGAGAAAAAAAACTTCCCTGAAGGGGATAGAACCCAAGTCATCGTGCCTGCAAGCCTAGTATGCTACCCATTTGGCCAAAGTCACTACTTTGTCACAACTTTTAGTGAGTAGCATCGACATTATGAGAGCTAATTCATCATATTTTATCTCCATCCAACCATGATTGTCCAAAATCAATCTCGTAATGCCGCCATTGGCCAATTCTGCAACTACTAAAAAATTTCTCGCGAGGGTAATGAGGTCGTCATGAAGATCAAATATAAAGATCGGAAAAACAAACAACGTTAAGCCCAAATTGAAAATATAGAGCTAAAAAATTTCGTCCCCGCCAGGATTCGAACCCATGCTGACTGGGTGGCAGGTCGAGCTTGCTACCAATAGACAAAGTTGTCTTCTAAAGAAACGGACGGAAAATGAACTAACTAAATTAATACTTGGAAACTTAAACATTAAAATTTTGCTGTGAGAGAGCAAGGTCATGTCGAAAAATACATACTGGCCAAGATCTGACCACTAAGCTAAGGATTCGAAGGTACCTACCCGCCAAAGAAAATGAAAAGGCCACCAGGTGCCACCCAGTGGACCAGATGAAGGAATAAAATCGATAAATTTGGTATCTGCTCATCAAGATCTTTCATTTGATACCACTTAAGATTAGTATTATCCTTCAATTCCCGATTTGGGCTCCCAAAACCCGAGGCCGCCCAAATGGGCTGCCCGCTTAAAATTTAGAATTTTTTTTTGGTCCGGGCTCATCTCCATTATATCTTGATCACTTTAGACACCTCACTTAATCTTCAGTGCCAAGTTAAGGACACGAAGTCGGGTCTCAAAGGATCCGTATGAAAAAAACAGAAAAAAAAAAAAAAAAAAAAAAAAAAAATATGAATCTTTTCATGTCTTTCACGATTGTTGGGGGGTCTCGAAAATAGGGTTCCCGTTGGCCTAGGAAGTCAAACAAAAAGTCAAATCAATTTATTTTTCAACGTAGAGTCCATTTCTGCAAAAAAAAATCGCAACTTTTGAAAATCATGTTGCACTTTTCGCTGGCTGAAAGTACATGAAATGCATGGGAACTATGTTTTCCGTAACCTTACACTCTGCCGGGCTGTCTCTTTCTTTGTATAGGCGTTCTTCACACCTCGGCCGAGGTGTTTGATACATTTTTACAAACTTCTATAAAATGCGTCTTTATGGTATGTCCCAATTGTCCCATCTTACACTGTATAGTACACCAACACATTTCATGTTAGGATTAGGCTTTCTGCAGGACTTGATACGCAATTCTCTATGCAAACAAAATTAATTAATCATACCAAAAACGTTTCTTATGTTTAATCTATGGCTGGAAAAGCTGTTCGCCTTCTAAGCGTGAATTAAACATTGAAATAATAAAGAAACATACACTGGCACTGTCTCGTGTGACTTCGGTGTTAAAGAAATTGAGCATACATAAAGCACGATACGGCGACAACACTGTAATAACAAGAGGGAAAAGTAATGAAATTATAAGAAGGAAAGATAAGTCAATATTGTTTACAGTAACCCAGTCTCCGTTGAAACGAGAAATAAATTGAAACGATAAGATTTCCCCAAAGTCAACCTAGATTTCATTTCCAATCACACAAGAACTCATAAAACCCATGTTAGTCAGCAAAGGGTCTCATGAGAAAGAAAAATCACAAGGATTATCAAGAACATAGAATTGCTGACTCAACCGTGAAATATGATATAAATTGGTTCAAGGTATTGTTAATGTACTCTAGAGAAATATCGATATTGAACTTACAACAAACCTTGACTTAGGCCAATAAAATGAAATGTTGGGGGTTAGAGTGCTGAGGAGAAATAGAGAGATATACGAGTGTGAAGATCAAAAGAAAATTTCTAGTTCAAATAAACATAGACCATGGATTTGATCGTTGCTCGACAGGGTGAAACAAAGGTAGAAGAGAGGTTCAGAGAACAAAAAAGAAATGGATCGATCCTGTGAACACTCAGTTAATTTTCTCAACATCGAACACGCTAGAGAAAGCTAATGGAAGGACGTCTAGAGCCCAAGAACCTTGTCAGAGTTGTCAGAATCATTTAATGATAAATGCATCATAACAGGATAACCAAACAAATGTTGCAGTTAAATATTCGGAGAAGAACCGATTCACCGCGATTACGGTGGAATGATAATTTATTATGACCAAAAGAGAGATATTACTAGAAGAGGTCAAACCTCAACTATCATAAGTAATTAACGAAAATATATAGATTTATAGATATAACGTGGTGGAGAGGTTTTGTACATAGAAACTTAAGACGGAATGGCTTAAAATTTGATGATGATACGTAAAATTCCCGACAATGAAGGGTGCTATTGGTTTTACCTCCCTCTCCAGAACTTCGACCGATAGTGTCACTTCAATAAACTGATGTTTTCAATTAGTTTAACATTCGCCTCACTGTTCACTTGGATAGTTCCTTTGAACAATAATGTATTTTTCCACAATCAGCTCTTCCACTCTCTGCGTTTCTATCGAAGCGTGCAACTTTGCTTTTCTCTCTGCTTCTCTTACGTCTATTTGTGAGTTTATTTCATTTGATTTTGTGAGATTATTTTTATTGATTAAGTTCCGTTAGTTTTTATTTCCGTTACCTTTTGTTTTGTGAGTTTATTCCATTTGATTTTGTGAGTTTATACCATTTGATTTTGCGATTTTATTTCAATAGATTTTGTGATTTCAGTTAATTACGTTTATTGAGTCTATCTCATATTCTTTTGCGAGCTTATTCAATTTCTAAATGTTCTTACTTTTTGTTTTCTGTGATTTACTCCGCTTGTTCATTGAATGAATGTATTTGATTTTGAGATTTAATTCAGTTTTTTATTGAGATTCATTTTATCCATGTTTTTGCTCCATTTATATCTTTTTGTTTACCAATTGACCCAACTGTTCTTTGTTCAATGAATGTTGCACCTGAAAAGAGCAAAAGAACAATTGTCAGGTCGATCAAAAACGAACTAATGTCAAGGATTCAACACCCATATTGCTTTCCGAAAATGCTCTTGTAGCATTACATTTATCCTCAGTGGAATCCCTGTCGTAGAAAGGCTGGAATTTTACGACACCTCTGTGTATGCGCCAGGCAAATCAGAAAAGTGAGAATGTTTACAGTGTATGCGGCCGACGCAGGAAGAAGTCCTAATGGAAAACTAACGAGCTATCCCTACCTGTCTACTCAATCTTTCAAGGAGAAATGTAAATTATTTATTGTTTTTCCTTCCTATTTCATTTACTTTTTCCTCTTCCTCACCCTTCATCTTCTATTTCTTCCTCAGTTTTCTCCACTACCTCTTCTTCATCTATCTCCTCCTCCTAAACCTCTTTTCTCTAATCTTCTCTTCCTCCTTCTTATTTATTTTTGTCCTTAATTTTTACTTGTTCACCATTTTCTTCCTACCTTCTTTTCTCTCTTATCATTTTGTTGGTCTTATCCTTTCTTTTCTTTATTTTCTCTCGATCTTTCTCTTTAATCTTCCTTTCACTTTTTTTTTCTCGCACTCTCTTTCACTTTTTCCTCTATCATATTTTGTTTCTTTTATCCTCCTTTTGATTTTCATATTCTTTAACTCTGTTTTCCTCTCTAATCTTCCTTCATGTCCTCTTTTTTTCTCGTGTCATCTTCTTTTTCTTTTCATGTTTTTCCTCTGTTTTCTCTTTAGTCTTGTTTCATCTCCTCTTTATCTTCTAACTCTCAGAGCCTTTCTTTTATCTGCGTTTAAACATTCACTCGCTTTATTTTCCTACTTCTGAAATTAAAAAAGGTTGATGTTACAGAAAATATTTTGTTCCTGAGAGATATCCAGGAAGAGGGAAGGGGAGGGAGAGAGAGAGAAGATCATGAGGGGTAGATAATAAAAAATATGAAAAGCCAGGATGGAAAATTACAGTTAGCTCATGGAGTTTAGCACACAGATTAAAATGAAGGAAATTGCAGGAAACTGACAAACTGAGAGAAAACTAATTCTTTCGAACACTACGTTGCGGATTACCAATCCAAGTGCTTCGGGCAGTGGACTCTTAATCTAAAAGTTGATGTCCGAAACAGTACTTAAATTTAACATAGTTAAATTGCAACTATGTTATCATACATAGGTAGTAATATTAAATTGAGATAAATTCAAAGAAATAAACTTTAACATGCTTACAATTTGAACTCTTACATAGGTATTGTCATTTCGCATATACAGTGATCAGTTGGTTCTAAAGTGCTTGAATTTCACTCATAGAAGTAAGCTCTGACCTGAACTACCTGAAGTCCGTAGGTACCATTGACTATAGCAGATCTGAAGTCTGCTATCAGTTATTGCCCATTTATAGTAAGTCGGAAGACAAAACTTAATGGGTGTAAATGTTCTAACAAAGAAAAAGTTGCAGCACTTTGCTGAATTTTCGCAACATTTATCCTGTTCCGCTAGACAGCAGACGCTTTCCCAACCCGACCCGTCTGCCGGAACAGAGCCACCGCCCTTTCTTTTCTCCCCCACCCCCTGCTTTCCATTCTACTTCTTCTTTGTTTATGTCCCTGTTTGTCTGTCTCCTGAAAACTTTTTCCATCTTCGCCGCCGCCGACTTTGAGAGAAGTTTTCAATTGAAAATCGACCTTACTACTATTACACGCGGATAATATTCGGGGAAGAGGAGAGCATGAGAACTGTGTGAAGAAGAGAATATTAGAACTTAAGATAAAAGAAAGATAGGGGGCAAGACAAAGAGGTGGCAGAGAAAGAGGTGGCTCCCAACAATTAGTTGGAAAAATAAAGTTACAGAAGACTTTCAAGAGAAAAACTAGATAGTGGAGGCGTAAAACAGCAAAAAGTACACGAGTAAAGTAACTAGTTATTTCTGTACTTTTACTTTCTTTTACCTTTGAGGTAAAATTGAAAAGTTATCATATTTGTGTTAATCACTTACGTGATACCACAACTACTCAAAATCGCTTTACTAAATCCACGCTGAAACCGGGACTTGAACCACCGACCTCCAGGTAACAAGTTCATCGCCTTATCGTTCAAGCTACTGAGATCCGTTGCTATAAGGTATAGAACAGGATTTCACGTCTCAAGTTAAAAAAAAAGAAAGTTACTTACTGTCTTTGAGAAAAAATAAAAAATATGACCATGAAAAATAAGCAAATTATTGACCTTAAGAAATATTTGTTCAAATAAGAAGTCTATCCTAAGTTCTGGACAGCTTGCAACCGACGTATCCTTCAGGATTAAGACCAAAAAAGGCGCCTCAAATGTCCGGATCTCAGAGAACCAAAAATTTGTAACATGTAGGTAAAAAACTTGTTTATAATAGTCAAGATAAATTAAGCAATTTGAATTTGAAAAGGAGGACCCAAACTAAACTTTCATTATCACTGGTAGAAAATAAATTGCTCGTCTCTTTCAAAACGTACCTGGGGAACATTAACTTTTTTGTTGAACTTTTCTTTTCATTTTTATCTTTCTCATCCGTTCAAAATAGTTCCCTCTCCCTTGTCTCATAAAATATCCTACATCCATTAAAGTTTACCTTCATACACTAAGGACCCTCCCCTAGCATGTTCATTATTCGCGCTTACGTAAGCGATGTGAGTAGTTCGTGTCGATAATGGCTAACTTCACAAACTTCGAAATTGTTCGGAAAATAAATTAGCTAACTTCACAGACTTTCATATCGTTCAGGAAATAAATAAGATGGTTTTGATGAAAAGAAGGAAACAATAGAACTTTATGAGCGTTAAATCGCGCTGATAATACGGATATTAGGTAATACTCGGACATTAGGTTCTACCATAGAATAGACAGCTGGGCGTTTCCGGCTATTAGGTTAGAGACCTAATGTGATTCCATCCAAAATAATTTCTTAGTTGTATACTTCAGGTGCTTTCTATGGCAAACAAATACCGACCCTGTTTGAACGGTAAAGGCGAATAAGAAAAGCATATTCATAATATTATGTCAAATCCATTCAATCCCTTAGGCATCAAACAATACAAAAAATCGACCGGTTTGACACACATACTCCTACATAAATATTTCCATCACGTGTGAATTTTAAAATGGGAAATATAAAGTTCTCAATTTCTCTTTCTCGCTTTCTCTTTATCTTTTCAACTCTCTTTTAGTTTTTTTTCTCACCCACACGTCATCCTCATTGACGTGTGGCAACATTTGTTTCCACCCGGAAGTAAAAAGGCAAGAGAGAGAGAGAGAGAGAGAGAGAAGAAAAGGAGGGAGGGAAGAATATGAGAGAGAAGAAAAAGACAAGCATAGGGGAAAGAAGAAGAGGGGAGAAGAGGGAAAAGACGGGGGGTTAGAGAGAGATGGAGAAAGAAGGGGATAAAAGGCGG
Organism: Bactericera cockerelli; assembly: GCA_024516035.1. Taxonomy (NCBI): domain Eukaryota; kingdom Metazoa; phylum Arthropoda; class Insecta; order Hemiptera; family Triozidae; genus Bactericera; species Bactericera cockerelli. The sequence continues at coordinate 50,932,879 of CM044955.1, forward strand.
AGAAAACTGTGGAAAAAGAAAGAAGGAGGGGCGTAGGAAGAGAAGGGGGTGGGAGGAAGGGAGAGAGAAGAAGGAACAGGAAGTAACAGAGACAGAGAACACAGGTATGAAAAGAAAAAAAAAGAGACCAATCACTTTCGCATGCATTCTTTTCCCAAGCTAATATTGTACTGAGCGAATAGAAATTTGGTATTTTCTATAGTTAAAAAAAAAAATACCGACCTCAGTAGCTTGATCGATAAGGCAGCGGACTTGTAACCTGGAGGTCGGTGGTTCAAGTCCCGGTTTCAGCGTAGATTTAGTAAAGCGCGTTTGAGTAGTTGTGATGTCACGAAAGTGATTCACACAAATATGATAACTTAGTTTTAAAAAATCTCTAAGAACCTGTGGGATCCCAATTGATATTATATTTTCAGTATTCAATCATTTATTAGGAGGCATTTAAATGTTGACACGTTTAGATCTATAAAACATTAGTTTGTGTCAACAACTCCGACGTTACAGAGCTGAGTTATGCTTTACTCAAAAGGCTGGTGTTCGAGTTTCGACGGTGAAATAATGTTACAGTGTGTAGGCAATTTTTCATGGGATTTGTTTGGTATATATTTTAAATTTCAATTCAAATTTCTAGTTTCACAGTATTAGAATATAGTTCTACATTTTTTATATGAAAAATCTCCCCACAAATTACACAACTCGCTTAGTTAAAAATTAAATGTGCCTGCAAGTCCTGATGCATATTGCAAAACGCAATATGATTTTCGAGAAACCCGTGACATAAGCCGATGGAACGTGTCAATAGAAAGCTTGGGAGTGGGAGTGGGTGTGGGTGTGGGTGTGGGTGTGTGGTATGGGGGTGTGTATGGGTGGGTGTAATGGTGAAAACACCGTGAACAGCTTTGTTACACAAACACCTCACAGGTCTCCTCGGTGCAGCTACGTGGAGACGGGAAACAAAAGGGTGGGTGATGCTCTATTGGAGAGCAGAGGAGGATGATTTTCCATTGTTTATGGTAGTTTCATAGCGGTTTTTTATTATTTATTTTACGCAATTGTGGAAGCTTGTTTAGCCTTTTGCGTGATGAGTACTCATTCCGTACCGTAGATTTGTATAAAATTATCTTGGAATTTTAGGTGTTTGGTTGAATGTCTAGGTCTCTAGGTAATGAATGATCAAGGATATGTTGTAAAAAAAATGAGACACTATTAATGAATTAAGGGATCGGGCCACAGATGACAGATTTTGCGGTCATTAAATATTGCTATTGACCTAATTGCCACTCCAGTAAATTCTTGACCGAGAGAGTCAGTTACAAGTGAGCTTACACAGTTGAAAGGATTCTCAGAGTGCAATTATGTTGTGTACTTAGAGTTAAGAGTATGTATGAAGAGTTAATTACTGTAAATAGAATCCCACAAAAAACTACCGTTAAAAAAAGGGCCAAGTTCCAGAACTCCTATCCAAAAAGGTTTCGCCAATGAATGCAGTGATATCTTGTTTGCGGCCAAGTTATCTTGGTACTAAACTATTTCTTTTATTAACACCCGTTTTCTGAGTTCCTCATTTTGTATGTTTTTAACTGCAAACCATCCTCTAACTTGGCCAGTTTCGCTCCTTGTGATGGTTATATTATTATTCTGTACCTATAAATATAGTGGTAATATTCCATACAACCGATGGCATAAAACTGGCCAAGTGAGAGGATAGTTTGCAGTTAAAAACATACAAAATGAGGAACTCAGAAAACGGGTGTTAATAAAAGAAATAGTTTAGTACCAAGATAACTTGGCCGCAAACAAGATATCACTGCATTCATTGGCGAAACCTTTTTGGATAGGAGTTCTGGAACTTGGCCCTTTTTTTAACGGTAGTTTTTTGTGGGATATCATTACTTTTTGTAAATGCTTCGTTTCACAGCAAGTTTCTTTATTTTTTATGAAAAATTTCATGATTCTTCACTTTAATATGCTCCCTAAAACGACACCCTTTAACAGCGGAAATAGTGCGAAAGTGCCGGTTTTCAGATTTTTCCCTGTACTTTTACAATAAACCCTACCATCATGCAAAATTTCAGCTTTCTAGGTAGTAGGGAAGTGCTTCATAATTTAGATCCATAATCGATTATATATTTCCTCCCTAAAACGACACCGTTATACACCATGATAAGTGAAAAAGTTGCGGTTTTCAGATTTTTCCCAGTACTTTTACAATAAACCCTACCAGTATGCAAAATTTCAGCCTTATAGGTAGTAAGGAAGTGCCTCATAATTTATATACATAATATAGTATAGTTCCTCCCTAAAACGACACCGTTTAACTGTTTTCAGAACTTTTTCAGATTTTTCCCTGTACTTTTACAATAAACCCTACCATCATGCAAAATTTCAGCTTTCTAGGTAGTCGGGAAGTGCTTCATAATTTAGATTCATAATCGATAATATATATTCCTCCCTAAAACGACACCGTTTAACAGCATAATAAATGCGAAAGTTTCGGTTTTCAGATTTTTCCCTGTACTTTTACAATAAACCCTACCATCATGCAAAATTTCAGCTTTCTAGGTAGTCGGGAAGTGCCTCATAATTTTGATGATCTGTCAGTCAGTCAGTCAATCAGTCAGTCAGTCAGTATCAAAATCGCAAATTTCAAAATTACATTCCTCTGAAAGTTTTTTGCATAGAGTCTTGAAATTTTCAATGTCTTTTTAATGATATTAGGACCATCTCTGTTCCAAATTTCATATCTCTATAATCAATTGAACCGAAGATATGAGTGTGTGAAAAACCGGGTGAATCGGTTCGTGTAAAGATACACTGCCGTGCTTTCTGGAACTTGGCCTGGCGCACTGCCGTGCGCTCAGATTAGGGGTTTCTCTCAGTTAGAATATGCAAAAGGAAAGTACTCGTCAAAAAGATTTTGAAATCTTGTACATTCAGATGTATGTATTTAGATTTTAGAGTATGTACTTAAAAAGTCAATTACTGTAAATATAATTAAGGGAGAAAATCATCTTAATTATATTTACAGTAATTAACTTTTTACGTACAGTTGAAGTATGCAAAAAAAAGGAACTTTTTAAAAAGATGTTCAAATCTTTCAGCTGACGAGTTGTCGGAATTGTTTTGACTTGTCAAAAGTTTTCGACTCTCTCAGCAGAGGAAGAAAGTGGACTCTTCTTCTTCCTCTGCATGAGTGGTCAAGTGGTGAGAGCGTGGGTTTTGTAACCCAGCTGATTCAGATCGCATCTGTACGAGACAATTTATCTCATTTATTCTTTAAGTACAATTTGACCTCAAAATAAGACACAAATGCAGGGGCCTTGCTTGGCGGTAACGCCGAATTCAGCCCTGAAACGTTATTATTATTATACAACGCTTTATTAGGTATAAATGGACATTATGTACATACAAATAATTAATTTAACAATGAAAGAAATGGAAATAATATATACAATGAAAATGAAAAAAATAGAAAATATATAAAAACATAAGTCCTAACTAAAGGGCGGGGTTATTGCCTATGGCAATCTCTTCCACCCAACGTTGTACGGCAATGTCTAAATGTGTAGAGTAGTGTTAATAGGAAAAATAAATAGAGGGCCATGCCTTGGGTAGAGCCCTTTCCATGGCCATGCCTTGGTGTACAAGAGAAGACCCTGTCAGCGATGAGGCCATCATCATAATCATATCAATAGGACAGGAGAGAGAGAGAGACTAATGTAATGGTCAAACACTGATGCCCTATGCAGTTGCTGGGAATTGTTGTTTGCCGAACACCCGATTCCCGGGATTTTGTTTCCAAGTGTTGATGAATGAGAGGGGCCAGTGTTTGTTCTAGGAAAGTGAGTGGGCAGCCACGCACCAATGTAGGTCCTGTTCATCTTTATCATCTAACACTTTCATCCAGGGCCGTTTTTAAACTTCCTACCGCTCCGGGCACTTGATACAATGACGGCCTTCTTCACGGAGGGTCTGGGGTGTTGTTGGAATAACAAACAGTAGATTCATGTTGCGTTGGTCGCTCAGTATTTCGGCAGTTTGCGACAGCAAACAAAGCCTAAGGTGACTCATAAGACAGTAGCAGTTGCAGCAATGCGCTGTACTAGTATACAGCATATTTATTTATTTTATTTCTTTTTAATTTGAGTTTAACGTCGCTTTCAACTGCATGTTCATATCAGGACGGAGGTGTTACCCTTCCTTCACAGGAAACTCACAAACCTGCTACCTACATTACCTTCACCCAGCCTGGGTTGGGCCGGAATGCAAGCATCACAAAGTCTTCACTTCCCTGGGCGTTCCTTAACTATGGCGAATCTACGAGAAAAGGTGCACTCAAAGCGTCATCGACCATGGCTGTATACTACATAGCTTTTTGCCATACTCAACAGAGAAGATATCCAATACAAGTCTCGCTCAAGGAGCGTTGGTACATGGTGGACAGACATTGTAATCCTGTGATTTTATTTTGAAAAAATTCATTCTCTTTTCCGCCTTTTTTTTTCCTATTCAGATTTAGGCGCTCTAGGCACGATCCTAATCGGAAAAGCGGCCCTACCTCTATCAGCATCATCCTCAATATTGATGACCAGGGCACACACGTTCTGTTTAGTTTAGGTGCATAGATAGGGCTTCTCTCCTGTCCCATGTTTCGTTATGAGACAAGTCAACACAAGGATTGTGTAAACAGTGTGATATTCTAATATTGGGTATGTGATGAAGGTAAATTGGTCATGTATATCTACATATGTAATGTACGTGAATAGTTATGTATACTATTGTATAATATAGGTAAATTTATATCTATGAAATAAAGGTGAATATTCATGTTTACCAACTGTGGGTCAAGATGATTGTGATTTGAAGATACATCGGCGATATATTATATGGATGTAACATCATGTCCTGGGTCTTATGTTTAACTAACTAGGGCATTTTCAAGTATTAATAATAACAACCAAAACTTATTTCAGCCGCTAGTAAAACATTAAACTGATAGGAGGGATGCTGGCGGATGGCGTAAGATGCCAGCATTCTGCCTTTTTAAACGGGAAATAACAAAAATACGGTTAGAGATAATTTGTGAGAAAATATGAGTAGATATTTCGAGCAATGGTGGCATTCCAAAATAGCAATGACTTACTTAGGCAAAAGCTATTATCACAGGAGTGTCGTAATGCTGTGTTACTCATTAAAGTTGTGACATAATAGCACAAAATAACACCATGTACCTACTAGGGTTGCCAGATCATTTCCAGCCCAAAACGGGACAAGAGACCTAAAACGTCCAAAAAAACGGGATTTTGGATGAAAATACGGGACAAGCACTTTTTAACACCCCCCCCCCCCCCCCCCCACATCCTGCAATGTTCGGAAGAAAGAAAAAAGCTTTATTTTTAAAAACAACTTTTTACTATTCAGATTTATTTAGTACTTCTCATATTTTTGATTAGACTGTATTTTTTTGACAAAAACTTTTTTACCATTGAGATATTGGTAAAATGGGGTACAAGTGATATTGTAGTTGAACATTATTTTTAGTTCAGTTGAAATCATGTCAGCCGAACACCTGTTCCTGATGTCTGTCCATTTCAGGTTCATTTGAGAGAAAACTCTCTCTACGTAACAGTTTATTATCACCTAAATTACCAGAGGAGATGGTGAAACTGGGGAAAATACGGGACACGCGTGTCCCGTACGGGACATTTTGAAAAGTGCCCAAAATACGGGACGTCCCGGGAAATACGGGACGTCTGGCAACCCTAGTACCTACCCATCTAGTATCTATGTGTGTAATTATTCAATTATTGTACCACACTTCCAGAGAGGACAACTCCGCCAAAAGAGAAAAAATTGATCTAAACGATACGAGGTTACATATTCCTCCGGGATTTGGAAAAAAAAATGAGGAAGAGATAGACAGAGAGAGAGAGAGAGAGAGAGAGAGAGAGGCAAACAAAGAGAGCGAGGGAGTATAACCTAAAGATAATAACAGAAAAACGAAGAAAATTAATTTTATAGAACGTTTTTTTCTTTCGCAGGTCTGAACTTTGTACATGCATGTCACGTCGAGGTGAGGAGATGAATCAGAGAGAGGTTGGGTGGAAGAGATTGCCGCAGGCAATAACCCCACCCTTTAGTTGGGACATACATATGTATATTTTTTATCTATGTTATCTTGTTGTTTTTTTTATTTTTATTGTTTAATTTTATATGTTATTTGCGTTTTATTTTTTATAATTGCTTGTTTGTACATAATTATGTCCTATCAATAAATAATTAAATAATAATATAATAATTCAGTCCCACTAAGTTAAGCGCGCAATGGGAACAAGTGTCCAATATCAATATTATACAATAAGCGACTCATTTTTCCTCACGAGTGGACTCCGGACAGCCAAAGCACAGCGTAGATATTTACTGTACTAATGGGATTCGAACCCGGGTCACTTGCACCGAACTGCATGCGCTAACCACAGTGCCATGATGTCTCTAAGGGGAATCGAACCACAGTGCCATGATGTCTATCAGGGGAATCGGTATATGAATTAGCAAGATGAATATGAATAAATTGCTTGTTATTCAAATAATGGGAATGGTTATGCTGAGATTCCAAGATGGTTCGTTCTGTCTATTTATACTAAAACAATTTAGCATACATAATTAACATCTAATATACAGGGTGGTCACGCGTAAGCGCCGTAAGGTATACTATATAGGTATGAATCAGCATGACTGATCTTCATGAAATGAGAGTATGAGACACCCTGTATCACATAAAAATGGTTGTTCCTCAATCCTCATGCACCTGCACCGAGAAATAATGGGCAGTCTAATTGGCTCAGAGAATAACGATCCTGAACTCGGAGGTCATGGGTTCGCTATCCGCCCGGAACATTTTTTACACCTTCTTAAATTTATAGGTACACTGAGAAAAAAAATTTTTTTTGGTGGCATTCCAAATGCGAAAATAGGCTGCAGACGTCTAATATGGTAGGGCCCAGCCTGTTTTTGACAGCCAAAAAAAAAAGTGGCATAGTATATGTGAATGCCGGCGGCATCCTAAATCACCTGCATCCGACACTAGGCCTATGAAACTCTGATTTAGGGAGAGCTCAATGAAAATGCATAGACTGCACAATATTGCGTTCAGGTTTGGAACACTGCAGACTATATGAGCATGCTGCAGGCCAGTTTGGAATTACAAGACCGGTGTTCTGGATTAGTACGGCGTTCTCGGCATTAGACATAGGGAACTCTGATATAGAGGCTGCACTATGATAATGCATAGACTGCACATATTGTGGTCAGATTTGGCGTGCTGAATATTCTATTAGACTGCTGCACACCAATTCGGAATTTCAATACCGGTGTTCTAGATTAATATTGCGTTTTCGGCAATAGGCATATGGAACTCTGGTTTAGAGGCTGAACTATGATAATGCATAGACTGCACAAATTGTGTTCAGGTTTGGAATGCTGCGGTGTTCTATTGAGCAGAAGGTAGACGAAAACCGGAAGTGTTAGTGTGAAAGGGAAAGCCGGCATCCTATAAAAACAAGTAATTCGAAAATGGAAAACAAGAATAATGCATTGAATGCCACCATCTCATTGTAGACCGCGGTGGTCTATTTACTAAAGACTGTCCAGCTTTTTAGTCGAAAATAGAGGGCAACATTGTTAGAGTGAGTGCCGGCATCCTAATATTATACTATCATTCAAAAATGGAAAACAAGAATAATGCGTTCAATGCCAGCATCCCATTGTAGACCGCGGTGGTCTATTTACTAAAACTGTCCAATTCTTTAGTCCAAAATAGAAGGCAACATTGGTAAACGGAGTGCAAACATGCTAATATGTATGTATGTATGATTTTATTAGTGGTGAAGCACAAGGCCTCTTCACAATTTTTGTGGGTAGCGCAGCATTACTAAGAGCCTCCTTTACAATTCGAATTATTCTATTACATTCATTTCTTTTTACTCTGATAATGCCGCCACTGGTTGTTACTCATACAAGTAACTACTCAATTTTCCTCACGAGGTATGAGTGCACCCCAAACATCCAAGTACAGAGCAGAAAAATTCCTGCTCCGCTGGGAATCGAACCCAGGTCACCATGCGTGCAATGCCTAGCGCGCTAACTCACTGTGCCATGGTGACTACTATGCTAATATAATATTATCGTTCGAAATTGAAAACAAGAATAGCGCGTTGGATGCCAGCATCCCATTCTAGATATTGATGGCAAAAAATCATGTCATAAACACTTTTTATAAACCATTTGGTCAAAATAACGGCTTAATCAGCCGGTTCTATGGAATGGTTAAGGATATGAAAAAAATTATGAGAATATAAAATGCTGTTTATTGAAAAATAAACAAAAAATAATCCCACCATTTTTTAGATAAAACGTACTGATAACGAGAAAAACGAAGACTATAATGTCAAAATGTACAAATTGCCCCTTCAAATAGGGCCATGTATGCAACCGAGTGTTTTATTTCACTACTGGAGGTTAATTTTGCCATCAAGAAGCTTCAGTTTGAATTTGAAAAAGATCGACTCTGGAGCCACAAAATGGCGACCAATATTTGCACAAACGGACCTCGACCCGATACTATCAATAGTTTCGAAATTTCATCGACCCTATCTCTTGAACGGCTTATTCGATTTGGACATGCTAAACTGTTTCCGAAGCGTCTTGTGAAAGTAAATCTTTTAGATTCTCACATATTTTCTGTGAACTCATTAGAAGTGGCACTTTACCTTCAAAAACACATTTTATACACAATTTGTTCAAAAATCGGCTTAATCAGCCGGTTCTATGGAATGGTTAAGGATATGAAAAAAATTATGAGAATATAAAATGCTGTTTATTGAAAAATAAACAAAAAATAATCCCACCATTTTTTAGATAAAACGTACTGATAACGAGTAAAACGAAGACTATAATGTCAAAATGTACAAATTGCCCCTTCAAATAGGTCCAGGTATGCAACCGAGTGTTTTATTTCACTACTGGAGGTTAATTTTGCCATCAGGAAGCTTCAGTTTGAATTTGAAAAAGATCGACTATGGAGCCACAAAATGGCGACCAATATTTGCACAAACGGACCTCGACCCGATACTATCAATAGTTTCGAAATTTCATCGACCCTATCTCTTGAACGGCTTATTCGATTTGGACATGCTAAACTGTTTCCGAAGCGTCTTGTGAAAGTAAATCTTTTAGATTCTCACATACAGGGTGCGGCGCGGTAATGTCCCATTTTGAATCGCCCAGTGTGAAGCCGCACTTCTAATTAGACAAGTTCAAACAAAGTTAGAAGATGCACAAACTACTAATTTTTTCGATTCAATTTAGCTCAGTTGTCAAAATGATTTTATCAAAGCAACAGAAAGCTTATTGCGTGGAGCGTTAGTTTTCGAAAAATAAGTGTATCGTAGCAGTGCAGCGGGAGTTTGACATTGCTCACCAAACTGTAACTCGATCTGCATGGAGGGGGTTTTCATGAAGTTCCTTAGGGTTGTTGTCACTCCAATAACGCATATTTTGTTTATTAACACAGCCTGTGTCAACCCCCGAAAACGTTGAACGAGTACGTGAGGCGATATTGCGGTCACCTAGGTGCTCAGCTCGCAAGCATGCTGCTGCTCTTGGCATATCAGACCGTTCATTGCGGAGGATACTTCATAAAGAATTGCATTTTCATCCCTACAAAATGGTAGTGGTGCAGGAATTATTCAAGCGAGACTTTATTCAACGACAAAATGCATGTGAAACCCTGATTGACTCCTTACTTCCAGATGCGATAGTTTTCTTCAGTGATGAAGCCCATTTTCACATGTCAGGCTGTGTTAATAAACAAAATATGCGTTATTGGAGTGACAACAACCCTAGGGAACTTCATGAAAACCCCCTCCATGCAGATCGAGTTACAGTTTGGTGTGCAATGTCAAACTCCCGCTGCACTGCTACGATAAACTTATTTTTCGAAAAATAACGCTCCACGCAATAAGCTTTCTGTTGCTTTGATAAAATCATTTTGACTATAGAGCTAAATTGAATCGAAAAAATTAGTAGTTTTTGCATCTTCTAACTTTGTTTGAACTTGTCTAATTAGAAGTGCGGCTTCACACTAAGCGATTCAAAATGGGACATTACCGCGCCGCACCCTGTATTTTCTGTGAACTCATTAGAAGTGGCACTTTACCTTCAAAAACACATTTTATACACAATTTGTTCAAAAATCGGCTTAATTAGCCGGTTCTATGGAATGGTTAAGGATATGAAAATTTTTTTGAGAATATAAAATGCTGTATATTGAAAAATAAACAAAAAATAATCCCACCATTTTTTAGATAAAACGTACTGATAACGAGAAAAACGAAGACTATAATGTCAAAATGTACAAATTGCCCCTTCAAATAGGGCCATGTATGCAACCGAGTGTTTTATTTCACTACTGGAGGTTAATTTTGCCATCAGGAAGCTTCAGTTTGAATTTGAAAAAGATCGACTCTGGAGCCACAAAATGGCGACCAATATTTGCACAAACGGACCTCGACCCGATACTATCAATAGTTTCGAAATTTCATCGACCCTATCTCTTGAACGGCTTATTCGATTTGGACATGCTAAACTGTTTCCGAAGCGTCTTGTGAAAGTAAATCTTTTAGATTCTCACATATTTTCTGTGAACTCATTAGAAGTGGCACTTTACCTTCAAAAACACATTTTATACACAATTTGTTCAAAAATCGGCTTAATCAGCCGGTTCTATGGAATGGTTAAGGATATGAAAAAAATTATGAGAATATAAAATGCTGTTTATTGAAAAATAAACAAAAAATAATCCCACCATTTTTTAGATAAAACGTACTGATAACGAGTAAAACGAAGACTATAATGTCAAAATGTACAAATTGCCCCTTCAAATAGGTCCAGGTATGCAACCGAGTGTTTAATTTCACTACTGGAGGTTAATTTTGCCATCAGGAAGCTTCAGTTTGAATTTGAAAAAGATCGACTATGGAGCCACAAAATGGCGACCAATATTTGCACAAACGGACCTCGACCCGATACTATCAATAGTTTCGAAATTTCATCGACCCTATCTCTTGAACGGCTTATTCGATTTGGACATGCTAAACTGTTTCCGAAGCGTCTTGTGAAAGTAAATCTTTTAGATTCTCACATATTTTCTGTGAACTCATTAGAAGTGGCACTTTACCTTCAAAAACACATTTTATACACAATTTGTTCAAAAATCGGCTTAATTAGCCGGTTCTATGGAATGGTTAAGGATATGAAAATTTTTTTGAGAATATAAAATGCTGTATATTGAAAAATAAACAAAAAATAATCCCACCATTTTTTAGATAAAACGTACTGATAACGAGAAAAACGAAGACTATAATGTCAAAATGTACAAATTGCCCCTTCAAATAGGGCCATGTATGCAACCGAGTGTTTTATTTCACTACTGGAGGTTAATTTTGCCATCAGGAAGCTTCAGTTTGAATTTGAAAAAGATCGACTCTGGAGCCACAAAATGGCGACCAATATTTGCACAAACGGACATCGACCCGATACTATCAATAGTTTCGAAATTTCATCGACCCTATCTCTTGAACGGCTGATTCGATTTGGACATGCTAAACTGTTTCCGAAGCGTCTTGTGAAAGTAAATCTTTTAGATTCTCACATATTTTCTGTGAACTCATTAGAAGTGGCACTTTACCTTCAAAAACACATTTTATACACAATTTGTTCAAAAATCGGCTTAATTAGCCGGTTCTATGGAATGGTTAAGGATATGAAAAAAATTATGAGAATATAAAATGCTGTTTATTGAAAAATAAACAAAAAATAATCCCACCATTTTTTTGATAAAACGTACTGATAACGAGAAAAACGAAGACTATAATGTCAAAATGTACAAATTGCCCCTTCAAATAGGTCCAGGTATGCAACCGAGTGTTTTATTTCACTACTGGAGGTTAATTTTGCCATCAGGAAGCTTCAGTTTGAATTTGAAAAAGATCGACTCTGGAGCCACAAAATGGCGACCAATATTTGCACAAACGGACCTCGACCCGATACTATCAATGGTTTCGAAATTTCATCGACCCTATCTCTTGAACGGCTGATTCGATTTGGACATGCTAAACTGTTTCCGAAGCGTCTTGTGAAAGTAAATCTTTTAGATTCTCACATATTTTCTGTGAACTCATCAGAAGTGGCACTTTACCTTCAAAAACACATTTTATACACAATTTGTTCAAAAATCGGCTTAATTAGCCGGTTCTATGGAATGGTTAACCCTTCTGTGACTTCTGTCAGGTACAAGATTTTTTATCTTCCGTCCTGAACAAGGTCTGGCCAGACCTTATACTCTAAAATCGCTTATTTCTAGGAAATTAATAAAAACAAATGAAAATTGGGTCCATATCAAATTTGGTCCTATGTCAAATTCGGTCCCTTAATAAATAATTAAAAACATTTTTAAGTATATAGTATATAGACATGCAGCAAGACTATCCATTTGGACGATAGCATACTCGGTCCCGACTGTTTTTTTACCTGAAAAACAATAGCATATTCGGTCCCGAACAGGAATAATGTCATGTCAAATTCGGTCCGATGTGTCCACCCTATATACTTATTTTTCTATGTACGAGTATATACTTATCTGTTATTTTGTTTTTCCTCATTTAAAAAGGCCATGCCTAGGGTTTAAAACTGTTTTTCCTCATTCAAACCCTACTATAAACCCAAGGCATGGCCTTCATTGTTTTTTACCTAACCCTAATTTAAACCCAAGGCATGGCCTTCATTGTATTTTACCTAACCCTACTATAAACCCTAGGCATGGCCTTCAAGGAGGAAATCGATAGTCTTGCTGCATGTCTACAATATACTATATACTTAAAACTGTTTTTATTTACTTATTAAGGGACCGAATTTGACATAGGACCCAATTTGATATGGACCCAATTTGACATAGGACCGAATTTGATATGGACCCAATTTGCTAAAAAAAAAGGTCAACGGGGAGGAATTTGACATTTCCCATCCATTTCCTCCTTGAAGGCCATGCTTAGGGTTTATAGTAGGGTTAGGTAAAATACAAGGAAGGCCATGCCTATAGGGTTTATAGTAGGGTTAGGTAAAATACATTGAAGGCCATGCCTAGGGTTTATATTGGGGTTAGGTAAAATACAATGAAGGCCATGCCTTGGGTTTATAGTAGGGTTAGGTAAAATACAATGTAGGCCATGCCTCGCTTTTATAGTAGGGTTAGGTAAAATACATTGAAGGCCATGCCTTGGGTTTATAGTAGGGTTAGGTAAAATACAATGTAGGCCATGCCTCGGTTTTATAGTAGAGTTAGGTAAAATACATTGAAGGCAATGCCTATGAGGAAAAACAAGATAACAGATAAGTACATACATAGAATAATAAGTATATAGGGTGGACACATCGGACCGAATTTGACATGACATTATTCGTGTTGCGGACCGAATGTGCTATTGTTTTTCAGTTAAAAAAATAGTCGGGACGGAGTATGCTATCGTCCCAGATAAATGCAAACACAAAGTTAGAAGATGTTGCACGATCAAAAATAATATTGAAACATATAAAAAACTGAATGGAAGTACTACACAGTTGAAGAAATATCATTCTGTAAGTCCAGACAGACCTTTACCTGGCTAAGAAGGTTAATTTCGGTATTTCCCACGCTGCGCCCCCAAAAAAAAGAATTCGAGCTATTTTTAATTAGGATGGGACAAGAAGTTACCGTTTCTTGGAAGTCAGAGAATATTGTTGACCTATGATTGTTGTTCAAGGTAGAGAAAAACTACCTTGAAAATGCGAAAGGTCTGGCCAGACCTGATTCAGAAGGGTTAAAGATACGAAAAAAAAATATGAGAATATAAAATGCTCTATATTGGAAAATAAACAAAAAATAATCTCACCATTTTTAGATAAAACATACTGATAACTAGATAAAACGGGGGAGCCGCAAAAAGCGGCCAGCATCACGAGTCCCAACCTCGCTGGATGTTGCTTAACTATGACAGCAATATTTCAGTTCTAGCGGTAAACCGTAAGGGTGATTGAAAAGTGGTCGGAATTTCGGGCCCTTTGACCCCCTGCAGGACCGCTATCTCTACTAGATAAAAGTCCTCAGAGGCATGATCAACTCTGCCTTAGTGGGGCTGGGACTGAGAATTTTTCTTTTCCATTTATTTATATAGGAACGTAATGTTTACATACTAAACTTCAAGTCTTTTTGTTTAATTTGGGTTTTAATGCATGGTCATATCACGACGGGGTTGTTACCATACATTCGCAGGAAACTCTCAAACCTGCTACCCACATTAACCTCACCCAGCCTGGGTTGGGCCGGGAATAGCCAGCATCACAAGGATACGAATTTGAATGGTCACCCATCCAAATCGTCACCCATCCAAATCCTGACCTCGCTGGACGTTGTTAATGTCACACTGTCATTCGAATCTAGAAAACAGCAATAATGCACTGAATGCCGGCATTCCATAGTTGATCGCGGTGGTCTATTTATCAAGAACTGTCCAATTCTTTTGTCGAAGATAGAAGGTGACATTGGTAAACGGAGTGCCGACATCCTAATGTCTTACTATCATTCGAATCTATAAAACAGCAATAATGCACTGAATGCCGGCATTCCATAGTCGATCGCGGTGGTCTATTTATCAAGAACTGTCCAATTCTTTTGTCGAAGATAGAAGGTGACATTGGTAAACGGAGTGCCGGCATCCTAATGTCACACTATCATTCGAATCTAGAAAACAGCAATAATGCACTGAATGCCGGCATCCCATTGTAGACCGTGGTTGTCTATTTACCAAAGACTGTCCAATTCTTATGTCGAAAATAGAAGGTTGCAGTGTGAAACGGAGTGCCGGCATCCCAGTGAATCACCCCAAAAATTTCAAAGTCCACAATATTTTAGTTCAACATCCTTCAGTTTCTATATAGTGGTCGTCAGTGATACAAACCAGCAAACATGTAGTCCGCTCGTTTAAAATTGAGTTTTGGGTATCCTTCTTCATTGAAGAAGGATACCGAAGCTCAAAAATGTTATATTTTTAGGTATCCGTAACTGTAAAGATAAAATAATTACGATAAATTAACAATTGTTTAGTGTCATTTTTAATTTTCTAATAAAATAATGTAAGAACTTCAAGTGCCTACAATGCCTACCTACCTACCTAAAAACTAAAGTTATTTTAATTAGTGTTTTCATTCCAATTATTATGAGTACTTAACTATCCCACAACTACCTACCTCTCAAGACTATATTTCAGTTAAAGTTAAATCATCTCTAATTTAAATAATGTCAGTTTACTCCTGACAAGATTTTTTCAATGTTAACGATCATAGATCTTATATGACTTATAATATCTCGGTACCTACATTGAAATCTGTGCGGGAGTCGTGCAAACCCATTCCTCAGTTGCCATTCCCATCATGCACCGCAAACCAGTTGGTGTCAGCGTAGCAATCCGGTTGACCTTTGCAATGGCCGCCATCATTACCACCTGAGACTTCTGAACATTGTACCCAGCCAGTTGCATCAGTGCGCGTTCGTCTTTCAATCTCTCATCATACTTTACTTCACTGTAGTCACTTGCGTGTTGCATTAGTCCAGTCGTCCGTCGCGTGCCGTTGCGTTGTGTTTCAATTCGGTTCTCCTCTTATCATGGCAGATCAAGAGACGCAGACAATCCTTAAGTCATGGGGAATGCCAGAAGACATAATCAAAGCGTTTACAGGTTAGTTTTTTTTTCAATATTAAAGAGCTTTTGCTCATGGTTGTGTCACGTAAGGTGCAATTTCGTTTCTGCTTTGAATGCATGATTAACTGCAAAGACTGGCACTTCAAGCAGTATCTCTGCATTGGCTGTAACCAAACCAAATCCACATAAATTTTAACTTTTTTGTTACTCTATTCCATGCATGCATCCAATGTATAACGAATCTGCACCTCAACGGACCTATGATGCACATTGCACAAGGTTCCAAAGCCCGCATCATATAATTGAACCAAGCTGTTAAGTGGCAGAGAATGCCTAAGGCATTAACTTCGCCCCGGATTACAAAACAATTGTAATAAAAATTAATATTTCTTTTTGTACATATTTCTATGTTTTCTTTTTTAATTTATTGTTATACAGTATGTTTCAGAAAAGGTGGCCACCCCCTCGTAACTTTTGAACGCGACGGAATTTTTCAATTCTGTAAAGTTCTAGGTATAGGAAGTGCCCTATGGCCCATCCTGTGGTCTTATTTATTTTTGGCCCCGGTCGGCCCTTCCGGCTTTTAGGCCATATTTTTTCATTTTTCTCGCGAATTTTAAATGGAATGCTATATTTTTTATTCCTGTTAATTAATGTCCAAGTTAGGATGAGTATAATGAGCTTTTAAAATTTTCAAAAACCTTATCAGGGGCGGAGTTAGTAGGGTGCAAGTTTCAAAATTGTTACACCCTGTATTTCAGCGTTAGTTAGATTTTTTAGTACTTTTTTTATGTTCATAGGTTCAAAATATTGTTTAACACCATATGAAATCAAAAAAATATTCTTGTTTACTTCTAATCAGGGTCATAGTAAGGTTTTTGTAAAAGTACTTTTTTTCTCACGTCAATTTTTCCGCAAATTCTTGGTGTTCTCGAAATTGGCATTTTTAGAGGTGAAAGTCTGCAGTGACATATGTTTTTTATGCTTGAAATCGAAAGAAAACTTAACGGAGAAGCGATTAAAATCATAAAAAAAGCCATTTAACCTGCTAGTTTTTTCACGACAGTGTCCGGTAAAGTGAGTGAATTTCGTATTGGATTTTTTTGTTGTTGAGGAAACACAATTGGCATAGAAAATAAATAATACCTAATAAGGGAATATTACTTCAATAAACATAACTAAATGCGAAATTAAATGAAAATTATTTCTTCTAAATCAGTGCCGGATATTTTTTTTTCTCTCTCTCTTTTTTTCACTTTTCAAAGTTCAAGTTGTATCAAAAATAATGCTTCTAAAGTCGGCCTAGGGGTCCCCTCTTGAGACAATTTTAGTTGGTAAATTGGTAAAATCTGTAGAAAACACATTGTCAATAATTCTGGAGTCAGTCCGATGGCGCTTTGAATGCAACGATTCTTGTAGGATCACCGAAGTTAAGCAACGTCCAGCGAGGAGAAGACTTCGTGATGCTGGCATTCCGGCCTAACCCAGGCTGGGTGAGATAAATGTGTTTAGGAGGTTGGTGAGTTTCTTGTGAATGGAATGTAACACCCCCGTTATGATATGACCATGCAGTTGAAACGGGATATTAAACCCAAATTTAAAAAAAATCATACTGGTGTTGCTAGTAATGAATACCAGGTCTCTAAATAAAAATCTAACTATCTCGAAATTTAAGAGAAAAAAATACCAGGTCAAGTACCAAACTCTTGAGGGTGAAAATTAAACCAATTCAATTATTTTAAAGAGGCGAAGAGAGAAAGAGAGAGAGAAAAAAAATTATCCGGCACTGATTTAGAAGAAATAATTTTCATTTAATTTCGCATTTAGTTATGTTAATTGAAGTATTATTCCCTTATTAGGTATTATTTATTTTCTATGCCAATTGTGTTTCCTCAACAACAAAAAAATCCAATACGAAATTCACCCACTTTACCGGACACTGTCGTGAAAAAACTAGCAGGTTAAATGGCTTTTTTTATGATTTTAATCGCTTCTCCGTTAAGTTTTCTTTCGATTTCAAGCATAAAAAACATATGTCACTGCAGACTTTCACCTCTAAAAATGCCAATTTCGAGAACACCATTAATTTACGGAAAAATTGACGTGAGAAAAAAAGTACTTTTACAAAAACCTTACTATGACCCTGATTAGAAGTAAACAAGAATATTTTTTTGATTTCATATGGTGTTAAACAATATTTTGAACCTATGAACATAAAAAAAGTACTAAAAAATCTAACTAACGCTGAAATACAGGGTGTAACAATTTTGAAACTTGCACCCTACTAACTCCGCCCCTGATAAGGTTTTTGAAAATTTTAAAAGCTCATTATACTCAGCCTAACTTGGACATTAATTAACAGGAATAAAAAATATAGCATTCCATTTAAAATTCGCGAGAAAAATGAAAAAATATGGCCTAAAAGCCGAAAGGGCCGACCAGGGCCAAAAATAAATATGACCACAGGATGGGCCATAGGGCACTTCCTATACCTAGGACTTTACAGAATTGAAAAATTCCGTCGCGTTAAAAAGTTACAAGGGGGTGGCCACCTTTTCTGAAACATACTGTATTTTTTGTTGATGATGATTGTTTTGTAAAAATAAAAAATAAAGTGTAAATAATTAAATAAAAATAAATAAGCTGGACATTGCTACCTTGATCTGAGGGTAAACATCAACCGCATATTCCAGCTGCAGGGCTGCAATGCTTAGATTAAAGAATTAAACAAAACGCATTCTGACCAATTTTTCAATAAAAGCAACTGTTTATGAGATTTTGCCGTTTTTGCATTTTTTGGTTGCAAGGTGCTGCTACTAATAGGATAAGGAAAGTCGACACCAGATTTTTTTACCTGGTGTGGGTATTCATTTGTGAAATATTCTTATTACTTTACCCAGGTAATTGTAATAATTGTACCCAGATAGGTGCATTACAACTCTGAATACTCTGATTATGAAATAATAATGTTGGAAGTAAAAAAAACTTTAAACAATTTGTTCTATGTTTCAGAGGCTGGTATTGACTGTGTAGTGCTGGAGAATATGCAGGAGAGTGAATGGTCAGCTTTGATGCCCGACATGAAGCAGATGGGCCACCGGGTCAAGTTTAGAATGTGTTGGCAACCTTGGGTGGCTAATCTGAGGAACAGTTGTTCAACCCCATTTTCAACATCAACGTCCACAGTCGGGGATATGACATATTCAGCAGACTTGCTTATATCCACACCCACAATTACAACCCATGAGTCAACAAGCTACCCCATTGACTTCAACAGCCCTCCAGGAGGGTATAATCAACCATCAACGTCATCAACGGGATACAATCAGGACGGCATCTACAACAACTTTGATCCCATGGCAAGTGCTGGACTTGGGAGCTCGGCGTGCAATACACCAGCCATTCAGAGCCTCCCAAAAGCTGTATCCAACAATTATGTAAGTCTTTTATAATGTTCAGTCTTCTCTAATTCTTATTTTCTGTCTTTCATTATTTGCTAGAAAGAAAAGTAATAGAATTTCTATTTTTTTTGCCAGTCAGTGTTTAGTGTTAAAATGTGGTGGTATACGAGTATGTCCCCAAAAGATTCAGCCATTAATCTGTGTGCCTGTTTGTAAACAAAATAAATATTTCATGAACGGTAAAAGCTAGACTTGAAATTTGGTAATGTACCGGCCTTAGTACCTTGATTGATAAGGCAGTGGGATTTGAATCCGGAGGTCGGTGGTTCAAATCCAAGCATTGGAAAAAATAATAAGTTAGGGTTTGATTAATTGTGACATCACATTGTGATTAACACAAAATATGATAACTTTTCAATTTAGTGTGTAGACATTTAGGGAGGCTACGCAGCACAAAACGTTGCTGAAATAGGTGCTACCAGTTGCGGAATTTTTTGCCAACTATTACCGTTGAGTCACCAGTGGCAGAATTTGGCGGAATCAGTGACTGACGTCTTGTTGCGGGATAAGGAATGTCATAAGATGTTCCCTCTAGTTTATTTTGAATTAGATTAGGATATTAGATGTGGACTTCTATAACATTAACCAATGTTCATGTCTTTCCTTTGCCCTCAGGTATTGAAACTTCTCCATCAGAACTTGGAAGGTCGCTCCATATTGGAAAGGGCAAGAAAAAACCCTCATGAAAGCTTAGAGCTTAGCAACCAGAAGGCATTGGCAAATTTAATAATATTTGATTTGTTGTCTGAGAATGCTGAGCGTCAAATAACAGGACCTGAATTCACCACACTCAGCTTGCAGATCAAAGAATGTTTGCCAGGAGAGT
This sequence comes from Bactericera cockerelli, assembly GCA_024516035.1. Lineage (NCBI taxonomy): Eukaryota > Metazoa > Arthropoda > Insecta > Hemiptera > Triozidae > Bactericera > Bactericera cockerelli. The sequence goes on from CM044955.1 coordinate 50,952,957, forward strand.
GTGCAAGTGTGTACTACCTGTCTTCATTACCTAGGAAATTGGGCCAGAAAAGGGTGAATGCTGCAGGGTTGCTGAAGGAAGCATACAAGAAGAAGAAACAATACTTGCGTCAACTGATGGAGGAGTCACCGTCAAGCCGATCTGGAAGCCTGTCTCGCCGGTCTAGCACAAGCACCAATCGATCCAGCACAACCAATGTAGAGGAGATGGGGCCACTGATTCCACGGGAAGTGGAGACTGAATCCCTTCTTAGGGATGAAGGTAAGTTTGATATCTTTAACCAGTTCTCTTTTTTGACCGAACGAAGTGAGATTCTGTTTTAACTTTGGTACTGGACGATTTGGTTTTCTTTTGTCTGTCTGTCTGTTCCGCGATAATGGGGGTCTAATCTAATGTGTATTCATGTGTGTAATGATGTGAGCATGTTTCTACTTCAAATGTGAGCATGGGATCATTATGATCTCACATAAAGTGCCCTACAATAGAATGAGAAATTTCATGCAGGTCCATTAGACATTTTTGAGGATTTTGTTCATTGACAGCTTTATTTGATTTGCCAAGTAAGATTTTCTTTTCTACATTTCAGACAACCCTGTTGTGGAGGATCATTTGTCCTGGTTGGGGAAGAGCTTGGAACCGGAGAGTATTCTTCTCAATAAGTGGCGGGAGACGGCGGTGCATAGATTGCAGCAGTTGGCCAGTTGCACATCCAAGTATGACAGTGTATTTACTTATTTTAATTTATTTCCTGCATTGAGGCAACCTGATGGGTTCAAACTTCTATTAGAAGATTTTAATCATATGCATCCTGGCTGTGAAAATAGACTCTATGAGTCTATTGTTCTCCACAGAGAACGAATTTTCGAACTGGCCAAGAGGCAGCTCTCAAAAGATAGGAATAGAATTGCAGACAGGTATATTCAGAATCTTATTTCCAATTATCTCGAGGAAGTTGCTCTAGTAGAGAGCTTCGAAATTGAAAATGCAATTGCCCTTCTTCTTCTGCCTCTTATTATTGAAGTGCCCAGTGCACGTCAGAAGAACAGTAAACATTTTCGACCCTCGCGCAAAATGATTGTAGACAGCTTTATTCTTTTAGTAGAGGAGGCAAATGAAATTGAAAAGGTTGTTGCAGACAGAAGGAAACTGTTGGCCTCCAAGAGGCGTACGTTACAACCTTTTGTTGCCGTCGTAGGAAATTTTAAACAACCGCGAAACGTTTTTATAATAATTGACAACACGCATTATGTATTGAAAACAATAACAGAAGCCGTTGACGTATTGTTTAAAATATTTTTTGCAACCTGGACCAATTTTCCATGTGAAAGTGAGGATATTTGGCTAGTGTTACAATTAGGCTTTTATAACATTCCTCTCCCTACAGGCACAAGGGAAAGTAGTGAATGTCGTCAGTTAATGAACCAAATGGGCCTCCTCAAAGCTTAACAATCAGCTTGATCTTGTTAGGTAGATAAATGTGGGGATATTTTGGCAAATGAGGGGCCCAGGGGAAAGGTGGTTCAAGTGACACATTAAACAGAATAGAGTTGAGGTGCCAAAAACAGTTCCTTTGTTACTTTTTAATTCTGAAGAAATATCTCTTCCCATTAACTTCTTATTTTTTACTGAATTTACTGATTCTTTTCCAGTCAACATGTAGAAAATTTCAAAGTTATATCATCCACTAAACTCATTTTTTTCTTCTAATTGTCACTTGAACAACATTTCCTCTGAACCTCTCAAATTTAAATAAGCGTAGGTAGGTAGGCACGGTAATAGGTTTCTTTTAATAAGTCTTTTTAATTAATTTTGTTTCAGTTTAGAGTAATTTTTATTATATTTGATGTTTAAAATTCCATTTGATTGCACAATGATGTACAAATGTTATTACTGTTCTGCTACCCGTTCTACTGTTAGGGAGTTAATTACTCACTACACTAAGTACTGTCAACTGAGTGAATATAGGTTTCACAAACATTTCTACTGTGGTAATTGCGATGAAATATCTTCTAAAACATATTATACAAACAGCAACTCATTTCGTAAACACCTATACCGATTTCACACCCCTAAGTCTCTTAGTGACTCTGACTCAATCTCGCATTGGAATATACTAAATGTACCATCTCCATCTGACATGTCATCTGCTGACAATGTGCCTTCTGACATGTTACCTGATGTACCTTCTGACACGTCTCATGCTGAAGGTCAGAATGAATTGAATAGTTCATTCAATTCAATTAGCACTTCAGATACTTCTTATCTGAATCTAAATGTTGCAAGGGACACATTGAGAACTGAAATTTCCATGGTTCTGCTAGATCTTTATTCTAATCCTAGTTTGCCTCGGAGTTGTGTACAGACGTGTTTTGAAGGTTTGAAAAACACAATGGTAGCTTACAACAGGTTACTAATTGATGCCACAAAGCAACTAGCCTTGGATGATCAATCATATTCCCAAGTAGTAGACGCTCTTATGAGAATTTCCACTGACAGTGAAGCAACCTTTTCTAATTTAGAATCAGAGTACAAAAGAGTTCAGTATTTTACAAAATCGGGCTCTTACATTCCTCCCCAAGAGGTTGTCATAGGAAATAGAATGGATTATAAATTTGGAAACCATACAGACTTTGTGTCTGTTATGTGTACCATGCAAGTGATTCCCTTAAATTTGGTATTACGTGGTTTTTTTCAACTAGGAAATATCCTAAAGGACACATTGGATTATACAAAAAGTCTAGAGGCGGAAGGTGAGAGAATTGAAAATATAATGCAAGGCTCTGTGTGGAAGAAAATGAAGGAAAAATTTGATCCTAATGTCCTTAATTTTCCTTTGATATTATACATGGATGAATTTGAGACAGGGAACGTCCTGGGAGCGCATGCTTCTATTCACAAACTGTGTGGGGTGTATATATCTGTCCCATGTTTGCCAAGAAAATATTTTTCTCAATTGAAAAGTATATTTGTTCTATCAATTTTCCATGCTGCTGATAGAATTAAATTTGGTAACAATGTGATTTTCAATCCGATAATAAACATGTTAAATTTGATGAGTTCCGAGGGAATAACTGTGAATGTACCCAACGTTTACCAGGGGAAAATTAGATTTCATACTGTTTGTATGACAGGGGATAATCTCGGTCTACATGGTGCGCTAGGATTTGTGGAATGTTTTTCTGCCCGTTATTGCTGTCGTATATGTTCGATAGAAAAACAAGATATGCAGGTGACATGTCAGGAAAAACCAGAATTACTAAGAGACGCAGAGTCTTATGAAAGAGACTTGATTACAAACGACATTACTAAAACAGGCATAAAAGAAGAAAGTGTCTGGAGAGATCTCAAAGGATTCGATTTATTTGAAAATGTTGCAGTTGATTTATTGCATGACCTATTAGAAGGGGTAGGTCGGTATGTAGTTGAATTTGTATTATCTTTTTTCGTACATTTGGACATTGTTTCTTTAAGTGCAATTCAGAATGGAATTCAATCATTTAATTTTGGTCCAGACTCGTCGTCAAGGCCAGTAAATGCTATCTCGGGAACTAAATCATCAGGCATAAAAATAAAATCGTCAGCTTCAGAAATGACAAATATCATTAGGTACTTGGGTCTGATTGTAGGTCCTTACATTCCAGAAGATCATGAAGTTTGGGAACTATTTTTATTGTTAAGACAATTATTAGACCGCCTTCTTGTTCAAACTGAAGTGATACTGAATCGAACAGATTTTCAAGTATCTCATCTGGTTAGTAACTTGTGCCGAGAATATCGTAGGCTGACTGACTCTTCTTTGAAACCAAAATTTCATTATCTCCTACACTATGCACGTATGATGAAAAAATTTGGGCCCCTATGTTCGTACTGGACAATGAGATTTGAAGGAAAACATAGACCCCTAAAAATCTCCGCCAAAGTAACTTGCAACAAAGTAAATATTTGTAAAACATTAGCGGACAGGGCTCAACTTACATTCTGTCATATTTTAAATTCAAAAAAAGCTTTCAATTTTTTTAAATGTGGCAAATTGTCTTCTCTTGATTTGACTACAGATGAACTTCATCATCTCGAGGAAAGTCATTGTTATGCTTCTTGTAAGTGGTTTAAATTAGATGGGCTATCAGTAAAAGAGCTCGATGTTTTCACGGAAGACCTTTCAATTGAAACTGAAGATCCAAAATTTGTTAAAGTGCAAAAAATTCTCATTCATAAAGAAACTAAAGATATACTTTTATTATGTCGAGCTCTAGAAACACTGCAATTTGACTTTCACTATTTCGCATACCAGGTCAAAGATACAGAAAATTTAGTTTTCAAGAGATATTTGGATTTATATTCAGTTATTCCACATACATTGACAGTTATGCTTAATTCCACTTTGTTTGTCAGCCTACGTTCTACAATAGACTAGAAATGATATTTTTTCTCACTTGAAGTTGACTTTCAATAAGGAGGTATATATTAGGTAATGTAAATAAAACATCTTTACTTACTCTGCTTTTGTACATTACTCTGTATTGCCTTTTTTGTAAATTTGCAAATTATACTACTCCTTTGTACATTACTGTTAAACTACTCTCTGTACAATCTTTGCCATGTACATTACGCTTAACCTGCTCCTTGTATACTCTTTGCCATGTAGATTACTGTTACCCTCCTCTTTGTATACTTGGCCATGTACACTTAGTAGCGCTCAAAAGTATTTTCACAACTACAAAATCTCATTTTTTTTGCCAGCAAAACCATTTCGCCAATGTTACTTATCTTTGAGCATTGAAAAGGAAAAAAACTCACTTTAGACATCAAAAGTATTTCAATTAAATGGAACATTCAAAATACTTATGAGCGCTACTATACATTACTGTTAACCTGCTGTTACTATACTTTGTAATTTTGTAAACTGTATCCTATACTTTATCAACAATTTTCAATAAAACGCACATTTTTTCCAATCAATGTATTTTCTTGTATTTTTAATATTTTAATAAATACTTAGCTTTTGTTTCACAGGTGTCATTCCCGAAGCATTCTAATCCATGCATGTAGAATACCTTGTATTCCAGACCAGACTACCAGATATTCTACTATTGGAATACCTGGCATTCGACTATTGGAATTCCATGCTTTCAATTTGGAAAGCATGGTATTCCAATAGTCGAATGCCAGGTTCCAGTAGTAGAATACCTGGTATTCTGGTCTGGAATACAAAGAGTACCTGCATGGAATGCCCGATATTCTGGTTCAGGATACCAGGTTATCCTGCTATGGAATGCCGGGTGTGAATGCATAGAATGCAGGTAATCCTACTATGGAATGCCGGGTGTGAATGCATAGAATGCAGGTAATCCTACTAGGGAATGCCGGGTGAGAAATAATAGAATGCAGGTAATCCCACTAGGGATTGCCGGGTGAGAAATAATAGAATGCAGGCAATACTACTAGGGAATGCCGGGTGTAAATGCATAGACTGCACTCATTCTATATTAGTAATGAAAGGTACTGGAATGTAGGCTGCATTAAAATGAGCATAGAGTGCCAAGCCCTCTAATGAAGACTGTCTATTTCTCTAGTATAGTAAACCACATACTCGAAAGGGGGATGCCAGATGTCAAATACAGAAAGCTTCTCTGATAATGCATAGGCTGCATCATTCTAGAAGAAGAAACACATCAGTCCAAAGTAGAAAGATATTTTTTACAATAGAAAACAAAGATATCACAAATAGAAAGCCAGGTCTTCTTGAGTAGGATGCAAATGCGTGTCTGCAGCCTGTAACCTGATAATGCACTGGATGCCATCATTCTAGAAGAGTAAACAAATAAAAGGCAGGCATTGTATCACAGAAATCTTGGCATTGTATTCTCCAGTCTGAAATAGAAAACAGTGCAGTCAATGCATTTTCAAGGTGGGAGCGAAAATAGAAAACAGTGCAGTCTATGCATTTTCAAGGTGGCAGCCGAAATTGGGCACAATTTCCCCTACTTTTTGGCATGCCAGGTCTGACTACACCGTATTGGATGCCACTGGCATCCGAAGGAACAGTGCCGGCATTCAGTCCCGTTTTTGGTCTGCATGCATCCCCGTATAGCTTGAATGCAGCCTATTTTTTTTCTCAGTGTATATTGTAAATGGTAGGATTCTCATTAAGAGAAAATTAGAATCCTAATCGGGCAGTATGAATAAGTGTTAATTATTATTATCACCATGATTACCAGGATTATAGCACTCATTTGACCTACAATACAGCATACTTTGATTTCGACTATAACTCTGTCCACCCAAAAACGCCATGACCTCTTCTAGAATAGGGTCCATCTCAATCATGAAAAATAGACAGGCTACTAATGCATGTAAATTTAAGATAAATACTAAATGTTCCTAAATGTTCAATTTGTTTATTTGGGATGAATGTCGATTTCAATTTAAACGACTGACGCGGCGATGGCCACATCACGACGGGGGGTTTACCCTTCAGTCGCTTTACTTTGGGGAATTTTCCTCTCTAAATTTACATATATCTCGGAGTATAAATTAAATTTCAGATTTATTCTGCAGATACTAAATTATTCATCACACAGGGACATCGCAAATTCGCAATCTCTCACACCCAGCCAACAATTTGGGCCATTTTTTTTTTACACTTTCATGCATCGAAACATCCGATAAATAAATGAATAATTTGTGCACTTTATAATTGAAAAAAAAATCTTTTACCTCGGTACATGTTTTTTTACAAATAATTGGGTAACATAAAATGTGTTACACATGCTACATGCACATAATAATGTAGAGATATTTGGGTAGTCACCGTGGCAGAGTGAGCTAGCGCGCTAGGCATTGCACGCATGGTGACCTGGGTTCGATCCCCAGCGGGGCAGGAATTTTTTTGCTTGTATCCACTCATACCTCGTGAGAAAAAATGAGTAGTTACTTGTACGAATAACGACCAGTGGCGGCATTACCAGAGTAAAAAGAAATTAATGTAATAGAATAATTCGAAAAAGTAAAGGAGGCTCTTAGTAATGCTGCGCTACCCAAAAAAATGTGAAGAGGCCTTGGGCTTCACCACAAATAAAACCAAACACAACATTGTATATATAGGTATTTGGTGTGTTTCAAGAGACTTTTCCCTTCGTTTAAAACTTTTGAAAGTGTGGGACTTTCATTAAAAAAAAAGGAAAAAGTCTTTCGCTGATCTCAGGGCTAAAACGGGATTCTGAGGTCACCAATAGGGTGGAAGTGGATGTGCTGGGCTCTTTCATATTCTTATAAACAAACAATTGAAATAAATCGTTTAAAAGTTATGCGAAAAGGAGTTTTGAGACATACTGTACATCTTATCATAATAAACACACAATGTCCTTTAACTCCGTATTATTATAATTATTCAACGCTTTATTAGATAAAAATGGACATAATATTTATGTATAATACAAATAATTATTTTAACAATGAAAAAAAATGGAAACAATAATACAATAAATATGAAAAAAAAATAGAAAAATATATAGAAACATATTATGTCCTAACTAAAGGGCGGGGTTATTGCCTATGACAATCTCTTCCACCCAACCCTTTTACAGAAGTATGTATAGTTGTATAATTGTATAAGTACATTTTATCTATTTACTATCTCTTTTTCTTGTTGTCTTGTTTCCAATTCTGTGTATTTCTATGTTATCAATCAGTATTGTATTACATCTTTTTTTATATATAAATAATAAGACTAATGACAATGAATAGTATTTCAGTTGTGAACCAATATGACTTATGAGTTATAGTGCACAAATACAAAAATTTGCTCATTACACAAATCTTGACAAGGGAATAATAAGACTGAGTTGACAGATGTGGTCAGTTGCTTATTAAATTTACCACACCCAACAGATCTTCTTGACTGGTCGCCAAACCTGTCAGTTCATCCGTCAGATTTGACTGGCGGGTCTGATCCACTTTATATTTAGCGTACTAATCTCCGTCTAATACTAAACTGACCTCAGTAGCTTGATTGATAAGGCGGCGGACTTGTAACCTGGAGGTCGGTGGTTCAAGTCCCGGTGTCAGCGTAGATTTGGTGAAGCTAGTTTGAGTAGTTGTGACATCACGAAAGTGATTAACACAAATATGATAACTTACTAATCTCCGTCTATAAGTAAAAGTATATGTGGTGCTATATTAAGACCGTCGTCAGTGTAAGAGAGGTAGTCCCATTTAGCCAACAACTTGTTAACCCAGATAACGCGGTGAAATTTTTTGTTTTATTTTTTTGGAGTGATATAAATTGAGTCCTGAATCAAAATAAGTGCTGTCAACTTATCACTCGGACTCAAAACAAAGAGCTTAAGGTCTAGCCAACTAACCTCAACAAGCTGAATTAATTAGAAGAATCCACAACGTAGTACCTTTCACCAGATGGGGCTGACGTCCTTTGAGAAGGACGTCCTTCTGGAAGGACGTCAGCCCCATCTGGGGAGTAGAATAGTAATTGTAGAGGTTGCCAGAGATCTCCCATTTTCTGAAATGGAGTCTCAACAGAACAGAGTGACTGTTTAAGGCGCCCACTAGCGTATTTTAGGGGGCAGACTGACCCCCAGCCTCTCTCTCTCAAATCTGATATGAAAAAAAAAAAAAAAGATTTCCGTTAAAGCGCATGCGCGGGAAGGGGAAAGGAAAAATCGAGTAATGCCTTATCTGCCTAAAAAGGTTAAAGCTATGTACATAAAGAATATCGTTAGTCAATGCCTCCATGTGTTTATGATATGTAATTTTGAAATTTTCGTCCGCCATGAAAATATAATGTAACCTGCCTAAAATAATTGAAACGTTAAAGCTATGTACATAACATCAAGTATCAAGAGTTAATTCTACCCATGTACGTATGATATGTAATTTTGAGTCCCTCTGCACATAATACATGATATTACTTACGACAAATTTCTAATATTAGAAATCGAAAGTATTTTTCTAGTTTTCTCGAGACTAGATATATTTATTCAAAGTTCCTAGAATGACCATGAATTTCAAAGTTTATAATCCAACAAGGAATGTGCAAACATCGTTATTTCATCTGAGGAATACATGCATGACCAGGCGCGGCCGGTGCTAAGGAGCTGCGGAACTGCAGCACCCCCAGACGAAAAAGTTTCTCAAGACTTGAGAAAATTTTCTCAAGTCCTATTAAATCACACACTATGAAAATCATCACAAATTTCTAGAATAATTCATGCATGGTTATTATGACTGGCATGGTAAACAATCTGAAACTCTTATAAGATCCCTGGAAAATCATCACACATTTCTAGAATAATTAATGCATGATTATTATGATTGGCAAAGTAAATAAACAAACTGAAACTCTTAAGATCAAATTTTAGTCCGGTTTATGTGGCAGTACCCCCAAAACATTTTCCCACCTGTGCTCGTGCCTGTGCATGACTATCCGACGCTGCATAATTAACTTTCCGAAAGGGACTGAGGTCCCCCGAACGGTAAAGGAGAAGAAAAAGTGCGAGTTTCATGCAGTACATGATACAGGGTGACCTAATAGAACATGACAGATGTTTGTTTTCCTATGTTTTCAACAACCAAGACTCCGTGGCGTAACGGTTATAGTCCAGAGGTCTCGAGTTCGACTCCCGATTGGGACAGACTTTTCGAAGAAAATTCTGTTTCCTCTAAACACGTGAGGCTGGCATTTCCGGCCCTACCCAGGCTGGGTGAGGTTAATGTGGGTAGCTGGTACGATTCCCAGCGAATGAAGGGTAAAACCCCCGTCCTGACTATCTATGTATCTCAAATCAGGACGTTAAAACCGAATAGAATCAACTGGTCACAATAGATCTAATTAGTGATGGCCGCGAACTGCGAGGCGAGGCGAACTGTTCGCGCGAACTGCGAGCGCGAGTTTAGCAAAAACTCGCCTCGCACCTAAAAAAGTTCGCGCGAGGCGAACTGTAAAAAAACTCGCCCCGCGCGAGCGCGAACCGTCATTTCTGCGAGGCGAGGCGAACTAGTTCGCGCGAACAGTTCGCAGTTCGCGCTAAATACTATGGTAATCCCATAGGGAAACTTTTGCAATAGGAGCGTTTTAATATATCATTTTATTAGAATTAAAAATACCAAGCGGCTTTTTTTGAAAAGTAAAGCCATTTGGAATTTTGGGGTGCTGCCACATAAATCGGACTAACATGGGATTTATAGATTCGCAGTTTCAGTATTTATTGAGTTTGAGTTTCTTTACCATGCCAATCATAAGAATTATTTTAGAAATGTGTCATGCTTTTCATTGTGTACGAGCAAGGACTTGAGAAATCTTCCCTTTTTCTTTTTCGTCCGGGCGTGCTGCAGTTCCGCAGCTCCCTAGCACCGGCCGTGCCTATAATTACATATATTCCATTGTTTAGTGTAGTGCAAATTTTGACTGTTATATTTTCAGTAATTACTAAACCTACAAACTAGAATCTGGACAAAGGTAGGTTTTTCAAAAACCATTCCAATTCCAAGAAATTGATAGGTAACACACGGTTTTCCGTCCCATTTACCTTTTTTTCACCTTATTCCGTCCCGTCGATTCCGTCCCGTCAATATTTTAACACCTGATTCCGTCCGGTCATCGTAAGGGTTCAATACCCGATTCCGTCCCATATGTTCCGTCCTATATACATAAATAAATATATAAATTCAACATTTTTCATCAGTTTATTTTCAATCACGTAAAATAAAAAAATAAAGGCCATGCCTAGGGTTCATAGTATGGTTAGGTAAAATACAATGAAGGCCATGCCTTGAGTTTATAGTAGGGTTAGGTAAAATACAATGAAGGTCATGCCTTGAGTTTATAGTAGGGTTAGGTAAAATACAATGACGGCCATGTCTTGGGTTTATAGTAGGGTTAGGTAAAATACAATGACGGCCATGCCTTGGGTTTATAGTAGGGTTAGTTAAAATACAATGACGGCCATGCCTTGGGTTTATAGTAGGGTTAGGTAAAATACAATGAAGGCCATGCCTTGAGAACTTGTACATAGCCTAATACATAATATCAGGTTACTTATGTACATAGTACATAGGTGCATAAGATAAGTGACGGGACGGAATTCAGTGATTGATCTGAGAGGTTCGGGACGGAATCGAGTATCGACTACCTGAGAGAAAAAACTCGCGGGACGGAATCAGGTGTCGTCCCACACCGCTCCATCAAGTATAAATAACGAACCGAAAATGAATGACTCATTCTTATGAAGATTAAATTGAAAAGGAGGAAGGCAAAAATTCAACCCTTAGATAGACAATACAATAAATGAGGAAAGAAGTTGTAGTTAGTGTTTCGTGTGAAAGACAATATTAATGGGCATCTTGGCATGATTTGGATACCTAACATTAAAAAATCCTTCCCAGATTAAAAATTCCTATAGCTAGGTATGTGTACTGTGTCCCATATTTGATATGTTTTTCGGTCGAACGACTTGTGAACATATGCATTAAATATATCAAAAGAATTGTTAAAAAACAGAGATTTTATTATTCCTTTTTAAAGAACGATTCTGCATTGTTTTCATACTTTTTTAGCACTAGACACTCTGGAAGCGCGGGGCGAACTGTGCGAACTAAACTCGCGCGAACTGCGAGGCGAGGCGAGCGCGAACCGACGTAAGCGCGAGGCGAGGCGAACTCAAAATTTTGCGAGCGCGAGTTTCAAAAAAGTTCGCCTCGCGCCCTGCGAGGCGAGCGCGAGTCAAGCCAAAGTTCGCCTCGCCTCGCGCTTTTGCCATCACTAGATCTAATTAGGTCACAGTGTTAATTGTAAGAGTTTCACTGAAAACCCTGCAACCAGGTCAGATAATAATAACAACCAAGACTCAATCAAGAAGGCAAGAGAAACATTGTGGACAGCATGGAAAAAACTAGACGAGACTATGCATTGAACAGGCAGAGGAGGCTAATGCTTCTGTCCCGGTAGCTCAGTGGTAAAGGCGGCACTCTATGAACCCAGAGATTCCAGAGGTTGTGAAATTGAAACCCAGCTGGGACATGACAAGTTATCCTCAAATTTTACCAGAGGCTTACTGCTGAAATAATGGGACTTTAATAGTCCTGATCGGGCAGTCTAAATAACCTACTGTGACCCGGGTTCTAGAATTTTCCGCTTCTGTACTTGGATGTAACGAGGTCCTCTCACCTGGTGAGGAAAAATGAGTGGTCATTTGTGTCGATAGCGATCAGTGTAGGCATTACAATAATGGTATTGGACAGTCGATTGATGTAAGGAGGGGAAGGTCATGGAGTGGTAGTCAAGTGGTTAACGCCGCGATAGTCTGGTAATCCAGGAAGCGTGGGGGATCTGTTGGTTCGATTCCCACCCAGTTCATGAATTCCCCCTCATGAATTTGAGTTTGTGACCACTGACCACATAGTAATATAAGACTCTGAGGGTTAGAAAATGCTTTGAACATTAAACACGCTTGGGTAGTTACCTTCCACTAAAGAGTGTTATTGCTATTTTTGAAGGTACTTGTAATTTTGCGCTACCCACTAAAATTGTAATTTAACACAAATAAACCACATACACATTAAATTAGTTACGTGTCAGGTTGTTATGGGTCACCCTGTCTAATAAAACACACAGAGAAAGCTCAAGGAAAGAGAGAGGAGGAGAAAGATATGAGGAGATATGAATAATTAGAACCTGTGTGAGAAGAAGACAAACAAAGGTTATACGAGAGGAGTTGAGGAGGGAGAGAGATAGAAATATTAATTGAGAAGAGAGGTAGGTACGTGGCCGAGTAGCGCACCAGGAAACCTCGTGAGGAAAAATGAGTAACTATTTGTATGAATAGACACCAGTGGCGGCATTATGAGCAAGCAATAAGGTTCTGTGGAAAAAGATTAGGAGTCTCGTAATGTTGAGCTACCCACTGGCGTTGTGATGTCATAAAACAAATCATAAGCGAAAGCGCGCGATAAGCTCAATGGTTAAGCACTCGCTTGCCATGCGGAAGGTCCCGGGTTCTATCTCCAGAGCCGAAAAAAAAAGTTTGTCTTCAAAATTTGACAGTTGTTTGTAAGGCATCCCATCCGATGTGCTCGTGTTGAACTGTTGACCCAGCACCTAAATGGGAAGACTTGTGTCACTTCTTGCCCATCAGAGCGGAGAGAAAGAGAAAGAGAGAGAGAAAGAGGGGAGAGAAAGAGAGAGATAGGAAAATAGAGAGAGGCAGAAGAAATGTATTAGGAGTGAAAGAAGAAAAGAGAGAGAAAGGGATTCGTTAGTTAGAGTTAACAAGGAAGGAAAAGGTAGGTGTTTTTGTACCCGAAAGTCTCACATTTTAATGAGAGCTCCAGTGTGTGTCGAATTCAAATTTCAGACGAGAACAGAAAATCCAGGAGAATTGCGTAACACTATGCTCGTTTGTTCATGTGCCATGTTGGCCATGTATCATTCTATACGAGTACATGCATTTATATATCCTATAAAATATATAAGACCTGTTTGACTGCTGGAGTAAAGGGACTTTTCAGTCTTACCACGGCAATATAAACAAGGTATATTCTATTCTATTCTATTATATGGTGTGTTTGGGAAAAAAATAGCCACATTTATTGGTACTATCCATTTAATTTTAGAGTAGGTATATAGAATACATTATTTCTGGGGATCTTTTCTAATAAAAAAGAAATTCCTATGTGCTGCGTCCATTATTTAGAACTATTACATCCCCAAAAGGACTTAGTATAGAGCTAAGAAAAACACATCATGTCAACAACACGAAAAGCTTATACAATTCACATTGAAAAACAATTACATAAGTCTAAACCAAAGCTAGCACAATGTTAAAAGACATTTAAGAAAATAGAAAGCAAGAGAAGGCCAACTCAGACTATTACAAAAAAGGTTGACTAATGGCGCAACTTATGTAGAAACTTCTCACTCAAAATCTCTGCCACACAGAATGATAGCTACTAACGTTATATTACTGATAGTTTTCACGTCAATTTCTACTTTAAAAAAAGGTACTTGTTCCCCGGAACTGCTTTCGCACTACTTCAGGGCACCTTTACATTTATGCCATTCCGGAAACGGAAAAACTCGGTTAGAATTTTCCGGTCCGGCCGGGATTCGAACCCGCAACCAAAGCTCTTAACCAATGAGCCATGGAGGTCGCCTAAGGTTAAATCGGGACGGGGGTTTTACCCTCCATTCGCTGGAAACTTACCAACCAGCTACCCTCAATAACCTCACCCAGCCAAGGTCGGGCTGGGAATGGTCATCATCACGAGGGTTCTAATTAGCATGGTTACACATCGAAGTACTATCCTCGCAGGACGTTGCTGAACCCTTTGAAGCATACCGGTTTCTGAGCGTAACCACCTTTTCTGCCGCAGTTCAGAGGTACACAGATCTATTAATCATGCTGATGTGGAATCAATCCAAACACGATACCTACTAGTGCTGTTTTCTATTAAGAACTAAAGAAACTTTTTGGTTTTTTATTAATTCAAACAAGCTTTTTTTATTGCCATCTTAGGCAGGAACTTTGATTTTTTTTGTAAATTTGATAAATGGTCGCGTGCTTCAAAGGGTTAACTGATAGAACGTGAACTATTGTATTCAACGTGCCACACACACGTTTTTTTGGGACTTATCAGCTGGTTTTATTCGGGCAGTATACATAAGGTGATATCACAATATTATACCTATACCCGTCAGAACGTGTGGCAGAGCCTTTGAAATTTGAAGAAAGCACATTATAAATGAATAGATTCAAAATTTAACTTACCAAATCAAAATGGATCTAAGGATGGTCAACCTTGGATCAATTGTGTAGCTCTGGTTGCTCTTGCTAAATCATTTGATATTTAGGAGAGAACCCTGGTATGGCTTAGTTAATTGTAATTGACCAATTAGTTATCAGATCTGAAACAAAAGAAACAGTACCTTCAAATTAAATTTAAATTTTTTGCGCCATAAGCTGTATAATAATAACACTCTTTAGTGCAAGCTATGACCACCAGGCGAGGTTAATGCTCACAGCATTTTCTACCACCTAACCATCAGTCTTTTTACCATGTGGTGACATACTCAAATTAATGAGGAAAAATGCATCCACTGGGTGAGATTCGAACCAACGGATCCCTACGCTACCTAGATTAACCCAAAAGGGAATTGATGCTAATGGACAGTTTTAATCATGAACTTGAAAATAACTTTATAAATCTGCAAGTGGCTAATGGCCAATTAAATTCAGGATAAGTAATTAAGTCAGTCCATTTGAAACAATTAAATCCACATCGAGCCTGTATCTATTGTCAACTGTCTCTTGTCAAGTATCTCGATAACTCCACAAAATGTTCAAACCTCATCAAACCTGTATAAATGTCGGAAGACTCAAAGGTAAAACCCTCGAAGACAAAAGTTCCAGCATACCACCGGAAATAATGTGACTGTACGTACGTCATACAATTTTTCACCGACATAACATCATAGGGTACATCAACCACACAAACTATTAATTCAGTTTTCCTCCACATTTTTCCATCTCTCTTTTTCCCACAACATTTTCTTCGGGACCTGAGGCTACATATCTTGTTTTCTCACGTGCCACCTCAAACCACAAAAATGTCTACCTTTTTCTCTAGTCCCTACTCAACAACCTACAACACACCCACTCTTACTCCCTCAAACCAACAACACTCTCTTTTCTCTCAAACCTACTACACTCCCCCTCTCTCAATTTCCTTCTCTATAAACCAACAATCTGTCCCTGCCCCTCATTCTCTTTCTCTCTCTAGTAACCTAAAGCAATACTTCCCTCTCACTTCCTCATTCCAGTATAGCAACCTACGACAATCCCTCTTTTACCCACTATCTTTCCTCCTCCCCAACAATCCAACAACACCTGCCCACTCCCCAAAAACACTTTTCTCCTCTCCAACAACACATTCTCTTCCCAAATAAGAAAATCCCCCTACGCGATTCTAAGAAGATCCCCGCCCCACCTATCTTCAACACTTTCACTGCTTCAAGTCATTTGGGAGAAACTTTGCCGCTCAGAACTTTGCAACTTGTTACCAATTTAAATTTGTTCACAAGTTACGCACGTGCATCCTGTAAAGCTTGACTTCCAATAAGTAAACGTTGAAGCATCCGATGAAGATTTAGCTCAAAGTTGGTAATATGTACCTGAATTGAGAGTTGTTCTGTAACCTATAGACCTAACTGACACACTGTAATCAAATAGGAAATATGATGTCTAGCATCTGAACCCTTTCATTTGACACCCCACAAGATAGAGTTCACATTTTCCTTCATATTCCAATCTGTGTTTTCTCAAAACTATACTACAATATTCCAATCTGTCTTCTCCAAAACGACAACAAACTGTCCGATTAAATTTGAAGAGACCTCTATTTACTCCATAAAATGATCATAAAAACCATTAGAAAAAAAAAATCGAAAAACACACGACATGCGGATCCGGATAGCCAACCCCAAAAACTGAGGGTTCTGAAGCAAAAGTACAACATTTCTACAACAGTGTGAGAGAAACAATACTTAGTCATTATTATTAATTTATATGAGTAGAGTAGGTAGTAAAATATTTGTATTAATCACAAAGAAATAACCCGTCATACGGTCTCAAAATATTAACAAATTCGGTACGGTACCAAATACGGTAAATAAATGTACCAAATTCCATTCATAAATATGATTCATTTTAAATTTAGTCACCACTGTTTATATCGGGACCTCACAATCCGTCTCAAATCACCTGTGTTGATCTTTTCAATTATCTGGTTCGTCTCAAAGAAAACATAACATGGTCAAGTTGAAATAATAATAATTCTCTTTAGTGGAAGGTAACCACCAGGCGAGGTTAATGCTCAAAGCATTTTCTACCACCTAACCCGCAGATTCTTATTATTATGTGGTCACAAACTCAAATTAATGAGGAAAAATTCATACACTGGATGGGATTTGAACCAACGGATCCCTACGCTACCTAGATTACCAGACTATTATTATTATTGTTATTATTATGTATAAATGAATATTATGTACATACAAATAATTATTTTAACAATGAAATGGAAATGGAAACAATATATACAATAAAAATGAAAAAGAATAGAAAATATATAAAAACAAGTCCTAACTAAAGGGCGGGGTTATTGCCTATGGCAATCTCTTCCACCCAACCCTTAACCTAGCGCATTAACCACTTGACAACCAGTGCACGTGAAAGAAAACATCCCTCTGAAAATTTGGTTCCATTGAAGAAAATCCTACAGCAAAGCTAATACAGTCTCTACAGTTCCCTAGGCTTACTGCAGTGCCCTAGATCTCTGCTGCGTTGAGGTACTAGTGTACTACTGGGAAATCCTTTGTCCCCCGGGTATAGCTATAGAGCGGACGCTGGTCATCCTGAAGGTCATTGGTCGTTCTGGTGCTGAGACTTTCACTTTCCGTTCATACAGGGTGACCCAGAGATCCATGGTTATTGCTATTACACGGGCGGCCACAATTAGAGGAACGCAAGCTGTGTTTTTTTTTTTTTTTTTTTTTTTTTTTTTTTTTTTTTTTTACCGTTCATTTCCATGTGGCTACACAGTGTTGTAACTTCTGTTTTATTATGTTGTATTCAATATTTTTTTTTTGAAATTTTGATTAGGTATATTTTGGTTTTGCTACAAAAGTAATGTATAAGAACAAAAAGAAACTACACACATCAGTACTGATAAACTGATTGTAATGATGATTCAAGCAAAATCTTCTATGGTTCAAGACGAAGTGCGGGGTTCCAGCGCTGGAAACAGTGCGCCCTACCCGCTAAAATCCTCCTCTCCATCACCACAAACATACCCGGAACCGTATAGTACATTACTTAAGTTTTAATCCTGTTTTATAATTCGGCCCTAGGCTTCATTACTTTTCCATATATGGCCCCTTGTTTGAGTGAGACTCAATTGATTATGTACCGATCTGTACGATATTGTAAATCAGATTCAATTTACGAGGGATTCCTATCTGCTAAAGACTACACCACCGCGTACATATTCCTTTGAATATGCACCGATCTATACGATACTGTTAATCAGAGTAAATTTACGAGGGGTTCTATTCTGCTAAAGACTACAACACCCTGTACATATTCCTATCCATTGGGCTGAAGTTTTCACATGGCTATATTGTTGTCTGCACTGTCCATTGTCTGAGGATTTGGTATCCCCATTATTAGACGATCTAGTTATTTAGTAAGTGAACCATCAAGGTGGACGCTATACTTGGACAGTAGCTACAATCCCAGCGTAAATCAGGATCACTTCTGGATTAATGATTTATTAACAACGCCCATCTAGGGTTGTTAACCACAAAGTCCAGGGGATATACTGACTGACACCAACTTTTGATAGTAAAAGTAAAGCAGGAAACTTGAAAGTTGGACAAGAAAGACTTGAAACATTCCAAATTTTAAAGCGAGGCAACACAAAGTGCGCGAACACACCCAGTTCTACATTATAGATAATATAGACCCTAGGGTAGCCCTGATACCACGTAGAATAATCTAACCATATTATTTAATGTAAGCGGCCTCAACAGTGTCCTGAAAATTATCTATATCTACTATCTAGGTGTAGGGACTTGGCCCTTGGGGTTAGGACCAGACTGATCCTCACTGATCAAAGGGTATACAGGTGGGTCTTGAACAGTAGAATTTTCAAACTTAGAGCACAATTTCTCACTGCGAAAGTACGTCTTCCTGTTCTTCACTACCTGTGGAAAACTCGGAAGTAAATCCTAATAAAATCTCTTCATTTCCTCATCATGCACTTGCCTCATGCTCACGCCGCCGCCGCTGTAATGACCATGTTGACATTTCAGACAATGGGAGTGGAAAATGAAGCTACATAGACAGTAAAAGCAGTTAAATTACCTTGAAGGAAATTCTAGAACGTGAAGGGAAGAGACTACTGGAACGTAGAAGCTTCATGGAGAATAAGGTAAAGGTCAATTGAAAGCATGTAGAAGCAATATTATCGGAAGAGCAGAAGTGCAGAACATTGTATCTTCAGGAAGCTAAGCAGAAACAACATTTATTATGAGTAAAATAAGTGGAATATTGTAGTAGATACTAGAAAGTATTTTCAGAAAGCATAGAGGTCGTAAAAGAACTGGTAACACTGTGATCAAATTGCATCATTGCATAAATGAATCCTTAGATTTGATCCTTGTAACTTGTAATAAAAGTAATAACGATAGTGAACTTGAACAATATCTATATAAAAAAAAAAAATGAAAATACCTTCAAAATAATAATAATAATAATAAATAAATAAATATTGTTATTTGTATTTTGGGAATATTACAAGGGTTGGCATATTGACATACATTTTATGAGAAGTGAGAAGAAAAAATTGTACCAAACAGAGTGGAAAAATCCAAAAAAATATGAAACTTAAGCATGCACCTATTAAAATTAAATAAGGAAAAAATATTCTTTTTTTAGAAAGCAATATAAGAAACTTGAGGTTGAAGAAGTAAATGGATAGTTCCAAATTAGGAGGGTGGTTGAACCCTCACTTATACAATCTAATTTCCTTATTCATAGGGTAGGAAACATAAAAATGTACACATTAGAATTAAAAGATATAAGAAATGTGGAAGCAAAAAAAGTAATAATTCCAAATTAGTGGGGAGGTCGAGCCCCCCAGTTAAAGTATCTAGTTATTACTCTTATTCATGAAGTAAGCAAGTTATTAATGAACCTATTAAAATTTAAAATCAAAGAATATCAGAGAGAAAGAAGGTTATTTATTACTATCAAGCTAGCGGAAAGTCCGGAAATACCTTCAAAATGCAGTAAGAAAATATAAGTAAAACTTCGAATATAATGAACAACTTTGTGATACTTCATATTCATATATGTAGAGTTTATTTTAAATTTTAATATAAATTAATTTATTAGATAATTATTTTCTTTTTGTTCCCAATTTTGTGTGTTTTTTAAGGAATGTCTCGAAATTGACTTTTACTTATAAGAGTGGTCTCAGAAGACATTCATATCTCTAAAACCTGTGTGAGTGTTTTTGTGTATTTTTATTGGGTAAGTCGTCTTAGCGCAACTTGCTTATTATTTTATAAGAACAGATTGCAGACACCAGATAAGCAACTAAAAGAACTACCATTATTTCCCCCCAAAAAGATCATTTTTCCTTTCGGGCGCTCAAAAGTTTTCATTTCAAGATTTCTGTAGTTGCAAAAAGATTGCCAAACGAGATGCGACACTTCAAAGGCAATGTTCAAAGGCTCAGATGAGATGAAGAAGATAATGCACGTCCCAGACTACTCCCGTGAGGTACTCAGACACCTGAGACACCAAGTCAAAGGCTTTCGGAAAGTCAGGAGAAGAGTATTGAAGAGCTTGCAAGAGATTAGAAAGTGTCATGATTCATGAAAGAGATTTTACTTCCGAGTCAACATGTTCTAGAGAATCTAGAGGCATCCTTTGTCGTTGTAGCCAATAATCTCTATCTCGCTGTTCTCCTCTTTTGAGCCAAATATTTTTTGTTAGATGGATTTGCGTGTTCTTCCTCGTGGTTTGCGTTCATCTGTGCTACCTTCTAGGGTGAATCACAAGAATGCTCTCACAATACTTCAAACCCAAACTTATTGATTTTTTCGAAGCCAACTGTTATTTGTTAAATTAATATTAATTTGCGTGTGCTTCTTCATGTTTTGGCTAGATCTATGTTACCTTCTAAAAATAATCACAAAAATGTTCTCATCGTAAAATCACAAAAAATACTTCAAAACCGAACTTCTCATATTCTCGAAGCTTGTTACTCGATCCAGCGATCTCCAGATAAGGAATTTGCGGCATTATTGATCCGTTTTACTCTGAAATACCACACCGCCATTCTATCTCAGAATCCCAGATTATCTACTTGCCTGGCGTGCTACCCACTTGATACTAAAATAACGCAGCACGATATCGGGGCGTTCTATTCTGACATGAAATGTGTTTTCAAGGGTCCATGGTGTGGGGAGTAGAGTAGACCTCAGCATGTATTTGAACAAGCAGCGAGGGTCGCAGTGGGAGGGCGGAAGACCCCTATCATGGAACAAATGATACTGCAGCTATTCTAAACATCACACTTCATTTGATTGTCTCATTAAAACTGTGAATATTATTGTATCTCATTTGATGTTTGATGGCACTCTATTATTTGATTGTTTCATTAAAATTCTGGATATTATTGTATCTCATGTGATGTTTGATGGCACTCTATTATTTGATTGTTTCATTAAAATTGTGGACATGTTTCTGCAGGGTGAGGGTGGTGTTTTCAAATGTCACCATGATGCCATGTTTGCTGTCTTCTTTCTTTGATTAGATACTAGCTCCATCCATACTGCCAAAAGGTTTGATCAAGGATATTCTTTTATATGTCACCATGATGCCATGTTTGCTGTCTTCTCTCTTTGATTAGATACTAGCTCCATCCATACTGCCAAAAGGGGTGTTCATTTTGATCAAGGATATTCTTTTATACTTATACATGTTTGCTGTCATCTTTCTTTGATTAGATACTAGCTTAGCTCCATCCATACTGCCAAAAGGGGTGCTCATTTGATCAAGGATATTCTTTTATACTTATACATGTTTGCTGTCATCTTTCTTTGATTAGATACTAGCTCCATCCATACTGCCAAAAGGGGTGCTCATTTGATCAAGGATATTCTTTTATACTTATACATGTTTGCTGTCATCTTTCTTTGATTAGATACTAGCTCCATCCATACTGCCAAAAGGGGTGTTCATTTGATCAAGGATATTCTTTTATATTTATACATGAAGCTCATTCATTGTTCTCAGGAATCTATTAGATTTTAGAACAAATATGTGAGCCTCACCACATGATAAGTTGATTCACCTCTGCCATATACATACAATATAATTATGTAATTATGTACATAGGTAGTTGCTGGAACTGTGCGGATTATTTTTACACGCTAAACAATCATAATTTTCATGTACTTTTTGTACCGGGTGTTTGCACCTTACAAACTCTTCACAAGGGATTAGAACGAATAGTTCCGAACATTGAAATTGAAATCAGTTACAATAGTAAATATGTCATACCAATATGTACAATTGTACATAATTATAAATTAATACATCTAGTCAAGTACAAATTCAATAAAAAATGTTTAGTCTTAACTTGCCTGTACTAAATATTACTCAAAATAGTACAGCAAAGTGAATACGAAGCATTCATTTTACCATATTTCATAGAGAGTGGTCAACTTCTAGATCAATTAACAACGAGTGACATTTAGTTATCTCTTATCTGTATCTTGTTAGGAGCAATTGAATGTTCTGAAATGCCAGATCAGATTCTTATCAATCTTACTGCCACACGTGCAATCCTTGATTGTAGTGCCTTCTCACAATGTAGCATAGGTGCATAAGTAACGTTGGGACCCTGAACCCAAGAAAAGTATTCAACATAATTTAGTCAAAAGGCTTCTGATATCTGAGAAGCTTAAATTTGATTAGATAACTGACTGACACCAACTTGGGACCCTGAACCAAAGCGAAGTACTTATTCAACATAATCTAGTCAAAAGCCTTCTGATATCTGAGAAGCTTAAACTTGATTAGATAACTGACTGACACCAACTTGGGACCCTGAACCAAAGCGAAGTACTTATTCAACATAATCTAGTCAAAAGACTTCTGAAACTATCTGAGAAGCTTAAACTTGATTAGATAACTGACTGACACCAACTTGGGACCCTGAACCAAAGCGAAGTACTTATTCAACATAATCTAGTCAAAAGACTTCTGAAACTATCTGAGAAGCTTAAACTTAATTAGATAACTGACTGACACCAACTTGGGACCCTGAACCAAAGCGAAGCACTTATTCAACATAATCTAGTCAAAAGACTTCTGAAACTATCTGAGAAGCTTAAACTTGATTAGATAACGAAGCTAACTCTTCCACACACAAAGGGCAAACCTGTCCTGAGAATATATTGCTTTATGAAATGAAATGAAGCAGACAGACAAACGAAATTCAAACCATCTGGTAACCAACCATGATAAAACAGAACCTGCGTTCGGTCAATAATTACATTAGAATTCTTACTTCAAAAGCGTATAAATCCAATCCGACCCAGTATATCTTGTTATTTGTTCACTAAATCTAATAGGTATGTATGGTACATACCTATTTGCCTTGATCTTGAGTTGCTCTCGGCCTATAGAAGCCTCGTCTTCAGAAGAAACTTCTCGTGTTGTTAGTTCAAAAGACAAACTTTCTGTTGATGTACTTAAGCCTCCCAGGCTCATTTCATAAGATAAAATTGTTTCTTCTTATAATCTTATTTCATAAGAAGTTTTGGTTCGTGTAACCTTACTTAATAGAAACTCCATCACGTACCTAATACATGTATTCGAAAATATTACAAAGTGACATAGAGATGTATAGTTTTGCTTTCAGGCTAGATTGCTTAGAGCCATATTTCACTAGCAAAATATTCTGTATTAAGTTTGAAATAAGCATGATTCTTGGCCTGCGTCGTCGATGGCGTGTTGAATACACTAGTTTTGTTTCCGTCACTGAAGTTAAGCAATGTCCAGCGAAGTTCGGACTTGGATGGGGTGACACTTCAAACCATTATGATGCTGGCTATTCCCGGTTTGCAATCAAGACTGGGTAGGATTCGTGTGGGTAGCTAGTTGGCTGGTTTCCATCGATTGGAGGGTAAAACCCCCGTCGCGATGTGACTCTAAGCAGTGAAAGAGACGTTAAACCCCAAAACATAATATATGTAAGTAGGTATTTAGGTAATTGCGATCCTTTACTTGTGAAATTATGCCTGTGATGGAAATGAACCTTAAAATATTTTTTAGAGTTAGACCAACTATTTTGTTCATTATGTGAATTGTTGGGCTTTTATAAAGTAGTTGAAAAGTTGTTATTTTATTGAGTAATGCTTTGTTTATTTCGACATCGGTGGTTCGATTCCTAAACACGGCAAACATTTAGTAAGGCGGGTTTGTGATGTAAATGTAACATTCATATAGATACGATAACTGTTTTAACTTGACATTAACATCAAGTCTTCACCTCACTGGCTAGCTGCCACTTTATACTTATAATTATGTATGCATGAGATAATGAGATAACATACAATGATGAAATGCATAATAAACAGCTGATACGATAGCTATGATGTACGTAATAACATCATTTATATAGTAGTTCTACCATCTTAGAATAGAAATATTGGCTATGAAATATGAACTAACATCATGACTGTATAAACGGTACAGCAGCTATTAGAAGAGCTATAAAAAAACCCATCATTTCTTCAGCTTCCGTGTGTTTGCCAGGAAGTTGTTGTCTGGACGTATGTATGGACTCTGTTCTCATCAGGTCTCCCAGGCTTCACTATTCTGCACCTTGGTGTCGAGACCGTCAAGGAAATCGGTAGTTCTGCAACGCCAAGAAAACCAAAGGCGCTGTACTTAAAAGCTAACTTTCACATTTAAAGAGAAAATGGAGGAGTGGGGATTCTTTGTTGGTGTATGCGGCTCTGATAGATCATTGGAGGAAGAAAGTAATCTGATGCACTGTTTTAGAGTTTTAGTTTAATGTTGAATAAAGAACTTATTTGCATGTTCTATTAAGTATGTACGTAAATTTAACTTGTTTAACATCCAGTATGTAACAATACTTATGCATACTTAACAATATAGTTGTTAAGTATGTATGGTCCGGCGCTTTGGTTGTGTCTGACCTATTTTGTCTAAAACGGCTTGCAACAAGCGAGTCTTACTTGCTAGCAGTTAAGAGGCAGTGAAAATAAAGTATTTGTAAAAAAAAATTGGTATACTCGTTAGTTGGGAGCTGCCTAAAACATGGATAATATTCCAAAGAACAATACATATTTTCGCGCTCACAATACATCACGCCAAATTTATGAATTGTCTATTTGTATATGAGATAGAAATACAGAAATAAGAGTTCCAAAGAATAAAAAACTGTACAGCATGCCGGATTCAAACACGCAATCCTTGGCTAGGGGCCAATCGCATGGCTGTATGGTACTCTGGAGTCAC
This sequence comes from Bactericera cockerelli, assembly GCA_024516035.1. Lineage (NCBI taxonomy): Eukaryota > Metazoa > Arthropoda > Insecta > Hemiptera > Triozidae > Bactericera > Bactericera cockerelli. Next base: position 50,978,093 of record CM044955.1, read on the forward strand.
CTTTCCTTCCTCAATAGAATGGTAGGTCAGAGAACCTAGCTGGCGCTAAACTGTGGTGCTGATGGGACTTGGAATCAGACGGTTTGTGTTCGAGGCCGGGTTAAAAAAAACTCTTAGGTGTAGTAGGCTGTACTTTGTACCCAGGATTTAAGTAACTCCTAGTATTTTTGTGGTTTGCCGTTTTTAACCTAGCCGGGACATGACATGTTATCCTACCATTTGGTATTTTTACCACATAATAATATGTCTTGGGCTTACTGCTGGAATGATGGAACTTTAATAGTCTTAATCGGGCAGTATAAATAGGGCGATATTATTATTATACATTAGAATATTTTCACTACTTAATTCAAGTCCCTACTTAACTAGAGAACTATAGAAGTGTCCACCTACACTATATACTGTCAAAGTTTGTGTCTACGGAGGGGTTTCGATTAAATTATTTTTATTACTTAATTCAAGTCCCTGCTACAACACGGTAAGTCTCTACTTACAATATGTCAGCAATGCCCAAAATTTTGTGTTCTGATTAAATTATGTTCCATTACTCAATTCAAGACCCAGCAATAGCGCTGGAATTCCAAACAGCATACGAGGCATTAAGACCCCGCTTGTACAGAGGTTAACAGGGGTTATGATTGGGGAGTGCTAGGGGTTATCACTTCCTAGTCAAGGCAAGATAATGGACTCTAGGCGGTGATGGTAGTTTTCATATCAGTTAGGAATGTAATGATTGCTTCATTATCACACTTATAACCCACCGTCATACTATTTATTATTTTTATTATCAAAGCTTAAAAAGTAAATAATATTGGTTTTTTAAAAGAATAATTAAAACAATAATAAAAATCAACGTCTAGCTTGACGAGATGAAAGAGCCGGAAATAAAACATAAACTCTGTAATGTTTTCTGAGAAGTCGAAATCCACATCAATCATTTAAACGAAATTCAGTCTGTTTTCAGCTACCAAAATTCTGAGGAAACAGTTCAGAGTTCCCCCTGGAAGATGTCTACTAGGCTAGCGTCGCGCGTCGAATCCACCGGTCCTCGTAACATCACAACAGTTGTTAAGCACTCGCTTGCCATGCGGAAGGCCCCGGGTTCGAACCCCCGCGCCGATAAAAAATTGTATTCAAAACTTGGTTACAGTTGTTTGTAAGGGATACCTTCCGGTGCGATCGTGTTGACCCAGCACTAAATTGTGTGACAGCAGAATTTTTATGGGAATGCCCAAAACATCACTTCATTTATTTATTTAATGTTTCTACGGGAACTACCCATTTTTACAAAGTCCCTACACGAAAAAAAAAAAACAAAAAATCAATTCAGCACGAAATTTGACTAAAGGCACTAAAGCTGTGCTTATTTAGTTTAATAATTTGGAATTCAGACCCAAGAGGAGCTTTAGTTTAGAGCATTACAAACAAGCACGAATCCGCAGATAAAGTAACTTTTGCTCTCTCGTAATATGCTGAGGAGGTGTATGAACTTTAACTCGAGCATTAGAACAAGAGTCTGCTATTCATAATAATATGTAATATGAACCAAGAAGACACAACACAGCACTTCAGCTGCCAAGAATGCAGAACATTACTTACTGTTGTTGCGGGGAGGAGGATGCTTTAGTTTAGTGAAGAAATTTTGAGAAAAAAAAGAGAATTATTAAGAGGAAAAAAAAAACTGGATGCTTCTTTAGTTTTTACTAAAAAAAGCTTTTTTTGTGGCTAAAAACGTATTGTTGTCTTTTAGTTAGAGGCTTTGAAATTTTCCAGCATGTAACTGTATATTTTACATTAAATTGATAATAGAAGAAATAATAATAACGATATCGATACAATAGCTAGAGGAGATCAAGGTACTGTCGACTGTCTGATTTGGGGGCATATTCAAGAACCTTATCATAATTTCAGAAAGCTTAAAAAGGAGATGCTTTCAAAAGTCTAAATTTGCTCATTTTGATGGAATTGAAAATTTAATCATCCAATTTAAAAGGCATTTGTCTACTTTTGGTTATTTGATTTACAAAATTCCTCTCCATAATGTACTACTCATAACACTCGCGTCATCACCCCACAAGAAAAGCGCTCTCTGTAGCGACGCCAAGTAAAAAGAAAATAAAACTGTATCTTGAGAAATTGCAATGTTGCAAAACTATTAACTCAATCATGTGAGAAAAAAAGAAGAATTTCGCAACTAATTGCGAAGATGCCAAGTTTAGTCCCCTACTTGTAGATAAATCACTACTCCGGTGCATATTTTGTAAACAAATAATATCCCTTCGAAATTACTCATCAACGAGACGGTCGTTTTGCGGAGAACGCTTTCGAGATACGACAGTGCTCATAAGCACAAAAATACAAAAAATTGAATGTTATTTAACGGTAAACATAGTTTCTATGTACGATGTATATACATAGATACAGTGAATAGACTCAAAGCTCCTTGGCAATATTCTGGTCCCCGCCCCCACAAGATATTCCAACATAGATTTGGAAGTTGAGAGTGGGCGACAAAGTGGAGTGAGAGGTGCGAGGTCGTGCAAATGAAGAGGAATTCGGACTCATTTGCTTCCTCAAAACAACTGAAAATATGAGCATTCTATTAGACTTATAAGAGGAATTAAGATGAGGTAAATGTTTGGTTTCGGCAGATATTCATAGCCCCGTGGAGTAGCTTATGCTGGCTACTAGCTCAGAGTGGAGAAGAACCTGGAAATTTCTCATTGGTGGAAATTTCTCATGCTTTGAGCGAGGATAGTCAGTTGCAGGCTACGATACCATGGGCGTAGCCAGGGGGGGCAGGGGGGGGCAGCTGCCCCCCCCTAGAGAAACCTAAATAGTATGCAACATGGAAGGGGCAACTTAAATTTACATATGATATTTTGAAAAATATTTTTTGAGAAAAAAAAACATTGAAAAACCTTAAATCAAAAATCAAAGGATTTCTAAAAGGGTAAAAATATCAAGTAGACCCTAAAAAAAAATATCAAAGCTCTCCCTGGCTATAATATAATTAGTGAGGCGCTCCAATGGAAAATCGGGCGAGCAAATGGCCTTTTGGTGCCGATCAGGTTTAAACTGGGTTCCACCGACAGGTATGAATGGCCGCTATCTAGGGTTAGTGTTAGGGCCTTTCGTCACCTACTAGGGCCGAATTAGGGCCATATTAGGTCCTTTTTGGAAAACCATATATGCCGCTCTTACTCCTTCTGTGTTGCAGATGAAGCAAACATGTATAGAATATGACATGTGTAGAATGTGTAGGCGCACCTTTTAGTGGTACCAAAATTTGGTAGCGCTCGCCGTTCACGAGTTATGCGCAGAACAGAGATTTTTTTCGTGCCAGTTTTGCCCTGCCACTTTGGTAGCCTTTGGACGCCATTTGGTCACCTAAATATCTTTTCCTATACAAGATAAACATTTTTTTTCAGGAAATCGACGCTTCATCTGGTGGCGCCAGCGGCGCAGAGGCGCTTGAATTTTTTGCGTTTTTTTCGCCATAACTCTGGCTGTGTTAATGACGAAAGGCTGAAATTTGTTGCGTTAGGTTTGTACAAACGAGGGCTACAAGAATATGCTATATAAAAACAGCTTAAAAAATGGCTGCTTTTTTTCAATCGGTGATTATGCACCGAAAAATGTCGCAAGCACATGATGTTACCTATCGTTCGATTCACCTTGACGACGCAAATCCAAAAAGGTATAACATTACCGCCTTAAGCCTTAAAATCGATTAATTTCAAGGCGACGATTAAAACGGTTTTTTCAAACGCCGTTTTAACACTTTGAGCCCATGAATACCATATATGACCCTCACCTGACATTTCACAAAGGACATGAGTACCATATATGACCCTCACCAGTTCATTGATTAAAATTTTCGGAAAATTTTAATTTGCCCAAAGTGACCGTAAATTTTTATCAAAACTAGACAATGTAGGTCAAGGCGACTAATCTCAAGTTAAGGCCAAAAAACTTTTAAGGCAAATTTAGGTCAAATTTGTTGCGTCAGACCTGTTTTTGCCGGCTTATTTGGGGCGTTAACTTTATAGTAACAAGATATTTTTTTTTTGTAAAACCACACAAATGTATTTTTTTTGCCATTAAAATTTCAGATTTATTTTTAAAGGGCAAATAGGTCAAAATAATGAAAGATTCAAAAAAATGAAAAATAGGTCTTTTTTTTTAATTTTGACCTACTTTTTGACCTTTTGACCCAATGTGTTGCATATTAAAAGCTTTGTCTCTAAAAGTTGTAATTACTAGTAACTTTTTTTTTTCTTAAATCGGTCAAGGTAGGGTCAACAATATAGGTCAATAAAGATTTTTCGTTACGGCAATTTTCAACGTTTCGACCGTACAAAAAAGCTCCTCGCTCAAAAAGTACTACCCAAATCGTTACGATCGGCACAGTTTTAATTTGCAATAAAATTGCGGTTCTAAATATGTATATTAAAGTATATGTCCTCGCGACGAATCGAGATTTATACTCAAAAAACCTCAAAAGTAATGCGCTTTCGATTTTAATTTTTTTTTTTTGAAATTAACTTTGCATCAAATAAGTTTCAATAACATTGTTACCTGTATTCCATTCAATAAATAAAAAGCCTGTTCTAAAATATTATTGAGAGAGAAGAAAAGCTGTCTGTATTCGTTGTATGTGTAGGTACAAATTACAAATATATAATATTCAGTTTCTTGTGGGACCTTTGGATTTCAACAACAACAAAACAAATCGCTTCCACTGCCTTTTTCCGCACCCAAAGGACCCCACCCCCCCCCCCCCCCCCCCCAATTTCGACACGGATATCTTAGTTGCCCCCCCCTAGAGCGGATGCTGGCTACGCCCATGTACGATACTACTGAGGTATCAGACCAGCAAATTAAAAAAAAAAGTTATTATATTTGTGTTAATCACTTTTGTGATATCACAACTACTCAAACTCGCTTTAACCAAATCTACACTGAAACCGGGACTTGAACCACCTACCTCCAGGTTACAAGTCCGCTGCCTTATCGATTAAGCTACTGAGGTCGGTTTTTTTAGTTTCCAAACTTGACCACCAATTCACCCCGTGGATCCAGAATTATGAGTGGAAAGACTTTCTTGTAATCCAACTGTGGACTATTGTTTTCAATAAGAAAATGTAATAACTGACACGAATTTGATTATTAAGTTCTACCAGAACCCTGAATGGCTGAATCCTAAACTGATTTACAGTTTCACAGGAATTCACACACAAGAGAGAAACAAGAGCAGTTCACAGAGTCGACTCGCGTGGATGATTCGCTCAATTGAATTACGAACGCCAGACCATCTCCATTAGTCGAAGATTTGTTTCCAACACAATAAGTCAGCCTGCGGCATTGAACCTCTGATGAGGCGTAAGATGGGTTGTATTTGTCGAACAATATGAAGTGATGCAGAAAAAAACACGGGCGATAATGAAATGATTTCATGTTTTGGGCAAAAAAAATTCTACTTTTTGTGAGAAAACCAAGGAATATTATAAGAATAGGGTTCTTTCTAATAAGAAATAAGAAAGGTTTTTTGGGATATTTGTCACTGGCGGAAATCATTTCGGTGTCTGGTTTGAGGTAGTGTAAAGAGTAAAATTAAATAATATTCTTCTAAAACCGCGAGTTATCATACCTACACAATTATATCTTTTGCAAACGTTATAGTGCTATACACTTGTAGGTGGATTGGTATAATTATAAGATATGAATTCATAGGTCATGGAAAACAGGTGATGTGGTTTATAAAGACAAGTAAAGATTCATGAACAAAATAATGGTTGATAAAAAAATGCTTTAATTTAAATCAAAGTTTTCTTCTTCTCGGCTTTTCTTCCGTACCTTCTACCTACACCCTGTATTATGGAAGACTGTCGAACAACTATAGAAAAAATGTAGAAATTTAAAACTCTATAAACTACCCCCTCTGACCCCCCTTTAAAACAGGACAAAGTTCATCGTCAAAAGTGGGAAATGTAGCATAGACAGCATCTCCACACTCCCTGAGGAAGACAGATCCACCCCCAATCCGCAATGCATACAGAGTTTCCTTCTGCCCCATTATCTGTCCACCCTAACCCGCAGTGTAACTGACCGTTTGCGTACCTAATTTTCTAACCCTATTCAGTTGGGTTTTCAAAAAGTAACCCCACAGTTCTACCCGCAATTAAGACCATCTCCCACTTCTACTCACAATTAAGACCATCTCTATCTTTCTCAATCACAAACTCGATACCCCTCACTCACATTATATTATCTCTCTCTCTCACTCTCACACACACACCACACACACATGCACACACAACCACACTTCATACCATAACACTCTCACTATCTTTTCTCTCTCACACACCCCATACACAAACAAACACACATACACCCCGTACCATAACACTCTCACTATCTTTTCTCTCTTTCTATCACGCTAACCATATATGATATTGAGTATCGTACATTAGATACACACACATTCCGTATCATGCTGTTTTCAATTCTTCAATCTATAAACACTACGGGGGTGAGTTTGACTATGACACCTCCTGTGCATTGTCTCTCATTGACATCGGTGTTCATGGCATACCCTAGCAGCCGCTGTCAATACTAACATCGTACTGGAGAGGCAATGGATTAGAACAAACATAGAAGTGTTGTGACGGAGAATGTAAGCTACATTTTTTTATCCCTCTACACGTCTCTTCATCGAGGTTATTCATTTGAGAATAATAGTAATAATAATACTCCGTCTTTATTAAGGACATAATTTGAGAATAATAGTAATAATAATACTCCGTCCTTATCCAGGACATTAAATCAAATAGAATGGTTGGCGTTAGGAAGGCCAGCCGTAACAATGTGCTAAAACTAACCAATCTCAACCATGAGGTTGAACAACATCGACCCTCCTTAGGCAGGATAAGACAGAATAAAAGAAGAAGAAATAATAATATCGCCTTAATATATATACAGTCCGATTCGGACTATTAAATTCCCATTATTCCAGGAGTAAGCCCACAAGACATAATATTATGAGGTATAAAAATCCCAAATGGGAGGATAACTTGTCATGTCCCGGCTGGGTTTCGAACCCTCGAACTCTGGAATCTTTTGATTCACAGAGTGCCGCCTTTACGACTGAGCTACCGGTACAGACGCAGGGGGTATATCAAGTGCAATGGAGGTTCTGTACATTATTTCATTCAATGCTAAATGTGGCGAGTGAATAAGAAATTCAGCCATCTTAGGGCTAATTACTCTGATGAGCAAAATAAGTAACATGGACTTCTTTTTCACTAAGAGAATGACATAAAAAATACATATTACTCCCCAGAAATCTCTTATATGTATATTTTTTTTTTTTTTTTACAGAGGACCCATCCTAAGCCATTTTTATTTGGCTTCTAAGATATATTAGAAATATAGGAAGTATTTTTTACATTATGTAGATATGCAATAATATATTTGTGTTTGATGACAAACATTTTTTCTTTTTTTCAACAAATACTTGAAATATATTTACTTACATATAATCATCTTCTTCCTTTTTAATCACAAAGTTTCAGTAGTGTTCTGAGTGCGTTAGCATGTGTTGAACCCTACCGTGCAAGAAAGGCATTTTTGTATATAAAAAATGCCTTTCTTTAACTGTACATTTTAACTGAGAGTAAAATTGTGTACTTTTTAGTTCGTCAGGCATAAGTCTCACTTCACCAAGAATTTTATGAACCACCTATTTACTTTAGTGAATAGAAATGTCTAATGCTTTGCTTCAAATTAACTTGCCAACTATACGTGTGTTACGTAAAATCGATAGACAAAGAATAATGTATTTTTTATACGATGTAAATGAAGTCATTTTTAGAGAGCCATTATTTCTCTCTCTACTTGACATATCTCCAAACATGTTAAAAATTTCACTGAATTTCATTGTTTTCTTGCTTTTATATTAAAACATTTAATAATATTTCTATTGTAATAATAGATTTTTGGTTCAAATTTCATTATTGCTCGAATACTTCTCTCTGTCTAAGTACCGCATGTACGTTTATAAGCTAGACAGAAATGTATTTCGAGTTGACAGAAATTGGCGACACTCGTAATGTTCCATTTGAACATTTTTCACTTTGAACATTATTTGGGGGAATTTCTCCACGTTTTGACCCATTAAAAAAACGAGTTTTTCAGTATGTACTTCGATTAAAAATACGGATTTGATTTTATTCTGTTCAGTACTATTATTACTATTAGGTAAAGACCAAGTAAAATAATAATTATCATTATAGTACAGGGGGCAAGTATTATTCCCATTATTATTTCAACGCCTAAAACTGTGTATTGTGGTCAATAGATTGCAGGTACTACTTAAAATACCGTCATCAATATACTACTTTTGTTCAAACACCTCGGCCAAGGTGGGAACAACGTCCTATACAACGAAGAAGACAGCGCGGCAGAGAGTATTTTTCACAAAAAATGTTAATCAAGAAGTTGGTTCTAAGTTCCCATTTCTGTATTATAAACATGAAACGCCCAGGCTTCCCCCAGAAGGTGGAAATAGCCGATGGCGCTGACTTCAGGCCCGAAATATATAATGTACGACAGTACCCCTTTGTGTAGAGTAGGGTTAGGGAAAATAAATAAAAGGCCATGCCTCGGACCGTATCTATAGGCTGCAGTCGAAAATACTTCTACCCATGTTTGCCGGGTGTCTTTGAAAAAAAATCTCCCTATCCTCTCATTAGAAATCAGGTGCTCACAGATATCTGCTCTACCTACGTATATGTTTACCTTTATAATATAATTATGTAGATATGAAAGTCATCCAACTGAAAGTATGAAGTACACACATGCCATCGAAATAGTCATTAATGAAATTAGCATGCACTTGACGGGCTCAAAATTAATAGACTGTATTTCACAAGCGCTCTTCGCTCGCCTAGGAAATCGATTAACCAGGCAAACCTACGCAAGAGGCAATTAACACAGCGTTGATTGAAGTCAGGAAATAACATGCAGCATGCAGAACGAGTTGGGGACCCTTCAGCAATCAGCATTCGCTTGGATGGATCCGGGTGTCGGCACTTAGCTGAAATTTCGCGTGTCTATACTTCTTCATCTATCCTTAGAAAGCATTCGCTTGGATGGATCCTGGTGTCGGCACTTAGCTGAAATTTCGCGTGTCTATACTTCTTCATCTATCCTTAGAAAGCATTCGCCTGGATGGATTCTGGTGTCGGCATCACTTTGCTGAAATTTCGCGTGTCTATACTTTTTCATCTATCCTTAGAAAGCATTCGCCTGGATGGATCCTGGTGTCGGCACTTAGCTGAAATTTCGCGTGTCTATACTTCTTCATCTATCCTTAGAAAGCATTCGCCTGGATGGATTCTGGTGTCGGCATCACTTAGCTGAAATTTCGCGTGTCTATACTTCTTCATCTATCCTTAGAAAGCATTCGCCTGGATGGATCCTGGTGTCGGCACTTAGATGAAATTTCGCGTGTCTATACTTCTTCATGGAAGGATCGAGTGTTTTGCAATGAACTGAAATATTCATGAATTCAAACCCCTCGAATATCTGCATGACACTTGGCAGATATTATTATTCATAAATTAATATAGCAACAAGATGTGACAAGGCTGAGAAACAACAATATTTTTTTATCAACTAAATGTAAATTTATTTCTTAGTGGTGACTTATATGTATGTACTGTACATTGTAGAGTACATACATATTTCAATATCAATTATGTAACTCTTCATTAATTACTGCAAGAGACTGCCGTTTCTGACAAGGCCGCGAGGGAAGTTGTCATCAGTTGGTCAAGATATTCAGAGAAATACACTGACGGATAGATACAAGTCGGGCTAAATTGGAAACCCTCTATCCGCAGGAAACTCACAAACCTGCTACCCACGAATAACCTTACCCAGCCTGGGTTGGGTTGGAATGCCAGCATCACGAAGTCTTCACCTCGCTGCACATTGCTTAACTTCGGTGATACTATACGAGAACCGGTTCATTCAAAGTGCCATCGACGCTGGCTATCGCTGTGATAATGGGACTTATTACTTACTTTTATTTTAGTCCTAGTCGTGCAGTACAAAAGAAGGCAATATCATTATTATTGTTAAGAAAGATCATTATTTTTCAAATATTTTTCAGGGTTAAAATCTTAGGTCTGTGTTCGAGATATTCACTCCATGTAGCTGAAATGAATAATATTGTTCATGGTTGAATAAATAACAGATACCGTAATTATTACAATATTTTCAAGAGCACCTGCTTGGTGGAATGTAGCATTTGTATTCAACGTTGACAATATAGTAGACATAGCAGTTTAGAATTTCATTAAATAAATTACTACAAAACATTTCGAGGAAAAATGTTACGTTCATAATTTAATAAATCCCTGTGTGAATATCAATAATATGTTCAAGGCAATGGCATTTGCTATCGATGTTTTGAAGTGTTCTCATTAAATTAAAAATGTCTTCTGTTTCCAACTCTACTTGTGGTGAAACACTTCTAATGACCGTCGCGGCGTGGTAGAAATCCTGGTGACTAGTTGTCTAACAAGAAAATTTCACATCACTATGACTTCTTATGCTCCTCAGTGGCTATAGAAATGAGTGACGTCACAGTTCAGGACTTGGAGGACTTGCTATCCTCCTCCGTGGCTATGGGAATGAGTGACGTCACAGTTCAGGACTTGGAGGACTTGCTATCTTCCTCAGTAGCTATGGGAATGAGTGACGTCACAGTTCAGGACTTGGAGGACTTGCTATCCTCCTCAGTGGCTATGGGAATGAGTGACGTCACAGTTCAGGACTTGGAGGACTTGCTATCCTCCTCAGTGGCTATGGGAATGAGTGACGTCACAGTTCAGGACTTGGAGGACTTGCTATCCTCCTCCGTGGCTATGGGAATGGCGGAGAAGTCGAGCTCGCTCTCCTGCTGCTGACACGAGTCCACCTTGAGGGCCAGATGCACATCGGCCGCGTGGTACAAGTCCTCCATCTGCAGGTGCTCAAACAGCTCGCAGGCCTCGTCCAGAGAGACCCACTTGTAGTCGCGGTGCTCCTTGGAGAGCTGGGGCGGCTTGTCCTTCTTCAGCTTGGCCATGAAGTACACCACCGTCTTGTTGCGCCCGTGGGCGGGGTAGCTCATCTCCTTCTTGAAGAACTTGTCCAGCTCGTAGTCGCCCGGGCGGTACCCCGACTCCTCCTCCGTCTCCCTCACCGCCGCCTGGATGTCTGTCTCGTTCCCGTCGTGGTGGCCCTTGGGCGGCGACCAATGGTAGGGCGGGTAGTTGGCCTTCATCAGGAGGTACTCGTGAGGGCGCGCGCCCCGGTACAGGACGATACCTGCTGCCCGCACAGACATGTTTTTGGGCCGCTTGGCGTCCGTGAGGCCTAAGGACAGAAGAACAGACATGAGAGGCCTAAGGAACAGAAGAAACAGATATGAGAGGCTTGGGATTGGGGAAAGGAGGAGGTAAGGCGAATGAACAGAGCTAAGGGAAAGAAGAGACAGCTATGGGAGACCTAGGAACACAAGGAGGGAGGGCTGATAAGGAGGATACAAAACAGAACTAACAAAATTAAGAACATATTTTCGACATACATAAAGGGGTGACCTTCTAACAGAATAAACATACCTAAGAAATCTAGGGACAAAAAAGGGAAGGCCTAAGAACAAGAGAAATAGGACTGACATATCTCAAGGACAATCAGAGGAATGGCCTATGGACAAGATAAACAGGACTGACATATCTCAAGGACAATCAGAGGAAGAGCCTAGGGAGAATCTTGGACTTGAACGATGACGTTTCTATATTAAGGGACCATCTACATAATTATTTACTTTTACAGTTTAAAGTAAATGAAAACATACATAATATAATGGACACTTGGACAGATGAATCTACCAGCTACACTCTCGTATGACTATGAAAGTTCCGGGTGTTTTTTAAAAGCTTGAAAAATGATTTCACATCGGAAAAGATTCTTCTTCTTATTTATATGGATTAAGTAGAGGTACATAGTTTTTGACAAAAGGAATACAATGACTTAATATTTTTTCTTGTGTACGTAATTATGTTGTGAAAACCAAACCCATTATAGTAGTTGTCTTATCTGGACTGGATCAAAGTACAAGTTGCAAATATCTAACAATACTTTTCCTTTTTTTTTCATTTCTTTTTTTTGGGTTTAACGTCGCTTTCAAGAACTTGGTCTATCACAGTCATATTTTCCTTCGTCAATTTATAAGATTTATATAAAGGGTTGAGTAGAAGAAATTGCCACAGGCAATAACCCCGCCCTTTAGGTAGGACATTAGCTTCATTCACTTTTTTGTTCTTGTTTCTTTGTTGAATCTATTTTTTTAAATTGTATTTTACTGTATATATTTTGTTTCATTGTATTTTACTGTATATATTTTGTCTTACCTAATAAAGCATAATACTATAATAATAATATAAGACAGCTCTACCACTACGCTATCAGTTGTAGCGCCATCGACCTTTCCTTGTTTGACAGTTCAAATATAAAGCATATAAATCACACTCGTGTACTTATGTTCTGATAATCTTCATAACAATTGACCAAATGAAGCGGACATGGATTTCTCTCTGTTTGCACGTTTGAAAATTCGCCACGCCAGAACTGCCAATGAATGGGAACAGGGTTACCTCCGAACAATGTCATCGACTTGTGTTTATTCCACAAGCTGTTTTTGCAAATAGCGCGAGGGGAGGGGAATGGACTTTTTTTAATACCTTGATCAGTCAAAACAGAAAAGTGTGAAAGTTTTTACCCCCCATTCGCTGGGCAGGCCGGTAACTCAAATTAACCTCAACCAGACTGAGTGGGGCCGTGATGACCATGTGGATGGATTGCAAATTAATTCTGGTCAATAATCCATGTCTTTACCACACTGGACGTTGCTTAACTGGTGTATTCAACGTACCATCCCCAGTGGCAAGAACTCTTGAAGAAGGTTAAAAGCCTATCGTTCGTACTAATCCCGGGTTTTTTGATTTCACCAGGCATTCGTCTCCTTTTGGGAGAGCATCAAGGAGTCAACACTCAAGGCAAGACAACAGACAAAGGAACGGGAGGAAATCATTTTGTAATCTTAGCAGGATCATTTTAATTCACAAAGAAAGGATTTTTCCCTCCATAGCAAAACAAGCTTGTGCAAAAAACAGAACAGCGCGGACAAATTATGAAGAGGTTATTTTCCTAATGTCCCTGACATTTTTGCTGATACGATATCCGCTATCTACAGATAGGGAGTACCTTCATTCAATTGTTGACCTATCCCATATGGATCACAAGTATCTTATCAGTGCGAGCGAAAAATTTGCCACTATCAAAGATATACATATATTAACTTTTTGATATACACTTGAGAGCAACAAAAGCGAATCAAACTTTCTCCTCCACCAAATCTGCGATATCTTCGAAATTACTATTTCTATCGAGTTGTAAGATGTCTCAAAATGTTGTAAATTTTGTTTTCCACAATTTCATAATTCGATTGTTAAAAAAAAACTACCAGAAGCCGTCAAAATGAAGTTTTACTGCAGGATGTCAAAAAAGAAGAAAATCATGATTTTTTTATTTTTAACAAAAGAAGTTATAACATGAGAAATCAAAAAGATTCATTCATAATAATGGTGAATCAGTATTTTGTGTTGCCTCCCTGAGCTCTGATCACAGCATTCATTCGATTTGGTATTGACTGGATCAAAGTAACCACAATTTCTTGAGACAACCTCTCCCATTCTTCGGTGAGGGCGATCTTGAGCTCTGCTACAGTCTGGGGAGCCGGTATTCTGCCTCGAACACTTTGCTTGAGTTGGTTCCATAGATTTTCGATCGGTTTGAGGTCGGGACTAAGAGAGGGCCAGTCCAAAGTGTCAATATTCTCCTCACCCAAGAACTCCCGAACACAAATAGCCGCATGTGGGCGGGCCTTGTCGTGCATGAGAAGGAACTGGTGGCCCATAATTTGAGCGAGAGGAACCACATGGGTCAACAGGACTTCAAAAAGCTGGAATTTAACCAAAGAGAGCTTCAACTGGACCCAAACTCTCCAGAGAGCACAGGGAAAGGAGACTCAGATTCGCCATAGAACACGTGGATTGGACACCCGAGCAATGGCGCTCTGTTCTCTACACTGATGAATTCCGGGTGTGTTTGTTTGGTAATGACAGAAGGAAAAGAGTCTATCAAAGAGCGGGAGATAGGTATGCTGAGTGATGCATCACAGAAACTGTTAGTTTCGGCGGTGGTTCCTGTATGGTGTGGGGTGGGATTTCAACTGAAAGAAAGACTGAATTGGTTTTCATCACATGCGGTGCGGGAGGTGGCCTGAACAGTCAGCGATACATTGATAACATCCTGCAGACCCATGTGGTTCCTCTCGCTCAAATTATGGGCGACCAGTTCCTCCTCATGCACGACAAGGCCCGCCCACATGCGGCTAACTGTGTTCGGGAGTTCTTGGGTGAGGAGAATATTGACACTTTGGACTGGCCCTCTCTTAGTCCCGACCTCAAACCGATCGAAAATCTATGGAACCAACTCAAGCAAAGTGTTCGAGGCAGAATACCGGCTCCCCAGACTGTAGCAGAGCTCAAAATCGCCCTCACCGAAGAATGGGAGAGGTTGTCTCAAGAAATTGTGGTTACTTTGATCCAGTCAATACCAAATCGAATGAATGCTGTGATCAGAGCTCAGGGAGGCAACACAAAATACTGATTCACCATTATTATGAATGAATCTTTTTGATTTCTCATGTTATAACTTCTTTTGTTAAAAATAAAAAAATCATGATTTTCTTCTTTTTTGACATCCTGTAGTAAAACTTCATTTTGACGGCTTCTGGTAGTTTTTTTTTAACAATCGAATTATGAAATTGTGGAAAACAAAATTTACAACATTTTGAGACATCTTGCGACTCGATAGAAATAGTAATTTCGAAGATATCGCAGATTTGGTGGAGGAGAAAGTTTGATTCGCTTTTGTTGCTCTCAAGTGTATTTAGCGAGGTGTTTTTAGGAATTTGGCTACAGCTAAGCTAAGATTAGGAAAAGGAAAACCATTACAAATTACACAAGCTTGAGATGTATAAAGAGGGAGAGGGAAGAATAAATGGTCCTCTATCTGAACTGTCAGGAGAACATTGGAAACTATCATAATTTTATTATCTACCTATTTTGGATTTTTCCGCTTGAATCCGGACTGTCGAATGACATCAGATTCTTCTTCTTTCAATCTGCCTTTACCCAAACCTATGTACTTCTTTCAATCTGCCTTTACCCAAACCTTTGCGCTGACAGTCTAAATGAAGCACTACTTATTGCTATATTTATATCCTAGAAAGTATTGGTACTATACATATAGTCCGATGGATCAAAGAAGGTAGTGGAGAATAAATGATTATGTAAAATGAATTAGATAATAGACATAGGAACTTTTTAACTGTGTTAAACATGAATGTTTTTCACAATGCCCTGTCTACAGTAAATCCATTTTTTTTAATTATTTGCCATGATCAGGACTCAAACTCCAACCTCCCAACTAAAAGTCCGTGGCACTAACTACTCTCATACTGAGCTTATTTAGAAAGTATATTAAAATAGAGTACCAGAGTACACACAGAACTAATATTAACAATGGCTTTTTGGGATTTCAGTAATTATATTTGATAGCAATTAGCTAGAAATGGGCTCTAGTTTTGTATGGTGTGTAAACACATACGGGGAAATAGAATATAACATAACATACTCAATAACTTTAATTAAAATATTGATTGCCAGCCTGGTTACGTAGCTAATTAGCCCTTGAGTCTCTAGGTTTGATTTGATGCCCGTTACAAATAATTTTGACAGAACATTTCTCATACATTATCTGAGTTTTTCCTTTCTATCTTTTTCTCACTTCCATTTTATTCTTTTTCCATTCTATCTTTTTCGAATTTCGGTAACTTTAAAGGATAACTTTAACTTCTGCAAGTGAACAAAGGATAACCTAGAAGTTATTGGCATACCTAATAGCAAAAGCACCACAACCAATGAGCTGCCTCTGCGGGCAATCGTATCAAATTCAAATACTGAAGTCATCTTTGTGGAGTGATTCGGCTCAAGGAATCGTCAACAACAGAGTTTCGAGTGATTCGGCTCAAGGAATCGTCAACAAGAGTTTCGAGTGATTCGGCTCAAGGAATCGTCAACAAGAGTTTCGAGTGATTCGGCTCAAGGAATCTTCAACAAGAGTTTCGAGTGATTCGGCTCAAGGAATCGTCAACAAGAGTTTCGAGTGATTCGGCAAGGAATCGTCAACAAGAGTTTGGAGTAATTCGCCTCAAGAAATCGTCAACAAGAGTTCGGAATATTGGGTTCCTCAAACCTCGCCGAAATTGGGTTTGCGGCTTCCTTGACGATTTGGCAGCAAGAAAGGAATATTGGTGGCACAAAAAATTAAATTGATTAATTTTTGAAGGAGATAGCTTGAGGTTGACGGTAGATTTGTTGATCAGAGATACTTTTTAGAGCAATTTGATTCAATTTTTTTGTAAGGAAGTTTTTTTGGTGATATGCTCTTGAGAGTTGGGTTTTACAGCTCAAAATTTCTGATCAGTGTTGGTTTTGGTCTTTGGTTTGGTTGCTTTCTTCAGAGTCTTGATTCAATTTCCAGATAGTTGAGTTGGGCCGTTACCTTTCCTTCTTATCATAATAAAGTTTTCTGGATCTTAGGAGACACTGTTTATTTTTTGTACTCGGTGAATATGAATTCTTCATTGGTGTGCTCTGTGTGTTGTGTCTAACAATGATGGACAAGGTGAGACGAAACCATTTTTATTATTTATCAAAAAAGTAGCACTCTTCAAGTGTATAATTTTAAAATTTATCACTCCAATTCACTAATTGATTCAAGTGTTTAACTCAACTCAATTTCTTTATTAATATAATTTCGTTAACAATCACTGCAAATAGGTAGGTAATTTATGCAAATGAATTCCTATCCTAAGTACATAGAAAATGTTTTAATTAATATTTTGGAATTTTTGTATAGTTAGGGTTAAAATATTATTAGGTTAATCTGTTGATTATATTTTTTATTATTATTAAAATTTATTATTTTTTTACGTAAAGCGCTTAGTTCCGTGACAGACACATTGTTTGCTCCGTCCGCATTATAAATATTTAGGATAAAAATTGGGGTCATATTTTAATTATTTTGTCAAAATCGATAGTGCTCTACTCGCCGCATTTAACATGGAAATGCTTCACGTCAGGGTACAAGTGTGGGTACTTTACAAAATGCATTGAAAAAGTGAATAGTGCATAAACAAATATCGAAAGGATCAAAAAAATTGTTAGATCGTCATTATCAATCGTCATCATGGGAAGGCGTCATCAGGAGGATGGCAGTCACTGAAGAAAAAGACCTCTAACACTTCCAATAAGTTACTATACAAGGATAATAGTATATATATTGGTCAAATGACTTCATTACAGAGGGTCGGCAAACGAGATAATGTCGACCCCCAAATTAAAATCGGGGTTTGCCATTAAATGTCGTACATGTATGTCATTATGTTGAAATGAAGTGGACAAAGGGTGTAAGTAAAGCTACATTACATATAATAGCAGACACTCAATGAGCTATTCAACCTCCCATGTTACCACGTACTTTTATTATTAACTGGTTGGGGTCCCACAAGAAGAGCCCCAATTCTCACACCGACCTCTATTAGATATATTGTGACCATACTTTACCACGTACTTAACTTTAGTTATTTTGGGTCAAATCACTAAATTAGTGTTTCGGCAAAAGCGAGACACCTACCGACCCCCAAAATTAATCGGGGAGGGACGATACATATCTGAAGTAGAAAAGGGAGCAGAAGTTAAATGGAAGATTTCGGATCCCATTAAGGAAACCACTGATGGCTCTATCCACGTTATGCGGTCCTCATTAAGCTATTTCAGGTTTAATGACTTAATTACCTCCTCTTCCTTCTCTCTTACTCCTATCTATTCTCTCATATCTCTATCTCTCTTTAAACAGCTATTGTTTTGACACGCAAATATAACGTCCATTATCAAAACCTCCTGAATCTCAGGAGTTCCTTATCACCCCTCTCCCTCCGTCTGCATTGTGTCCTAACAGAGTGGCTTTTGTTTAGCGGTATTTAAATTGTGATGATTATGACATCACTATCATTATTTCCATCATCCGCATCATCGGTATATATTGTATTGTGATGCTCCGATCACGGTCATTGATCTAAAATCAGGAGTGCGTGTAGATTAGCCATTATGTAATCATGTTTTGGGTAAATAATATATGGCATTTGGGTTTATATGGCTTTATGTAATAATGTTTTGTGTAAATATTATGGCATGATGCAGGCTCCCCTGAGGGCTTTTACTCAATCTGGAACAAGCAACATAGGATAAGATTTGAATTGAAGAAACCAAACTGATCATCGACGGTTGCGGTTGTTTCCCGACCCGGCCATGATGGAAAAGAATGGCGCAGTCATAATTCCATCATGAAAACCACAGATCGCTCGTCTTTGTTCATAAAAATTTCTCGGTTAATTTTTTCCACATTTCTCAAACTGTTTTTTTTTTTTTTTTTTTTTTTGAAAATTCGTAACAGTTATTATTCTATTCAACAGTTTTCTTTCATCTAACTTTTCCACGTTTCAAACATTGCACGATTTTTTTTCTTCTCTAAAATACTCGATGATTTTTTATATATTTTCGTGATAGAACAATGAGAGCTATAAATAGGTTCACAAGCACCACAACACCCCTCAGTTATATTATTATAGTGCACGTTCAGTTATCTGTGTTAATGATTAGTATTGATGAGATGATGACTTGGGTGAGTAATGAGGAGGCTTCAGTTGAAGTACTTTGTGTATATTCACACCCCAGCACGCCTGATATTCCAGATTCTGGAGGCGCTGAATTCTGTTGAGTTCAAATCAAATATAGGAATTTTGAAGTCAACTGAAGCTCAAGATAGTGTGTGGGTGGGTGTTAAAGCGAGTGTGTGTTGGTGTGTGTGAGAGCGAGGGGGAAAGAGAGATATATAGAAAATAAGGAAGATAGAAATTAATGTCAGTTTAGGCATTAGAAATAGACGAGAGAGAGAGATAAAGATCGCATAGATAAGAGTGATAGTATAGAAAGACCATGACACACGAGTTTATATGTTCATTCAGAAATGCACCCTGAGGTGAATTAAAGATTCTCATAAAAAGGCCTGCAATGGAAGTGACATTTTCTGAATTTTCATTCAAAAAATGCGTTCCGAAGTGGATTTTAACGCATAAAAAAAGCCTGTAATAATAGAAGTGACATTTCCCCGTGAACCGTTAAATGCTGAAGAGAAATTGAATGAAAACAGCAAAGCAGTAAAATAAATACATGATTACTAGCAGTGAAAAATGCATCCCTAACACATAGCACAACACACGTGCCCTTACAAAACAATAAGATAACACCATACCAACAACAGCAGGTGAATGCCATTTAAACACACTAAAAAACGCGTGGAAAAGAGTAAAAAGCGAGAAGAACTCAAATGTGAATCCTATTGTTATAAAGGGAAATAAGTGGCACTTCCACATGTATTGTCACAGTCACAACCCTCTCTGCTTCAGCACAATAAAACTCCCACTACAACACAAACAATAGAATTACTGTACTTTTGCTGTCTGGTTAGGAAATAGGGACCAACATGACCCATTGCACGCTCATTTTGTTTTTCTTGACGTTGCAAAACTAGCGTTTTGGTCACACTTGCCAAATTAACCAACAGGACAACAACATCGACACCACCACCCACAATAACAACACAACAACCACCACCACACCTCACACTTCGCAACCACCACCACACCTCACACTTCGCAACCACCAGCAGGGATAAAATAATGGGAAAATGACAGAAATAATTACCAGAGTAAGAAATATGACTTAAAAATAAAGAATAAAGCATCTGTCACTTGGGCTTAGAGAAAAAGATGGGAGCCCCCCACTCCTTGTGCAGACCAGGGTGGTGAGGGTAATTGAAAGCCGGGGGGGAGGGCAGAGAAAGCCGTTGCCAAGGTCAGAGCTGTCTCGGGCTAATGAGGAAAGCTGCTGTCAGCAAATTACCAGGCGGTCCTGATTAGGCACTTAGAGGCTGGGAGGTAAGTGAATTATTAAGTCGGCAGGGCTCTATTTGTCAGACCAAGAAAATCTCATCTTGTCGACTTTTAAATACGTAATAACTTAGTAGGCCAACATCAACAGAAAGAAATGGACACTTTTTTATTTCACATTAAATCACTTTTTTCCTTTCCTTATCCTATAGAAAGGAAAGGAATCACCCGAGATTTTCGATCGTCAGTTTTTTTGACCATGTTTGACCAAGAAAGCTAACTAAGGGAACTCCTTAATTATCACTTTTATATCTGGTGAAAAGTCACTTCTGATAGGTACTCCGTATGTACATATTATGCGTGATTACAAAACACTTATTATAAGTGTTCCCTTACTTCTCGCTCTCATGAAAGTTCTAATTAAGTAGTCTTTCAAGTTATACTATAGGATTCCAAGAACTTTCCTCCACGAGTTCTAGTACTTTCAATACACTCTCTCTAACTGATAAGCGCACATACTTTTATTTTTCACCCATTTTCACACCTGAATGACGTTCACCTTTAGACCAGTATAGGAAAATCGGAGAATTTTATCTATGTGGTTATCAGAAAATGTAAATGTAATAGTATGTACTAAGTAGGTAATAGGTACTTAGGTAGTTAGGTGCATTAAAATACAATAAACTAGGAATCTCAGGAAGCCTTTATCAAGAGAAAGTTAGAAATGAGGTAATTCGTTATTTTAATTATTTCAAATATTCTGTTATCTACCAATTATTATTTTTTTAGGTTCAGAGAAAAAAAAACTCCAATTCAATTTTCAACTTGTTAGCTTTCTGATTTTATGTTCTGAGAAGAAAAAAAAACTTGAAATTCACGGAATAAAAAATAACTATTGAAATTCACTGCAAGTACAAACTCCAGGACTGATAAGGCTGGGAGTTCTAATGTTAGAAAGCATTTGGACTGGCATTCGATGACCTGGCGTGCCATATTATGAGAACATTAATGTGATCGCACCTTGATTAGACGGCAAGTACACAGAAATATATCAGAGCGCGAGACTTTTTGATGGAGCGTTTGACATTGAAGAAATTTTCACATGTCCAATTTGATTATGATAACACCTCATTGTCCCGGTAGCTCAGTGGTAAAGGCGACACTCTGTGAATCCAAAGAATCCAGAGGTCGCGGGTTCGAAACCCAGCCGGGACATGACAAGTTATCCTCCCATTTGGGATTTTTACCACATAATAAGACGTCTTGGGCGTACTGCTGGAATAATGGGACTTAATAGTCTTAATTGGGCAGTATAAATATGGCGATATTATTATTATTATTTCATTATTTAACTTTTGTCGACCGTGGGCGGCGGACGCGTTATGACCCGTAGTCTGGAGGTTCGAATACCTAGTATGGCAAACATTTATTTAAAACAAATTTGAGTAATTGTGATAATAAACACAAATATGATAATTTAATTTACTTTTCTTGTAGAGAAATTAAAAAACCGTGTTCAATAGTTAGGCGATTTTGGGAACTTGAGAAAAAAAAACTGTCATCTGACACAATGGTATAGGACCATCTTTTGATCATATTGTTCACTCCATTCAGTAAGGCCGGGTTCGAATCCCGACGGAGTTTCCCTACTGAACTGTGAATATTACAGGGTCGACTTTCACTTATAACAATAGGAAACACATCTTTATCTATCTGTTAAAATGTTCATCCACCTCGTATACACGGTTCAGCTCAATTACATTATAGGTGATGTATTGAGATACATCCTGTATACAAATGAGCGCAGAATAAACACGTTGTATTATTGCCGCAGAAAAACACATGGCCAGAGATTAAGAATTTCAGGAGAACATTATTGGTATGTAAAATATATTGTGCACTATACAACATTATGTATACTGCCTACATAGGTACATATTATTTATCTAAAATTAACACTTGACTTGGAAGACTGAAAGGTAAATATACACAGGCCAATACCCGGAAAGGTGAAGAAACCAAGATCTCTTGTTGTTCAACAACATGCTTGCCCACATGCATTTCACTAAGCATATTTACACTACAAATTAACTATGGCCATACTTTTGGTAGGGCTTGTTTAAAGACATTTTTGAGCAGCGAAGACAAAGCGCAACTTTTTTGGCAGATAAATAGGTAGGTTGGTAGGTACTTGGATAAATAAATAATATATAAGGTATGAGATGTCATCAATAATAAAGAAAATAAAAAATACTTCCGATTTCTAATATTAGAAATTCATCGGAAGTAATGTGTGGATCAGAGGAGGTGGGTACGACATTTATTATTTTTATTATTATAATTTCTTATGATGGTATTTAAAAGATTTCTTCATGCAATTTTCAGCATCAATAAGGTTTTTTTTTCATTACCTACGTATGCAGGTAATAATTGAATAATTCTTATTATGTAGGTGCACATGTTTAATATAATTGTCTAGTACAGCGGTTCCCAACCAGTGGGCCGCGGGTAGCTCGCTACTGGGCCGTGGATGCTGGCCGAAACTCAAGAAATAATATTAAAATAGTGCAAAATAAGTACGGTGGGTCGCAAAATTGTTTTAAAAATATTATTGGGCCCCCAAGCTAAAAAGGTTAAGAACCGCTGGTGTAGTAGATTATTCAAAATATAATTTGTACTTTGACCAATGGTAATGTTGTACAACAGATTTTTATAATATTTTCATTGTATAAACATAAAATGAAATTATACTTTTCATTGATTGTGTATGTATAACATATTTTTACTTTGTATACAATAAAATGAAATTCTATTTAAAAAGTTGTTGCAAGGGAAATGAAATTACAGCAGCCAAACAAAATTCTTTGCCTGAACAAGACCCCCTGTGTAATGAAATCTTTTCCATTAAAGCTGGAAAAAAAAGGGAAAAAAGTTACACGGGCAAAGTTTCTAATGTCAGCATAAAATCTCATTTTCTATCATAAGGAGTGAGAGGGAAAATAAGAAGAGAGAAAGAAGAAGGGGAAAATAAAGAATGGAAAGGTAGGGGAGGGGAGTGGCAAGATCTAGGATGAAAATTGACATGGCAACATCACAGGCTAAAGTATGAAGTATGTCCTTCAGAGAAAAGATGTTGATAAAAAGAAAAATATTCCCCAAATATTAGAATACATTTTATACTGCTGATGTGATATGAGCTTTCAGATTAAGAGTTGGACTAACTTTTCATTAAACCAAAACACTAATTCCCAAACTGATAGTAATATAGGTATACAATAATCTTTTCCTATTTAAAATATTAGTTAATTTTTGAATCTTTATAAATAAATATGTACCTACCTACCAATATTTTTTTTGTGCAACACATTTTGAATTTTTTTACAATATGAATACATGTACATACCTAGGTACAATTTACATAGGTACACAAATCAAAAACTTGTTTTTGAAGATGCTCTTGTAGCACAACATTCTTTGGAGACAAGAATCAAGTGACAGAAAAAGCACAATATAGAAAAAAATCCTAGGTCACCTATACAAGTATACACAGGTGACCTGAGTTTGAAACCCTGTTGAGTAGATTTTTTTTCTCTGGAATCTGTGATGGTGTGGGTTTCATAATAATGAGTAGATTAATTGTATGAATAATAACTAGTGGCATTGTGAAGAAAACAATGTAAAGGATTTAGAAAAGTAAAGGAACTCTTACTGAAGGCTTTTCTTTATCACAAATAATCAAAGAAATCATAGATATCAGGTTAATGATTCTTTATATACTACCCACAAATAAAGAGAAAAGATTTTTGCTCTCCCACAAAGAAATCATAGCTTCACCACAAAGACATCATGGAAGTAGTACCTAACCTACTTCCAAAAATTACCATCAAGCGCCTGGTCACAAGTCTATGTGAACGGCTTAGGGCCAAATTATGAATATGATGAAAACAAAAATAAGCCAGACTGTCCATCAAGTCAGAGTTTTAACCAATCACAGTACACCAAGTCCAACTTGAGGGATGTTCTAGCAGGTCTAACTTTATTATTTGAAATTAAGTACAGTCGGATACCTACTAAGTACAGCAGTATTTCCCTATCTTCAGTTTTTAACTTTGAAGATGGGTATACCTTCTGATTGTTTTTTAATGTAATAATTGTATCTTATACAAATAAATGGAAATATTGTTTTTCTTTAAATACATATTGCTCCTAAAATTTGGCCTGATTGTATAGAAACTCAGAAGGTAGGTACAGCTAGTTTATTCAGTCTAATTGTACAGAACATTCTCAACTCTCAAGACGTAAAACGCAACCATTAATTAATAGCCCATGGGACTGAGAAATAGAATACCTGCCTACACACTTAAATCTTGGCAAGATACAACTACCTACTAATTGTACATGGTACATAAACTAGTGTCAAATAATACACAATAATTTTGGATTTTTGACATGATATTTTCACTGCAGCTGAGACCTAGGAATGACCTATTTGTAATATTCACTGATATGCATTGTACGATAGATAATTATAGGCACTGTGAAAGAGTTACTTGGGGAAAATTCAATAGACATTTTAGTGACTCAAAGAATGAGACTCTCATATTAATTATTTCACATTGTGTTGTTACCTACTTACTTCACAATTCAAACAAAATTCATGATTCCCTTCAAAATCCTCAATCTTCTCAGAATTGAGACATGTTAAGAAGATTAGAGTGGGTTGAACACCATGAACTTTTATATTTACCTACCACAGTTTGGTAACCAAACATCAATTGAGTCTCTTTATGTTCTGCATGTAAGTTTGTATTGTCATTGTAATTAATATTATGTTAGATGCAAATTACTCAATAGATTTAACCCTGCAACTGTCCCTGATGGATAAATCTGTCACCAGAAAATTACAAAAAAAGCGGCCATGACGTATATATAAGTTCTTGTTCATTATGTCTCTTTGCCTTTTTAGCAAATATAATATTGGTTCTGTACTATCGGGGACTTTTTCAAATGGTTCCCAAGAAATCCAGAAGTACATAAATCAAATTTGATTGATATATTTACATTGTTACCACTTTGAAAAAAAGGCAGAAATTTGTTCTAAATGATAAAAAAACATAGGTATATAGAAAAAAGTAGGTAATGTTTTATTTCCATTTATGCTAGTAAAATGTCCTAAAAAATGATGTGATCTGCTATGCGCTATAGTTTGTTATACGCTATACTGCTAAAAGGCAAATTTGTTTTGCAAAAAAATGGTTTTTAGCAAGTGATGAAAAAAACATGTTCTAAATTCACAGGAGTATGAAGAATGAATTTAGTCAATAAAAAAATGAGCATTTTGTGAAGGGGGATTTGTCAAAATAAATTGATAGTTGAAGGGTTAAGAATCTAGATTGTATTAATAAATGTGTGATAGGGCTAATATTAAGAAATCCTCAAACACACAGTTCAAGAAGGTAACAACCTACATGTCAAAGAAATAGTGCTTAAGTAAGGGTGTTTTAGGGCAATTGATAATAAGTACCAGATTCACAAGTAGGTATGTGTTGTTTATACATTTCCTTTATTGAAAAAATATCAAGATGTATCAAACCTAAAATTTTGCATTACATGAAGGGAAAAAAAATTTAACGGTAAATTCAAAATCATTTCAACAGAAACATTAGAAAGCAGTGGTCTACTTTGCTGGTTATTCCAAACTCAATGAGAGAATCATCAGAAAAAGATGCAGACTTAACAATATACTATATTTTCCAAGAAGTAGAGGTAGGTAGATGGCCTACCTCTCACATGCTCAAAGCTCAATTATTTAAACACCACCAGTATTTTTGCTTTAACATGTTTCACATTCAATGGCGGATCTTTTTCAACAGCTTTGTCAATCTGCTACTAGTCCAGAAAGGAAGTCTGATGGACCAACAAATTCTACGGTATGTGGTTTTTGAGCTGTTTAGTTGGTCATTATATTCATGAAAGGACATGCCCATTTTGTCTGTACTATTATAATATTTATGTGTGCACCATTGGAATTAAAAAAACAGTATGGATAAGAAATGTTTCAATAGTTCAACATCATAGTTAAAAAATCTGGTGTAAACATCACACGACTTTCCTTATCTCCCAAAAAGGAGTCGAATTCCGCCACTGGTGACTGAACGGTAACAGATAACTAAAAATCAATGCCAAATTCGTGATCAGCACTTCAAAATCATTTAATTTGATATGTCACAACCCCCATCTAGGATGAATAATAAAAAAGTTAGTCCAATCGGGTCCCCCTACAATACCGGTAAATTGGGGCCGGTTTCCAAAAAGTTAAAGATATCAAAAAAATGATCAGAGTGAACCCCTATTATTTTTTTAATCTGAGAAAATGTTGTTCTTGAACTTTTTTTGTATCTTTAACCAATTCAAAGAAGCGGTGCTTGCGGCCAATATTTGCGGCCCTGCGGCCGCAGAATGCGGCCGATTTCAACCAAAAGTTTCATGGTTCGTCTGGTGTATAAAATTAATTACCATACCAAATTTCAAGTCTCTAGCTCTTACCGTTCTTGAGATATCCTGTTCACACACAGACACACAGACACACAGACAGACACACAGACAGACACACAGACAGACGCACGGACCAATGGCTGAAAACCACTTTTTTGGTATCCTGAGGCTATGATTCGTCCAGAAATGTGAAAAGCTGGGTAGGTCAAATTTTCGACGAATACAATACTTTCCTTATTATAGGATAAGGAAAGTAAAAAGTACAATAATGTATATTAAAAAATTGTCAGATTTGATGGATATGCTGTGCGGAATGGCAACCAGTCAAAGACTGGCAGCTCCTGTTATAGTTTAAATAAATAATTTGTTTCTCTCTAGACATTATTGTTTTTAAAGTCTACTGCCTGAAAACTATCCTTCTGGAAGTGGGTGTTGTTCTTGACCATCTTCAAGAACAAGACATACCTGCATGCTCTACAAATACACAAAAGAAATAAACATTAACTTACTTGCTAGACTTGATAGAGAAATGGGTAAATCCAAAATGCTAGTCAGGTCAAATATCACAATACACTGGATTCACTGAGGGGCCACAAAACCTATTGGGAAAATACTTTCAAAACACAACTTGGAAAGTAACCTCTCGTATGTAGGTATACGCTTTTAATTAACAGCTAATTAAAAACAACACTCTTCCCTTTAACTACTACTGAATTAATGAGATACCTACTTGTGTTTGCGTTTTATCGCAGAAACTAAATAAATATTTCGCAAGATCTAAACCCACAAGGAAATTACAAAACTCCCCAAACAAGGAATCACAAATTTCACAACACGGAAAACACTATTACGGAACGAAACGGCAACGAATTCACGAAACTGAAAACTGAAGAGCCGACCACGAAATTCACAAAAAGCCGAGTGAACTGTGCAAGTGTGCAGTCAACTTGCCATGGGAGCATTGGGAGACAGTCTCCCTAGCGTCCTGTATCTTTTGTTCTTCCACTTGGTACTGCCAGCGCACTCTAGCGGATATTTTTAAGAACTACGTAAGAAAAGAATCTCTTGCACATTGCAGAGTTTAAATTTTTGAAGGCTTAAGTTGGATTATTATAGACCTGCCTCCAGACTGGATCCCATTCAGTGCAACATTTTATTTAAAAAGTTTTGTAACATTTCCTCAAATTTGAATGGGAAGGGGTGTAAAGCGTAGCAAAGCTATGTTTCAGTCAGTGGGATTCGAACTTTTTTAATTTGTAAGGAAGAGCGAAGTATGAAACGTTGCTAAGCGCTTCGCAATTTGCGAGACAAAGTTTTGTTGCACTCCGTCCGTGTGATTGCCCCCTTACTAGTGCTTGGTTTTGTTATTTTGTCAGACACCTTTTTGGATCAATTATTATAGGGTGGAGGATTGATTCTCATTAAATGTTGCCTGTTTTGTAGCTTCGTATATAGGTTTCGGGAATTTGCTTGATGTCACAATTGTCACATAATATATGCCATAATATAATAATGGCAGCAAAGCAACTGATGGAATGAGAGGACTGTGGTCCTAATCTGGCAGTAAGTAAATACTCTATTTTCTTTCTTACATGGATGAGTCGGGAATCACCAAAATTGGCAACTTTGTAACGGTAATGGTGCTCGAAGGCACTTGTATTTACGGAAAGAGTCCATATAAACATGCAACAAATAACAAAAGTTAAAAAATAAAAAAACAATACAAAATTAGAAAATAACCTATCAAAATTTAAAATATGGGTGGTAAAATATGACAAAATACAAATTAATAATTCTAACATTTAAATATCTTAAAGTACTTAAAGCTAATAACTCTAATACTTAAAGCTAATAACTCTAATAAGAAAGACATGTTAGGTATACCTCATAGCTGATGGCATTGATGACTTCTCTACAAGATGACCTCACCTTGACTGAAGATATTTAGCAACCACATTGTTTGCATGTGCTTAATTTTAGAGAGACTAGCGATATTTACAAACATGATTCCAGGACGTATTGGGATGCAAAAAAGTCTATAGCAAGTAATAATTAATAGGTAGATTTGTACAATGTACATAAGGTTCTAAATAATTCGTAATTTTATAAATTCAAAAGTTTACATTTCTTTAAGGATGCACAAAATATTAACATTATTTTAACAGTACCCCTTTTGGATAGAGAAAAATTACAGGATTTTTTTTTTTTTTTCGGCTATATCCCAGTAATCTAATAATTTTTGGGCCATAATTCTGCCACTGGTTGCTGCTCATTTTAAAGCCTCAATTTTCGTCGCGAGGTAGTTATGTAAAATTAAAGATTAAGGCTCGGTGCGAAAGACCAGCTGTTGTTAAAGCACCTAAAAAAAAAGATTAAGGCCACGTCGCGTCGTGAACATCGTAAAATCAGAGCTGGAACTTTCCGACACCGCCGGAGTTCGAACCCGGGTCACGTAAGTTGAAACCGAGTGCATTACCCATTCGGCTACGGTGACTATGAAAAAAATAATCAAAAATAAATAGATTATAATAGATCGTATTGAATTGAACCCGCTACCAATAGGTTTATAGATGGATTGGTTAGGTACCTAATAATTATGTATGAGTAAGTATGTTAAATATTATTTTTTTTATTTATTAAATATTATAATATATCTCCCTTGCCTTTAACCCATATTAGCTTATGTTGCTTTTGGGATCGGTATTGTTCAACCTCATGGTTGAGGTTGGTAGGGTGGAGCACGTTTTTCATGGCTGGATGCCCTTCCTAACGCCAACGATTCCATTTGGTTTTAACGTCCTGATCTGGACGGGGTGTTACCCTCCATTCGCTGGGAATCGTACCAGCTACCCACATTAACCTCACCCAGCCTGGGTAGGGACGGAAATGCCAGCCTCACGTGTTTGGAGGGAACAGAATTTTCTTCGAAAAGTCTGTTCCAATCGGGGATCGAACACGGGATCTCAGGACTACGGGCAGCAGTCACAACCATTACGCCACGGAGGCTGGTTTTTTTTTATATAATGAACCCGATTAAATATTATATTGAACTATTTAAATAATTTAATTTTTTTTTTTTAATATTATAGACCATGTACTGCCCGATTAGGACATGGGTCGACTAATAAAATAGGATTGAATTTAAGATAAGCCAGACTGTCCCTCAAGTAGGGCTATAGTGCGCCTGATAGGTTGAAACTACGACTTGAGAGAGGCTCTGGCTTATCTTAAATTTAATCCTGTTTTATAATTTGGCCCTAAGTCCCTGTATTTATATTTATATACTGGTGGACTCATTATTCTTATTCGGGCAGTAAGTGTCTATTACTAATCCTCATTAATTTTAATAATAAAACTCTGATGGTTAAGTGGTAGAAAATATTTCGAGCATTAACCTCGCCTGGTGGTTACCTTCCACTAAGGAGTGTTATTATTATTATCATGGTCTTAAATAAACGACAGAAAATATGAAATAATTGGGTAAATTGGGTTCCTAGTTCCTACCTGGATTACTATACATAGATATACCCATGCGTTAACCACTTGACCACTAATGCAAGTCACTAGCCAAACCAACTGGCGATGGTTGTTAAGGCAGAACAATACCATTAAGCACTGTAATTGGACATTACATTTGGTTCCACTTCTTAAACAATCTGTTATTCTTAAGTGGTTATTATTTCTGTTATTTGTTACCTGGCCAGCAGTGGGTGTGTGTTATGGGATTACGGCTAGACTGGCTCTGGATAGTGGACTCGGGAGGATGTTACATAAATGTTTTGGCCGACTCTGAGATAGGACATATAAAGGACTCAGCGTTGGAACGGTAATGTCTCGTGGTACAGGATCAGTGAGTAAGAAAATCAGAAGAATTGATTTATACTGGGTGACTTGAAATAATGAAGGTGCGACTTCCGAAAAAAACTGCTTGACTTTGATTACAAATATTTAATATTGTGTCTTTCCTCACCAAGCTAAATTGAACCACCGTGGCCTAGTGGGTAGCGCTCCAGGATTGCACGCACGGAGACCTGGGTTCGAATCCCAGCGGAGTCGGTATTTATCGGCTCTGTACTTTGGATGTTAGAACCATTAACTTATCTACAGTGGAGGATTCGAATTTCGAACCATCGAATTAGATGTATTGGAATGTATACTTATTATTTTATAATTGTTGTTTAATATAAGAACTAAGCGAGCCGATTTTTACCATGACAGAATATAAAACGACAGATACTCTACGAGTATGTAGGTCTCTTCAGGCATCTTTAGATATCCTAAGATTTCTTCAGATACCAAGTGGACTTCTTAGGACCTAATTGTGGACCACCATAGAAAACGGTAGAAAACTAAACTAGAGTTCTTCATATTTAAAGTAGATGCTGCCAAGATCGGGTTCAATTCATCACACGTATTCCATTTATCTTCTCGAACAGAACTAATTTTATTCGATGGCACTTTTGATGCACCAGTTCTCGTTCTGTCACTGAAGTTAAGCAACGTTCAAGGACGTTAGGACTTAGATGGGTGACCATTCAAATTCAAACCCTCGTGATGCTGGCTATTTGCGGCCTCACTGAGGCTGGGTGAGGTTTATTTGAGTAGCTGGTTTGCGAGTTTCCAGCGAATGAAGGGTAAAACCCCCGACATGATATGACCCATTGACAATGCAGTT
Source organism: Bactericera cockerelli (assembly GCA_024516035.1). Classification (NCBI taxonomy): domain Eukaryota; kingdom Metazoa; phylum Arthropoda; class Insecta; order Hemiptera; family Triozidae; genus Bactericera; species Bactericera cockerelli. Next base: position 51,009,457 of record CM044955.1, read on the forward strand.
GAATGCGACGGTAAACCAAAGAACCAATCTCAATTATAAGCCAGTCTGTCTCTAAAGTTGGCTATAGTGCCCTATGGTTGGTTGAAACTCCCACTTCAGGGCAGTCCCACTTCAGGGTCCGGACCTTAAAATAAGAAATAACTTATTTTGTTCACATTGCAACTGTTATTCCCACAGAACCCATCTGAAAGCTCGCACCACCCTGTATTCCTCCACCGGTTCCCCCGGCAGACAGGAGGCTATATAATCTGCGCGCAGCGCCAATTTCTCTTTTATTCCTCTCTGTCCTCCGTGCCGAGATCTCGTCATGTCTCGTCTACTCTCGTGCGCTCTCGTGCTGGTGTGTGTGGGCCTCGCGGCCGGCCAGAAGGCCGCCAAGGAGACGGCCGCCAGCGAGTCTGGCATCCTGGACAACTTCGATGTGGACGCGGTGCTGAACAACGGCCGCGTTCTGAAGAATTACGTCAAGTGCGTGCTGGGCAAGGGGCCTTGCACGGCCGAGGGCCGGGAGATGAAACGTAAGTGCCAAGTGGTAGGGCTTTTATAAACAATTGGACCAAGCTTTATTTACATTTTTTTTTATATATAATGAACATGGTAACAAGTTGTGAAATACATATAAACAAAGCCTGATCAAGGGTGGTGATAATGCCTTCGGCATTCTTTTTTTCGGTTTCGACATTTCCAGCAAATAAGGGCGGAATTAATAGACGTTTTTGTAGTACCTCTGTGGCGCTAAGTCACGGATTGCGTACTGTGTAAGATAGGGAAAACCGACACTTACCAACGACTCAAGTTATTGATGTTGTCTATTAATTCCGCCCTAAGTGTTTATTTTATTTGTGTCCACCTATTTTATATAGGTAATAAATTCTCGAACTCGAACAGTAATGCATTTATAACTGTCGAGTACTAAAGTAGTCAGAAATTCTTATAATTCTTATATTTTCTCAAGTAGCGTTTTAAATTGGGGGGGGGGGGGGGGGGGGGGTTTTTTTATCATCATCAAAATTTTAGATATATCCTACGGTTTTTAAGCTAGCTGGTGGACATTGATATGTGCACTTATACATAAAGAGATAATATTGGCGGATTATTTTTGTTAGCACACTTTAAAAAGATTAAAATTTATTTTCATCTTGCTTCAAGAGCAAATAGCAATTCATTATTCAACCAATTGAGCTGTGCAATGACTAATAAACTCACAAATTCTAAAATAAGATTAAAAGAAAAGATTCCAAATCCAGACCCTCCCTGGATTTGGAATTTCAACTAGTTACAGTGCACTATAGGCCATTTGAGGGAAAGTCTGTATTATTTTAACTTTAATATGTTTTGAGGCCGAATTATAAAACTATTAAATTCAACATAAACCAGACTGTCCCTCATCTCGGGCTATAGTGCGCTTTGATTCGTCGAAACTTCGACTTGAGGGACAGCCTGGCACATCAAAACTTTAATCCTGTTTCATAATTCGGCTCTCAGAAATGTCAAATTCTATCATTACGAACCAGCTTCCGTGGCGTGACGGTTGAGACTACTGCCCGTAGTCCAGAAGTTCTGTTTCCTCCAAGCACGTGACTGGCATTTCCGGCCCTACCCAGGCCAGTGAGGTTAAGTTGCGTAGCTGGTACGATTTCCATCGAATGGAGGGTAAAACCCCATCCTGACTATCATCTCAATCAGAGCGTTAACACCAAATAGAATCAACTGGTTCACAATAGATCTAATTTGGTCGCAGTGTTTGTAAGGGTTTCACTGAAAACCAGGTCAGATAATAATAATTCATTATCAGGTTCCTCTTATAGGTTCTTTTGGGGATGGGGGTGTTATATCACGACGGGGGTGTTACCCTCCATTCGCAGGAAACTCACAAACTTGCTACCCACATTAACCTCACCCAGCCTGGGTTGGGCCTGAATCACGATGTCTTCACCTCGCTGGACGTTGCTTAACTTCGGTGATCCTACCAGAACCGTTGCACTCAATGCGTCATCGACGCTGTCTTCTTGTAGGTTCTTTCAATTGTGTTTAATCATCATTTTTTGCTGATAAGGGGGATGGAATTGAACCCCATTATCCCCCGTTACCTACTCTGGTGGATCTATCGCCTTAGATGCAGTGGTTCTTCCACATATAAGTATTTCATAACATTACCACATAATACAGAAGGAAATTTTAGATGTATTTTTTAAAAAACCCAACCCAAAATTTAAAAAAAAGATGTCTTCGTCTAATCTTGTTTTTAGATTTTCATTTTATTTCTCCTTCTTTATTGCGACTTGTATGTTTATGCTGCTGATTTAATTTATTCAACGTAACTTCCGATTTAGACTTTGAGTTTCCTGCTTTGAGCTTGGTTGTCATAAGTGTGAACAGATAATATAATTATACCTAATTACCTATACGTACATTATAAGATTTATTAGATTTACAGGCAACTTAAAATATACAACAACAAAAATTTATAGAATATGAATATGTAGCATAAAAAATACAATCTATGTACTTTGCTTGTACATAAAATACAAAATTTAATTTATTCACGTAAGACATCTATTTACTGATTAAAAAATACATGTTTCTTTTCCTGATTTTCAATACCTACCCCATAACCTTGGGTTATTAAAAAAACCATATCAAACAACAAAATAATACTTTCTTGAAATCAGCTAGTAAAATTTTTTTCGATGAGTTGTTTTAAACTTAAAAGTGGACTCACTTTTGAGATAAACCAATTAATTCTATTGATTTGGCTTTACCCACTTATGAAATGAGCTTTTTAGGAAGAAGAAACTTCAACTATTTCTACTTAAATAGGTTACTGGGTACTGTTTAGTTACTGGGTATTGTGCATAAGTTTATTTTTTAAGTTTAAACCTACAGTTCCTTTTTCTCTTACTCTATACTCTAGTCAGTCTAGTCTAAGAACTCGCGTGAAATTTGTAATTCGTGACTTCGTCCATTCAAATTTCTGAAACCATTTCAACAATTTTGTGGTTTCAGGCCTAAATATTACTGTAGGTAATGCCATGTTGGATCGCCATACAGATTACGGCCATACCTTGATCAGGGCAATACCGGGTACTCAGCTAGTGTTCTAATTTTCTGTTACTATTCCATGTCCGTGATGGAATCATAAGAGACAGATATAGTTACAGAAACTGTTAGCGTAATGGGACTCCTTGTCTCGAGCCGACAGTCTAAATAAAGCACTACTATACTATACATATCATACTGTGTCAACAGCCTCCGTGGCGTAACGGTTGTGACTACTGCCGTAGTCCAGAGATCTAAGTTCGATTCCCTCTTGGAGCAGATTTTTCGCATAAAAAATTCTGTTCCCTCCGAACATGTGAGGCTGGCTATTCCGGCCCTATCCAGCTGGGTGAGGTTAAGGTGGGTAGCCGGTACGATTCCCAGCGAATGAGGGTAAAACCCCCGTCCTGTCTACCTCAAGTCAGGACGGTAAAACCAAATAGAATCAATGGACATGAAAGGAGCCTAGACATTGGATATGGGCGTCCATATAATCCTCTCACCACTGTGATTTAGATATCAATACCTATCTCAGGACACGGAATTATTATTTTTATATCTGTCAAAAAAGAATCTCGTCTATAGCACAGCACAACGGTGTGGTCTGGACGTCTGGTGTGGTGGCAGGATTGAATAGACCCCCAATAATTACTCCTTCCATGTTTAGGTACTTATTGGTTGGATATATTATGGGTTTCATTGTTTTGTCATTCACTAGTAGTGGTAAAGGTAATCACTCCAACCACCGAGATTATAACCTCACCAAACCTCGTTGTGGTTACGGCGCTAGAATTGTAATCTAAGCCACCGCATGGATCCGTGATCTGTGGATTCAATCCCACCCAATGCTTGGATTTTTCCTCATACATTTGAGCATAATATGACCACATAAAAAGAAGACTCTGAGGTAGGTGGGAGCAAATGCTTTGAGCATTAACCTCGCCTGGTGGTTACCTTCCACTTGCCTGGTGGTTAAATTCAACAGTATTCTTATTATTAGTTGGCCGTAAATGGCAGCAAAATACTTCAAAATTCTACTCAACCTGGGTTTCGAACCAACGAGCTCTGAGAGCAGTAGACACAGCGACCACACAGCTCTTCATGGACTTGAGATGACTAGTAAATAAACAAACCTGGTTAGTTCTTGGAACACTTGGTCGTATATAGACTTGTTTATCTAACTGTGGTTACGTGGTTCGCGTATAATAATTATGTATGCTCTTGGTTCTTGTGTAAAGGTAGGTAGCTCGGCTTTGTTGTCCTGACATCATATTGTTGTCCATGACTCGGTTGGTTAATCCAAGAGATACCCCCCGTTGCCGTCTGACACACTTATCCATATAATCGCTATTTTTACCCATACTGGGTTCTCCTACAGTTTGTTCATTGCGGGATGATAGTAAAAACACATTTAGTCGAATAACAGCTAATTTTACCCACTATGGGAGGTCCTACTGTCTAATCATACCGACCTCAGTAGCGAAAGTGAAACTCAGTAGCGGACTTGTAATCTGGAGGTCGGTGGTTTAAGTCCCAAGTTAAGCAAAAAATGAGTAAAGCGAGTTTGAGTAGTTGTGATATCATGCACGATTGTGATTTTCACAACTATATATAAAAAAAATACTTTATGATCATTGAGGGATGATCTAATACAACTTCTCACATTTCAGTTTGTACTGAATTAGTGATATTACAATTACTGACTCGCTCTGCTTAATTTGGGACTTGAACCACCGACCTCCGAATTACAAGTCTTATCGATCAAGTCACTGAAGTCCATTCTGTGACCTGACCTCCTAAGGCATACTCATTGAGGGATGGTTTTGAATAAAATAGAACAAATGTCCATTTAATAATATGTAT